>ML798348.1:46410-66937 GCA_009831015.1 Picea engelmannii | reverse complement strand
ATGAAATTGATGAGGGATTTTGGTCGAGGTACATGTTGGGTACATGGTTGAGACAAATAGTTGATGAGTTGGCACATACATGAGGTGTATAGTGTATGATGTTGGTAGATCTTGACGAGTCATAGTTGATGAGTAGTTGATGCATGATTGGTACATACTTGGTACATGGTTGGAGGCACTTGTTAGTAGTATTGTTGACACATGGTTTATTGATGATGTAGCATACTTGTCTTGGTATATTATTAGAAACACAAATTGATCTTGGTGATGATTATGAGTTGTTGAGTTATGCTTGGTTGATGCACATCTTGGTGATACTCTGCATATGGTTGAGAGTTGTCTTGGTGAGTAGATATGATTTGGTTGATAATATTGATGAGACAGGTTGTTGTGATAGGTTGTTTGGATAGGCTATTGTGACAAGTTATTTGTACAAGTTTGGTGCATGATTGATGCACTTGTTTATGGTACAAGTTGAGGTATAGGTTGATGAATGGTACATGTTGGCATAGGTTATTGGTACAGGTTGGTACAAGTTGCTTGGTGTAGGTTGATTGGTACAGGTTTACAACAGTATATCTCACAGTGATAGCGTGACGATGGTTCCATCATTCTACTTATATTTCAGGGCTGTTGGACGGGGAAAGGACAAGTGGTTGTAGCCACCTTCCGGTTGTAGCCAGAGAACATAGGGGTTTGGAGCTTCCCTCAAGTTGTATCCTGAGAAACTAGGGGTTTGGAGCCTCCTTCCAGTTGCAGCTAGAAAACAAAGGAAGTTGGTGCTTCCAATGAATGTAATTATTAAAGACATATAAGAAAAATCATTCAGTGGTTTTCTCCCGCTTTGGGTTTCCACATAAAAACATTGGTGTACTGTGTATGTGTATGATTTCTCATTTGTTCATTGTTTATTTACTTTGCAACTATTGGATGATAATGCTACATTGATATAACACTTGCATTTTATGGTTAAAAAGGATTAAATTTCTCTATTACTGATTCACCCCCCCTCTTACTATTCTAACAAAAGACCATCTGCCTCAAGGACATGCCTAGAGTAAAACCACATACATCAAGTTGTAATAGTTGTTTTAAATGATGCCAACATTTTATTGGAAAATAACATTTTGTTTACATTTCTGTTGTACACCTAGTGACACACCTTTTTTAGGCATAAAATCCTATGAGGAAGTTAGGTGGAGAATTGTAAACATGTTTTTGGATATTTTGTTATTTAATATGCATTATAACTCCATGAGGAGGTGGGTTATATGGTTAAACAATGAGTCTCTTATCTTTAGTTTAAAACTGTAACAGAGTTTCCTGATGTATGTATTAGACCCAAGAATATTTAAAAGTGAAATATCAACTTACTTTCCTACTGTCACATCTGTTTCTATCTCACTTTGATGTTAGTTGCTGGTGAAGGATTCGTCATTATGCTTGTTTCTTACTATAGTAAATGATTTATTGTTGGTATTTCATGCAAGTATGATCAAAGTGTTCTCTCTTTTTGATAAAGAAGTTCTTTTTCAATGAGATTTGTTCTATATATATTTCATAAGTACTTGATGTAAGTTGATACATGTATTTCATTTTTCTTGCTGAGTCTTCTATCTTCCATTGATATATCTAAACATTGATCTGAATCTATTCAAATCCTTTCTTGCTGGTGTGTATTTCAAGGATTTTTTTGTGTTGAAATCATAAACTGAGTATCATACCCATTTTCTACACATTGAAAACAATTATTATTCACATTATGATGGGTATTAGGCTTACATCTACAACAGTCTAGGTGTGACTTCTAGTGCTAAAATTTTTGGCGCCACTACTGGGGAACAAATGGAAGATGTTTCCCTGGGTTGTACGATAAGGATACTACTGATTTTGTTGGTGTACACAAATCAATAAACAAAATGATTGCATAGTGCTCCTAGCAACTCCAAAGTTCATATGTGGATCCAAAGAGAAGGCATACGAGGGCTAACCCACAATCACCTCTGGCTACACCTAAACTTGATCCATAAAAAATCATAAGGAAGGGAAAATCTTTGCAAGGGGCTTCCTCTTCTAAATTACGAGGTATTTCTGGAGACCTACCTGACTCTTTTTTCCATACACCAGTTTCTATTTCTGATGTTTCTCATTTACCTATAACTGGAACTTTTATAAAGTCAGAATTATAATATTTTCCTGTAGAATACAAAACTTTTTCTCTTGACTTGAAAAAATAAAACTTAGAAAGCTTTGATTTTCTTGCATCTCTTGAAATTGTAAAGTGGTCTAGACTTGAAAGTTTGGAAGATTTCCCTTTCCTAGGTTCTCCAAGTCCTCATTCATTTAAATTTCCTGTAACTAAAGAAGAAGGAGCCTCAAATTCTATTGAAATCTCCTCAACTCTACCCAAGTCCCAACTAACTTCTGTTAAGTCTGAATCTTCTCCACCTTATACTTCTTTTTCAAAACCTCCTATTATACAAATTGCATTTCACCTGTTAAGTCACCTTCTACTTTTCCTAAAGGTCAGAGTCCTCCTTTTCCAAATCAAATGGCAATAATTAATCCTCCTAAAAATAGAATGGATGCCATTATGGCTGCTAGGTATGCACCATTAGTGCTTCCTCAATCCATGAATTCTCTCCTAGTAGGATATTACCTTAATTACATGCCTAAATTTACTAGAGAGGAATATATCATTGTAGAGGAACACGTGGCTGCATTTTATAGTTATGCAGATAATTTGAATATTGAAAATGAAGATGTCTGGATGAGAGTCTTTGTGCAAAGTCTAGATGGAGAATCTCGGAAGTGGTTTAGAAGTTTAGTTCCTGGATCAATAGTTGGAATTAAGGCCCTGGATGATGCATTTTTAATACATTGGGGTGACACAAAAGACTTCTTATATTAAATTATAGAATTTGGGGCTCTTAAAAGGAAAGAGGGTGAATCAATGTCATATTTTTCAAAAATATTTAACAAGATGTACAACACAATTCCTACTAATATTAAACCCACTGAAACTTATGCTAAAATAACTTATGCAAGTGCTTTTGACCCATAATTATGTATTTTTTTGAGAGAAATAAGGTCTACAACATTGGCCCATATGCAATATGTTGCACTAGAGGTTGATTCAAATATAATGGCAACAAATAAGTTGAGGGAAAAATCTAATAGAGATAGAAGAAAACAAAAAACAGAGGCCTCATCTTCAGATACTTCAGGGATTAATCCCCAATTTGATGAATTGACCAAGTTGTTTAAGTCATTATCTGAAGATATGGAAAGATTAAAACTTGAAGGGAGATAAAAAAATAAAAATACTCAAGATTTTGGAAACATAAATAATTTCAGAAGGATGAATAATACACCTCAAATTCTGCAGAGAGATCAAATAAATAGAGAGGATCAGAAGGTTCAAACTCCTCTACAAAACAATTTGGTTGATGATGAAGAAGGAAATAATGAGGAAGCAGACCAATAAATTCATTGTTTAGGGGATATAGCTACTTCTCCTCATTTAACCCAGACTACTTATGAAGAGTATTTAATGTGAAATCAGTTGAATGAGTTAAGTAAAGGAGAAAAAGTCAATGAAGCTCAAAACATGTATAATTTGAGATCAAAACAAAAGGAGGGAAAACCAAGTACATATACTCAGCCTAAAACATTAGATACCCCTTCCAAGGCAGTGGCTGCACCAAATAAAGAAACACGAGAACAAAAAAATCAACCCATTATCAAGGCTCTTGTTCAAGAGATAAAGGAAATTCAAAAACCCCACTCCTATTTTAATTTTGAGAATGAAATCCAGAAAATCAAGATTCCTATCCCACTCCTAGAATTGATGAAAAATGAAGATTTTAAGAAATCTATCTCAAAAATTTTGCATCCTGAATTTTATTTCCCTTCAACAGACTTAGTTAACTTGCAGGACGAGAAACCCGCAGTTATATTGGGACCATTGGTAGAAGACAAAGATGACTCCTCTCCCCCATTTTACACTTCTTTGAATGTGCATGAAAAAATCTTTCACAACTATCTTATGGACTCAGGTGCATCCCACAACTTGATGCCTAAGGTTGTCATGGATGAATTGGGTCTGGAAATTACTAAAGCATATCATGACTTGTATTCTTTTGACTCAAGAAAAGTAAAATGTCTTGGAGTTTTTAAAGATCTAGTTGTCACTCTTTTTCAACTACATATGAAAATATAGTCATGGACATTGTAGTTGCAGATTTTCCTCCCAAATTTGGGAGGTTGCTGTCTAGATCATGGATCAAGAGGTTAGGAGGGACTTTACAAATGGATCTTTCTTATTCTACCATACTAGTCTTTGGGGGTGAGCACAAAAGACTGTATAGAGAAGCTCAGTTAGCTTATATCATAAGTGATTAAAGTAACCCAACAAACCATCCCATTTATGTTGTTGACACTGATTTAGAGTCTAGTATTCTTCATCTTATTGAGTTTCCTCAGTCACCATTAGAAATAAAAAATCAATCACCAACAAGATGTGAAAGAATTGGACAAGGTGTTTGAACATGGAAGATGTATTTTGATGGTGCATCTTCCAAGGATAGTGATGGTGCTCAAGTAGTGTTCATTTATCCCTCTCAGGATGTCAAAACCTTGTCCTTCAAACTTGAATTTGAAACAACAAACAATATTGCAGAATATGAAGCCTTAGTTTTGGGGCTTAGAGCTGCAAAGGACATGAAAATTGAAGGACTGCCAGTTTTTGGAGATGCAGAGCTGATAGTGCATCAAGTTTTAAACATCTATAAAAAAAAGAATCCCAGACTGAAAGCTTATAGGAATGAGGTTTGGGACCTCATTGATAATTTATTCTCAGCCTTCAACATTTCTTTTTTTCCCAAAGAGGCTAATACACTGGCTAATTCCTTAGCTATTTTTTCAAGTAATTTTAAAATCCCACTACCTCCAAATCCTAAGTATAATGTTGAGGTGAAATACATACATACTATACCTAATAATATCAAGCATTGAAAGGTTTTTGAAGTCGATTAAGAGGTTTTTGGAAACAATAAATGAATTTTCTGCTCTTCACATTGACCAAGATTCAGATGAAGATAAAAATATGCATGCTCATAAATTTTTGAACAAGATTGCAGATCACAAAATTGTTCAGTTGCCTAGCAATCACATTCCTAAAGGATTGGTTCCTTTGTAAAGATAGTTTGATAACAATGATGTTTCTTTGCAGGTGAGTGGTTCTAAGAAAAATGTAGATCTGATAAAATGTAATCTTGGCACTGAAGAGGAACCCAAATATGTCAAATTGTCCAGTAGCTTGTCAGAAAATCAAAGGGCTGAATATATCAAACTGTTGAAAGATTTTTCTGATGTTTTTGCATGGTGTTGAGATTTGTGTACCTTGGGAAGTGGTCCCCTGGTGGTTTTGAGTCTCTAACCACAAGTGGGAAATACTTTGGTACTATGTACCTTGTACTTTATGTCTAATTCAACTTTGACTTAACTTAAGTAAAAAAGTTGAATTTTTGTCACTTAGGCAAAAGTGACTAATTATTCACTTTGTGAGTGAATGAGGGGACATAAAGTGAACTTAGGGAAATTAACCCAAAGTGGGTTTATGAGTGAGATTATTGTGGGATGATGTCAACCTTTTATTAGAGATGGGATGGAGAGATCTCAACCATCCATTTCTTAGGTTTCCTTATGGAGGTTCAAGAAGGGTGCATAGGGCCAATAAAGGCTCATTCACATCTTTGTTCACTTGGAGAGGAAGAGTAGAGCAATGGAGATGTCTATGGAATAAATGGATGAGGGTTTCAAGGGCGCCTCCTTCCATGGAGGGATCTAGGAGGCTAATGCTTCCATTATTTTGTGGTGTTGATGCTTGCTTGGAGGAGGGCACACTATAGGAGGAGGGCGCACTGATACCAGGGAGGTCTTGAATTTGTCAGATTTCTTTGAGGAGGGTATTTTTGGAGAGTCAACACACAAGGTAAAAATTGTGTGGAAGGGTTCTTCATCCAAGCTTCAAGTAGCAAGGGTGCAAGATTTCAGTGGGATTGAGAAACAAGGGAGAAGGCCACACCATGCTTGGGCGCATATGCCTTCTGGAACTTGTATAACATCTTGAGAGGGGATGCCACTCTATCAAGTTATTTTGTTCCATGTACTTTTTGTATATCACATTATTTACATCACATATATAGACTTATATTCCAAACTAGTTTCCCCCCTATCCAAGACCATGTTGACCAAAAATACCTATGTTCATTTTCATGTATGCTAGAGTTTAGAACAACATTATTTCAGTTGTAAAGATCTTGAGGTCTGTTACATATTTAAGGCTTGCATGTACTAACCTACTGGATACAAAAACTACATGCTAGAGCACCTTAAAAGGCTATGTAACCATAACAAAACAAAAATAAAGTTCCTAAACTATTTGTTGTTATAAAACAAAAACAAAGACAGTTGTGACATAAAAAACTCAGAGCCAACTTGAGGTCAAAGAAAAACCTATTTGGAATCATGTTAGGACCTCAGGAAATCTTCATGTTATCAGAGCCCTTGGTGGCTAAATCTTGGTGATTTTGGACAACATTTTGTGGACAGTTCTTGGCAGCTTGTGGGAAATTTTCTTGAAAGCTACTTGTTAGTGATTTGTAGCAGCTCGTTGGAAGAAATTTTGTGGACAATTGTAGGACATTTTGTGGAAATTTACTCATCCTCTTTTCACACCTACTTTCTAGGAGTGAGAATGATTTTTCACAACCTCTTTTCACACCTATATTGCTAGGAGTGAGGTTGTAGTTCTACTTCCTATTTTCACACCTATGTTGACAGGAGTGATGCAATGGTCTTTTGCAACTACAAMGTCAGAGTGAGTACAGTGGGTAGTCATGTCAGTATCACAAATGAAAGTAGAGGATAGGCTAGTTGGAGCTAGCAACTGGTCCCCTTGGAAGACCAGGCTTATCTTTTTCCTAGAGGACCTAGAACTATGGGATATAGTTTAGGYTCATGTTGTTGCTCCTCCTGCCACTGCTCTTATCTTGGTGGAAGAGTTCATGAAGAGGAACAAAAAGGAAAATATAACTATATGTGATTCAGTGAGGGATCACATCATASYSMGSWWRATATAACTATATGGTAAAGAATTTTCATTTGAGATGTGGGCATCCTTATGCAATATTTACCAGAGCTCTAACTAGAACCAGAAGATGGTTCTGTTTGAGAGACTCATGAGCATTCAGATGCTCAATATTGAGTCTGTTACTTCTTACCTTAGAAGATTCACTTAGATAAAATATGAGCTTACAACTGTCAGAGAGATAGTGGACCCAAACTTTATGGTGATGACAAATTTAAACAACTTTACCAAACCACGAGGTCCATTTGTTCGAGGCATTGTTTCTAGGGAGCTTATGCCTACTTGGGAGATAATTTGGGATGATTCTGCACAGGAGGAGATGAGACTCACCTTAGAGACTTCTAGAAAATAGTGGACACCTCAGGGTGATGAGGATATTTCTCTTTGGACAAAGGGAAAGAAGAACGTTGACAAGGGTGCACGACTAGGTCCCAAGTTTGGGGCCAAGCCACAGGGAGAGAGAAGTAGTGGGAAGAAGAGAAATATGAGAAAAGTGAATTGATTTACTTGTAAGAAGATGGGGCACTATGCTAGACAGTGCCCTAATAGGAAGAATAAGAAGGGTGGTTCAAGAAATACAATAAAGGAGGTAGAGTTTCAGACATAGTTTGAGAGGGAGTGTTCCTTTCTCATTTGTTGCACTTCAGTTGAGACAACACCCAGTATATGGTACATATAAAACGGGGATTTGAGCCACATGAATGGTGTGAGGGAGAATTATACTGATATCAGAGATAAAAAGGTTAGGATGCATATTTCTCTTGGTGATGACACCTTAGTCAAATTTGCTGGGCATGGAACAATTACCTTTCAGAGAGATGGCTTGCCACCTATTTCATTTAGGGATGTTCTCTATGTCTCTAGGTTGAAGAAGAATATGATTTCAGTTTCCACCCTACATGATAGGGGTCTTGAGGTTTCGTTCAGAGGGAAAAAGGTCCTGACACACCCTAAGGGGTCCTATATCACCTCAGGGTAGGTGATTTGAGTGAGGGATGGGAAACTGTTCAGATTTATTTTTCAACCACTTCATGCTTTGGCAATGAGTATCGACAACAACAATCAGTTATGTGAGTTATGGAATCAGATGATGGCTCACCTTTATCATGGGGATATTGGAGGAATTATAGAGGTTGTGACAAGAGTTCCACAGTTTAGTTCAGATCATCAGGATGTGTGCAAAGGGTGTTTTCTTGGTAAGTTTACCAAAGCTTCTTTTCTAAACAATGACAATAGGTCAAATGGGGTACTAGATTTAGTACACACAGATGTGTGTGGGCCTATGTCTCAAGCATCCTTGAGTGGTTGTGAGTAATATCTCACATTCATTGATGACCACTCCAGGAAGACCTAGATCTATTTCCTGAAGAACAAGAGTCAGGTCTTCAAGAGGTTCCAAGAGTTCAAATCTCTTGTGGAGAACCTGACAAGAAAGAGGATCAAGGTCTTGTAGTGAGATAATGAATGTCATTATTCCTCCAGTGAGTTTATAGACTTGTATTCCCGTGCAGGGATCAAAATATAGATGACCATGCCTTACAACCCCCAATAGAATGGGGCTGCTGAGAGGAAGAATAGGGCGATTAAAGGTGCAACGATATCTATGCTGCATGATCAAAGTTTACCTCTATACTTATGGGCAAAGGCGAGTGCTGCTGGATTTTATTTGTAGAACATGAGTCCCCATAGGATTTTTGGGAAGATGACTCCTGAGGAGGCCTTCACTGGTAGGAGGCCCGATGTCAAGCACATCAGGATTTTTGGTTGCTTGACTTATTCTCATGTCCCCTCAGAGAAGAGGACAAAACTAGACCCCACAACCCAGCAGGGGATTCTAGTGGATACTCAGAGATCTCCAAATCCTACCAGATTTACATTCCATCACTACAGAAAGTGGTGGTGAGAAAATATGTTAGATTTGAGGAGGGTATGGATTTTCAGATATCTATCGATTCGAGAGTCCGTGTTGAGGATGATGCAGAGGCATAGATTGATGTCTCAGAGGGAGCACAACCTCAAGTTTCTAGTACACCAGTTTCATGGGTGACATGGTCACCTTGCACAACTTCAAGTTCATAGTCACAGGGATTTTAGACAGAGGGTGCAGAGGCTTCATGATATCAAATTGTTCAGTCTAGGCCTGAGGCAGATACTCTTGGGAAGGGAAATATTACTTCTCCTTTGACTACTTTTGGGAAGAGGAAACTGACATGGTTTCAGGAGACCCTGAAGTAAGCCAAGGAGAACGTAGGAGAGCCCAAGAGACAATTCATAGAGAGAAAATAACTAGAGAGGATTGGGTCCTATTTGGCTATGGTGACGAGTATCTTAGATACAGAGCCACAAACATTTGCACAAGAATTTGACCAATAGGTTTGGTGAGAGGATATGCTGGAGGAGTATGACTCCATTATGCGCAATGATGTTTGGGAGGTGGTTTCGAGGCCAGTGGGGAAGTTCGTTGTGACTTCTGGGTGTTTGTACAAAAGAAAGTGTGCTATAGATGGAAACATAGAGAAACACAAGGCCTGATTTGTGGTGCGAGGATTTTCTCAGGTAGAGGGAGTCAATTATGATGAGACATTCACACCAGTTGTGAGATACACCTCAATAAGGAGTATTATTTCCATAACAACATAGATGGGTTGGAGGATACATTAGATGGATGTAAAGACCACATTTCTCAATTCCTTTATAGAGGAGGAGGTGTACATTGAACAACCACAGGGGTTCGAGGTGAGTGAGAGAGAGTCTCACGTGTGCCTTTTTAGAAAGGCACTATATAGTCTGAATCAAGCTTCCAGAGCTTGGTATTCACATATTTACACATACTTGCTTCAGAAGGGTTTTGAGACAAGCGATGTTGATTCTAACCTATATTACATCGTTAGAGGTGAGGACACGCTCATTCTAATTTTGTATTTGGATAACTTGTTCATCACAGGTGCAAAGTATCTCATAGTTGAGTGCAATCTGGGACTTGCATCAGAATTTGAGATGAGTGACATCGGTTTGATGCACTATTTTTTGGGTATGGAGGTATGGAAGGAGGAGGGTCACATATTCCTTAGACAAGGGAAGTATACTTCATATATTTTGAGTAGGTTTCAGATGGAGGACTGTAGGCCTAGTCTACTCCCATGGTCACCAACTGGAAGAAGCTTAGCGCTTCAGATTCCTAGTTGGTGGATGCTACAACTTATAGACAGTTGATCGGTTCATTGATGTATTTGGTCAATACTCGACCATATATATATTTTTTTCCATGAACACTCTGAGCCAACATATGGTAGAACCGAGGAGTGTTCACTGGATTGAGGAAAAAGATGTGTTGAGGTACATTACATGGTCATTTGATTATGACATGGACTATATCATAGGTTATGGAGTTAGTTTGGTTGGATACATAGACTTAGACTGGGAAGGATGTGCTACTGATAGGAAGAACACCTCAGGGTGTTGTTTTTGGTTGGGGTCAGGACTTGTTTCGTGGTACAGTCGGAAAAAGAAGTCAGTTTCTTTGAGTTCCGCCGAGGTAGATTATATGGTGGCTAGTTAGGCTAGTTGTGAGGCCATTTGGATTCGTAATATGTTGGTAGGATTATTTGGTCAGGAGTTTCCTTTGACCGTCATTCACTGCGATAATCAGAGTTGTATCAAACTCTCTGAGAATCTAGTTTTCCATGACCAATCGAATCATGCAGAGATAATATACCACTTCATCAGAGATTGGGTTCAGAGAGGAGCAATACAGTTGCAGTATATATTGAATGATGATCATATTGCATATATTCTCACCAAGGCCCTACCAAGGGGAAAATTTGTCTACTTCATAGACAAGATGGGCTTGGTGAGAAACACTTTCCTCGGTAAGAGGGAGTGTTAGATTTTTGTACATTGGGAAGTGGTCCCCTGGTGATTTTGAGTCTCTAACCACAAGTGGGAAATAATTTTGTACTATGTACCTTGTACTTTATGTCTAATTCAACTTTGACTTAACTTAAGTTAAAAAGTTGAATCTTTGTCACTTAAGAAAAAGTGACTAATTATTCACTTTGTGGGTGAATGAGAGGACATAAAGTGGACTTATGGAACTTAAACACAATTGGATTTCTGAGTGAGATTATTGTGGGATGATCTCAACCTTTTATTAGATATGGGATGGAGATATCTCAACCATCCATCTCTTAGGTTTCCTTATGAAGGTTCAAGAAGGGCACATAGAGCCAAGAGAGGCTCATTCACATATTTGTTCACTTGGAGAGGAAGAGTAGAGAAATGGAGATGGATATGGAAGCAATGGATGATGGTTTCAAGGGTGCCTCTTTCCATGGAGGGATCTAGGAGGCTTATGCTTCCATTATTTTGTGGTGTTGATGCTTGCTTGGAGGAGGGCGCACTATAGGAGGAGGGCACAATGATAGTAGGGAGGTCTTGCAGTTGTTAGGTTTCTTTGAGGAGGGATTTGTTGGAGAGGTAACACACAAGGTTAGACTTGTGTGGAATGGTTTCTTCATTAGAGCTTCAAGGAACAAGGGCGCAAGATTTCAGTGGGATTGAGCAACAAGGGAGAAGGGCACACCATGCTTGGGCACATATTCCTTTTGGAACTTGTATAACATCTTGAGAGGGGCTGCCACTGTATTAGGTTCTTTTTTTCCATGTACTTTTTTTATCTCACATTATTTACATCACATATATACACTTATATTCCAAACTGGTTTTCCCCGGGGGGGGGGGTTTATCCAGGGCCATGTCGAACAAAAATTCATGTGTTCATTTTCATGTATGCTAGAGTTTAGAACAACATTATTTCAATTGTAAATATCTTGAGGTGTGTTACATATTTAAGGCTTGCATGTACTAAGCCATTGGCTAAAAAAACTACATGCTAGAGCACCTTAAAAGGACATGTAATTGTAACAAAATAACAATAAAATTCATGAACATTTTGTTGTTATAAAACAATAGCAAAGACAATTGTGACAACAAAAACTTAGAGCCAACTTGAGGTCAAAGAGATACCTAGTTGGTAGCATGTTAGGACCTCATAAAATCCTAACAGGATGCCAACTAGGACTGTCTTTGACCTCAAGAACCCAAATATGTCAAATTGTCCAGTAGCTCGTCAGGAGATCAAATAAATGAATATATCAAACTGTTGAAAGAATTTTCTGATGTTTTTGCATGGCAGTTTGAATACATGGAAACTTATGATATTAGAATTACTGAGCATAAGATACCTTTGAAATATTACACCAAACCATTTAGACATAAAATTAGGCAGATTAACCCCAACTTATTGCCCATTATGGAAAAAGAGGTCAAAAAACTGCTTGATGCCCAAATCATTATACCTCTGAGGTATCCTGATTGGATAGCTAATTTGGTCCTTGTTAGAAAGAAGAATGGTGATATCAATCTTTTTGTTGACTTTAGGAACTTAAATAGGTGTTCCAAAAAATACATCTACCCCTTACCAAAAATGGAACATATCTTGCAAAGGGTGACATGCTCAATAAGGATTTCAATGATTGATGGGTTTTCGGGCTACAGTCAGATTTCTGTGTTACCAGAGGACATATAAAAGATAACATTTACCACTCCTTGGGGTACATTTATGTATTCCAAGATGCCATTCGGTCTCATGAATGCAGGGGGAACTTTCCAACGTGTAATGAACATTGGATTTATTGGAGAGAAAGACAAGTTTGTGGTTATCTATTTGGATGATATTACAGTGTTTTCAAAATCTGATCAAGAGAATTACCAACATTTAGAGAATATGTTTTTGAAGTGAAGAAAGTATGGGTTGTGCCTAACTCCCAAGAAGTCTCTTTTTCCATGAAGGAAGGTAAGCTGTTAGGACACATTGTCTCAGTTGAAGGAGTAAAAAATGACTCAAATAGAGTAGAGGCTATCAAAACCCTTTCTCTCCCAAGGTTCAAGAAAAAAATTCAGTCCTTCTTAGGTAAGATGAATTTTTTCAGGAGATTTATATATAACTTTTTTGAGTTAGTGAAATTCATCACTGCCATACTAAGAAAAGGAAACGAAGTAAAATGGACATCATAAGATAGGATTTCTTTTGAGAAGATAAAACAAGCACTGGTTGATGCTCCTGTATTGATCAATCTTGACTATTCAAAGGAATTTTTGATTTTTTCTTTTGCCTCCAATGATACACAAGCCGTTGTCCTTCTTCATAAGAATTCATATGGAATGGAGTAGCCTATATCATTTTTCAGTAGGGCATTGAGAGATGTTGAAGTCAGATACGATATTATGGAGAAACAAGCTTATATTTTAGTCAAATCTCTAAAAGCCTTCAGGTTATATATTTTTCATTCGAAAATCATTGCTTATGTTCCTTCAAGTTCCGTGAAAGAAATTCTTATTCGGTCTGATATAGATGGGAAAAGAAGTAAGTGGATTTCTAATATTTTGGAGTTTGATCTTGAGGTGAAACCCACCAAGCTAGTAAAAGGTCAAGGTTTAGTTAGATTGCTAGCTGAATCCAATTGTAAAGAATTGGGAGTAAATTTCATGAGTACTAAATCTATAAATCAACGATATGATATTCCTAACAATAACTTGCAAATCAGCTCAAAATTGGCAGAATGCAGTTGGTACAAGGACATCATCTATTTCCTACAAAATTTGTAGCCTCCCACTGGACTTGAGAAGACCAAAGTAAGAGATCCGAAACTTAAAACAATCAGGTATTGTATTGTTGATCAGATTTTGTATTGGAAAGATCCTTTAGGGGTTATTTTAATATGTTTATATCCAGAAGAGGAAAAACACATTATGATTGAATTTCATGGGAGTTTATGTGGAGGTAATCACTTCTGGAGAACTACAACATACAATCTACTTAGATTTGGGTATTTCTGGCCTAATTTATTCACTGATGTGTGTGCAAAGATCATGAATTGTGACATATGTAAGAAATTATCAGGTAAACAACAACTCAAATCGTTTCCTCTGAATCTCATAGTGGTATCTGGCTCTTTTCAGTAGTAGGGATTAGACTTTATTGGAGAAATTCATCCATCCTCAGGTGGCCAACACTGTTGGATTATGACTACTACTGATTAATTTACCAAATGGATAGAAGCCATTCCCACCAAGAATGCAACACATAAAGTAATTGTTGTTTTCTTAGAATATATTCTATCAAGGTTTAGTTGCCCAAATAAAATTGTCACTCATAATGCAACAACTTTTAAGGCTGAGCCCCTAGTAAAGTTCTATGAAAAATTTGGTATTCAACTTATCCACTCCACTCCATATTACCCTCAGGGTAATGGCTTAGCAAAATCCTCCAACAAATGATTAGTGAATATTATTAGAAAATTGCTGGAAGATAATAAGGAGTCATGGGATTCTAAGTTGAATTTTTCTCTATGGGAAGATAGAGTAACCACCAAAAGGTCAATTGGTACCACACCATTTCAGCTAGTTTATGGAACTAAAACTGTTTTCCCTGCTCAGTTAGCTTTACATCTGTCAAAGTTTCTTCAATACCAAGAAGGGGAACTAGATGACATGATTAGGAGAATGCATAAACTTGTGGAAGTACAACAAACCAGAGAGAATTTTTTTGACAAAGAACAAAGTCATCAACAAAAAATCAAAGAAGTTTTTGACAAGAAGGTGAAGAAGGAATATTTTCAGCTTGGATACCTGGTACTCAAATGGGATGCTCAAAGGAAAGATAATGGAAAACATGGTAAATTCGAATCCCTTTGGGTTGGTCCTTTTAAAATTTTTGAAGTTTTTTAAAATAATACTTTTAAGCTGTAGAATTTGGAAGATGCTGAAATTCCTTGTGGCCCAGTCAATGGGCATTTTCTAAAAAAATACTTTTTTCTAAAAGCCATGGGTGGATTCATTTCATTGTAAATACCAGTCTATTAGTTAGTTATGTTAATAATGAATCATTTCCCAATGGATAAGATACTGAAACTACGTGTTCTTGGAGCCCCATAGGGAGGTCTCCATCCCCTATGGAGCTAGATGTTAGCACATAGGATGTGTAGGGGTAAAAATATTTTTATTTTCTAGGTTTGAGTCATAGAGGTCTTTAAAATTTTAGGTTTTGAGTTATATCCCATGTCAACAAATCATCTTTGATTCTTCCATGAGAAATAATTTTGACTTTAGTCTATGTAAGAGCCTTGGTGTCATGATATTGTTCATCATCATGAAAGAAATAGGGGTCAACATGGGTCACACCCTTGGTCTTAAATCTATCATTATCATGTATCTTATCTCAAAGGGATGTACAAAAGGTTCCATTATGTCATTTTCAACCATTTGAGGGTCAAGTCAAGTGTCCAATATACTTGCTGCAAACACATTTGAAAGTTCACAGTGTATCAAGAATAAACTTATGCACTAATCACACATCATTGTACTTTGGAAACGTGTCAAAGGATATCTCATTGTTTTCACTTCATTAATGCATCATGTTCTTCAAGTTGGTTTCAAGAAACAAGTCTAACTATTTGAATGAAGCGCATTGCCATTGTTTTGAAATATGGCACTGTGAATTGGCTGTAGTAGATGAAAGAGGATTGAATGCTTCCAACTAAGCCCCAGTATAGTTCATGAGACACCATATGAAGTTTGAAATACACCAGGTACCTCTTTTGGTGATTGTGTGTTGTCTAAGGTTTGATTGAATTGGATACAATTGTTACATATTTTTCCGCGCTGCAAATTGTTACATGTTTTATGCACTGCAAACTCTTTGCACCAATTAAATCCCATAGCATTGATATTCTAAACCTTGAAAATTTTCAAGTTTGTTATATTATACCAAAAACATCAGTTTGCAGTTTCCTCTTGCAACATTAACCTTGTCCACTATATGTTTGATGATGCTATAAACTGTGCACTGCAAACACTCTGTTTTCTGCTAAGATCAAACCCTCCTCAACTGATTTTCATTTAGGTCCGAGTTTTTAACCTTTCAAAATCATTTTCCTTCTCAGACGTGGGAATTATTGCAATCCTGTCATAAAAACCTAGTCTAACTCACGCTGCGAATTCAACAATGTGCTGCGAACCCTCTGTTTTACATAGAGTTGCTTCAATTTTTTCCTGTCTGTAGTCTCATCCAATTTGGAATTTTGTTCCTCTTTTCTCACCTCCTACTTGTAGCCTGTTCATCCTCACACTATTGCTGTGCATAAATTTTTTATTCAAGTAAACTCTAAGTTGTGCCAGTTCTATTATCAAACCCTATTTCTCATGTTTTTATTATTATATCTGATAACAAATTGTTATAAGAGGGTAAAGGAGGTTTTCAAAAAAATCATCATGGAAAGTTAGCAAGGTAAGAAGATTCATAAAGGGGGAGATATTGTCAGAGTTGAACCACATGAGATGCAACTAATCAATTCTGAACCATTTTTCAAGGAAGCATTTCAGAGGGTCGACTGCTTGAATGTTTTTGAGAAAATGGAAAGAGGACATCCTGAGGTAGATAAACAATTTGTGCTCAACTTTAATGGGAGAAACACTAAGGTGGGGGTGTTAGAGTTTGAAGTCTCTGAGAAATCTATTTTTGTAGCCACAAAGATACTTGATTGTGGTGAGAAGTGGTTTAAATCCATGTCTTTGAATTCTTCTTTCTCCAAGGAATTCCTAAAACCTGAATATCAAGGAGACAACTTATCCAAGGGAGTTCCAAGAAGACACATGCTGAAGTATTTTGAAAAAATGCTCAGAGTCATTCAGAGGTACTTCACGTGTGAAGGAAGGTTCAAAATGGTTTATCAATACCATATCAGATTTCTACTACACTTTACTGGGAAATATTCCATGAACCTTCCCTTTTATCTTTTCAAGAGTATTGACAAGATGTCAGATAGGGTCCAAGATAAATCCAAGCAAGTGGATACCAGTGTTTTTAACTATGGTTTAATCAAGATGCTAGTACTAGAAGAGTTGAAGAAGAAAACAATTGAATGAGAGGTTTTCCTAGCTGCATCATGTTTTCAACTAGATATTTCTCACACACCATAGTCCAAAAGAAAAACACCTACCCCTGTTGAGAAGACTGTGCACTCAGATTCAAGCAAAAAGAGGAAGATGACCAGAGGTGATAAATCCATTCAGATTATTGATAAAATAGTTGAAGGTGGTCCCTCACAACCTTCTGAAAGAGAAATTTCTCCTGTGGCATAACCTACACCTATGGAGATATAATCAAGTAAAGTAAGGAGTCTAAAGGGTAAAATAATTATCTTTTCCCCACCTGTTTTTGCAGAAACAATCAAACCTAGAAGACCTTTCACCAGA
The DNA here is from genome assembly GCA_009831015.1 of Picea engelmannii. Lineage (NCBI taxonomy): Eukaryota > Viridiplantae > Streptophyta > Pinopsida > Pinales > Pinaceae > Picea > Picea engelmannii. Next base: position 49,470 of record ML798348.1, on the reverse strand, counting down.
GAAACAACTAAACAACATATTCCTGTGGAAGAGGCTCCAAGAAAATCCTCAACCCAACAAAAGGATAAAGCCCAGCTTCCAAGCAACCCATAAATATTATTGATATCAAAACTCCTCCTCATGAAAGTAATCCTACTTTCAAAATACTCAGGAGGTAACTTAAGGATACAAGAGCTGAAAATGAAAAACTGAAGAAGGAAAATATGGAGGCCCGAATAAAGCTGAAGGATATGTTAGATTTATATGAGAAGACTATTGATAAAGAAAAATACTTGGCTAATAGGTCTCTACCCCTTCATAACCAACTTAAGAATTTTTATAAACAAAATAGAGCTTACCAAGCTAAGATCAAGAGATTGAAATCATAATTGCAACCCTTCAAAGAGCAGGTAGCAAAAATGAATTTGGATATATTGGCTAGAGTGGCTACTAAAAGGAGTACTAGGAAAAGATGAATATAGGATACTATTTTTACATCAACATCATTTTTTCCATGGTTCACTTTTTGGGTAAACTTATAACTTGAGTAATGATTTTGGTCTTGAGCTGAGGTTACCATATTCATATGATTTCTCCAAGGTTACTTCATGTTTCAAGAAGTTTGTAGCAGGATCTGGAAGGTTTTTTCCCAACTTCTTGTGAAAATTTTAAAGTTTGGAATTGTCTTGGAGGTAAAAATGTACCTACAGGAAATTTCAAAGCATGTGGAATCATAGGCATTGCAAACTGGTTGTTTTAGGACAGTCTGTAGCGCAAGTGCTGCAAACTGGGAGTTATGAAGATTTTGAGATGAAAAGGATTTCCAGGTGTCAGGTTGAACTCAGATAATCATTTAGAAGATTAGTTTCACATCAAAGGCCACCTGCCTCAAGGAGATTCCTGCAGTAAAACCACATACATCAAGTTGTTAATATTTTTTTTAAATGGTGCCAACATATTCATGGAAAATAACATTTTGTTTACATTTATGTTGTACACCTAGTGCCACACCTTTCTTAGGCATAGAATCCTATGAGGAATTTAGGTGGTGAATTGTAAATAAATTTTTGGATATTTTGTCATTTAAGATGCACTGTAACTCCATGAGGAGGTGGGAATGGTTAAACAATGAGGATCTTATATTTAGTTTAAAATTGTAACAGAGTTTCCTGATGTATGTATCAGACCCAATAATCTTTAATAGTGAAAGATCAACTTACTTTCCTATTGTCACATATGTTTGTATCTCACTTTGATGTTAGTTGCTGGTGAAGGATTCATCATTATTCTTGTTTCTTACTACAATAAATGATTTATTATTGGTAATTCATGCAAGTATGATCAATGTATTCCCTCCTTTTTATTAAGAAGTTCTTATTCAATGAGATTTATTCTATATATGTTTAAGATGTACTTGATGTAACTTGATAAATGTATTTAATTTTTCTTGTTGAGTCTTCTATCGTCCATTGATATATCTAAACACTGATATGAATCTATTCAAAGCCTCGCTTGCTGGTGTGTATTTCATGGAATTTTTTGTGTTGACATAAAAAACTGAGTATCACACCCATTTGCTACACATTGAAAACAATTTTTATTCACATTCTACTATGTATTAGGATTACATCTACAATAGTCTAGGTTTGACTTATAGTTATAACATACTGGATGCCCCAGCTAATTCCCCTAGTATCGGATTAAGACTTAGCATGTCAACTCTCATTGGTTTTGAATTAGGAAAAGATGATCGATTTGTCACCTCATCTATTGGATTTTCTATGGAAGCCATGACTTCCAAGATGGACTTATCTGAAGGAAACCCAATATCTAGGAAATCATGTGAAAATAGAGAGTCAATAATTCATACGGGCATAGTAGGATGATCACACTCCATATGAGGATGGAGTTCCAGACTAGTATTAACAGATTTTGATCCGATTATCGGATCAAATATCTAGACTGGGGTAAGCGTCATAGATGCTCTGTATTTATCAACATCCTCAAGATGAGGTACCACCCAAGGGTCAAAAGACTCGAGGGATCCACTCGTAAATGAGGAAATCATGTTGATAGGAATAACATTGGAAGTGGGAGACAATGGGGGAAGAGGAAATATTTCCATCAATGAAGGATGTTTGAACATCCTGACAACGACATTGACAAAAGACTGCATGGTATCACCAAAAAAGGGTACATTTGACCCCGCCTTGGATCCAAGATCTGGGGTACATAACACAATTTGATCAATTGTAATGATTGTCCTTTGGTGAGGGAAGCGTAGGACCTTGAAGACTAAAGAGACAACTACAATCATCTCATAGAACCAATTACACTTGAGTAACAAATTGTACTAAAGAGATGCGCCAACAACCTCCACATCAACAATGGCATTATTACCACCTTACTTGATTGGTAAGGTGATGATTATTTGATGGGATTGGAACATGTGTTCGTCAAATTCCTTTAATAGGGTTGCAAATGTGTTGAGCTTAGAAGAGCTAATGGAATTCCAACAAGAAATATACATGATGCAGGTCAAGGCTCCTTCATCAACCACTATTTAGAAGATGTTTTTACCCATCATTCACACTTTAATCTAGAAGGTTACTTGATGGGAGAGACTATGAGTAACCTGACTGGTCTCAAAGGTTGTCAAACTCGAATTTGAGGGATCAGCCCCGCCTATGGCATCTAGCAAGGATTTTCGCTACATTGGGAATCTTTGGAGAAATTTGAACACCAACATGGCACAAAGTGCTTGGGCCAAGTCTTACACAATACTATATTCGTGGGCAACCCATGTGTTGGGATTATGTGTCGTGCATTGAAGAATTCTCTTTGTGGGGAGAAGAGGTGCATCAAAATTTCTGAAGAGGGCCACCAGGATGGGAAGAAGATGCTACTTCCAGGAATCATGGGAAGGATCGAAAATGTCATAGTTCTTGGCCCGAATCTGCATGGTTTGGGTAATGGACCCAATTTTGTTTGTTGGATAATGGTATGAGTTTTGATATATTTGCAGGTAATAATATTCTATATGGATAGTACATGTCATTCCATTTCCATTGGTATGCGAAA
>ML798348.1:8010-20708 GCA_009831015.1 Picea engelmannii | reverse complement strand
TACATATTTAATTATTATTCAATCATATAACATTTAATTCTCTTTGTAAAATACAAGCTCATTGATGTTTAGTTATTATTCAGTCATTTAACCTATTATTTCATTTGAAAAATGTAGGTCTGAAGGGTGGTCAAACCATGATCCACAACGCATTTCAGACAAGGTTTATGTTGCCCATGTTTTCTAATTCTTTCCTTGGTTGTTTTTTATGTGTTTGGGAGCCTATGAAAAGAAACCAATGAAAGAGTAGAAAACATGGGCAACACATGGAAAAACCTGAACACACTCTACTAGGAAATTGGCTCTATTTCAACTTTTATGATGGAGGACTCGGTATATTATGTTTGTCGCAACTATAATTTTTGGTATTTTATATCCATAGAATCTTTTCAACATTCATTAACTCATCACAAGTGTCATACATGCATTCATGTGGTGCATATGCATCCTATCAAATGATAATATTCTTTTAAAATATTCAAGTGTGTGTTAGAAAATCAGGATCACGATGCAATAAAAAAAAAAAAAAGTAGAAATAAAACACATAATATACAAAATACAATAAAGACACAGATATACATGGTTCACCTAGTGTGGGCTACACCCACTAGAGAAATTTCTAGGTCCTTCCTGAATGTACAATATTCATGGGGTATAAAAACAACTAAAAACAAAGACCTCTGAATCAGGAAGATAATCAAGCTCCACAACAAACAGTGTGTACAAACATGACTTTTTATGTGTTTTTGTAAGTGTGTTGGCATACAGTGCATTATGATCAGTTAACTATTTTTGCAGTTATTGAGACTCTATACAAAGTATATTGGCATCAATATCATATCCATACATACAAAAAAACTCTGGTAAGAATTGATAGCTTTTCTTTATATCTCCTTTTTCAAATTTTCAAAAAATGATATCATTATCAATGCAAGTTGGCATTCAAGGCCAATGCTAATTTGTTTAGAAGAATAATATCTCTTAGAGTTTACATGTATTTTTTCAATGTAATTGAGGTTGATTTCTTTCGTTACTTACCATGTAAAACTATGATAAAAAAATTATATTGTTTTTGTGATGCTCACATAAAACATTGTTAATATTGCATTGATTGCATGCTATCTTTCCCCAAATAGTTTGAGAAAAATAAATGGAAGATTTATTCTTCTAATTATTATGTTTCTATTTAATTAATTGCATGCAAAATTTGTATGTTTGATTCAGGTAGCATTTGTTAATGGTATTGCAATGGGATCATATGCAAGTCTAGCATTAACTTGCACATTTTGAGTAGTCACAAAAAAACGGTAAGTTATTTAAATCCTCAATGAAAAAATTCCTCTTCTTATGTAGACATGTCATAGATATATTTCCAATTTATAATGCAAGGAGAATGCCACCACAAAGTTAGATTGAGATGGTGTTAGAATTTCAATGGAATATCTAGTGGACACTAATCCTGTAACAACCCTCCATTACACCTAAGAAAAGCAAAGCACAAAAGGTATTTTTTTTAAAGCATAGGAAATTGCATCAACATAAAATTCTACAACGCCTAATCAACGACATCATGATTAAAGGAATTACAAGAATCTCATTATCATAATCAATAATGTCGCAACCAATGCATAAACAAATTTAGCAACGACATATAATTAAGGCATCATCATAATTGAATAACGACACAAAATTCAAAGCATCATGAATGGAAATGAAAGGTCAACTCATCACGATCAATTAGAATAATCAATACTTTTAATCGCTCAACTCATCACATAAATATAATCATCATATAACACAAGGATAACATGAGATACCATAACGATATCATAAGGATCATAAAGATACATAAGAATGACATAAGGATGCTACCCGCCCGACCTACCCTGCAAGGTTAGGACCTCCAGGACACATTAGCAATGCTCAAGCCCAGGATCCATTTGATTTTGATCATTTAAGGTCTCAGGGATGACGACTGTTTTGAGAAACAAGGAAGTTTCTACATCCCACTAACACAATCAAATCCAAAGCAACTAGCTAAATAAACAACATCTACGCTCATTAATTTCATCAATCCATCATTCCTAATCCACAATTAAACATGGTGCATGAGTAATCATCCATTTATTCATTGCACAAGGAAATGTAATCACATGAACTCGATCATTCATCACAACAATTTTTATTTTGTGCAACAAGTCTAATATCTACAATAACCGTTCATTGCATTAAACCTTCATTTTGCGCAAGATGTCTATTATATAAAACAATCATTCCTTACATTACATTTTCATTTGCGCGAGAATTCTAATGTCTACAACAATCATTCATTACATTAAATTTTATTGCACGCAAGGCATTTATTATCTAAAACAATCATTCCTTACGTTAAATTTTCATTTGCGCAATAAGTCTAATGTCTACAATAATCATTCATTACATTATAATTTATTGCGTGCAATAATTCTAATGTCTAAAACAACCATTAATTACATTATAATTTATTGCGCATAAGAAGTCAATTACCTAGAACAATCATTCATTACATTATCATTTATTGCGCGCAAGAAGTCTAACGTCTACAACAATAATTCATTACATTATAATTTATTGCGCGCAAGAAGTCTATTATCTAGAAAAACCATTCCTTACATTATATTTTCATTGCACAATAAGTCTAATGTCTAACACCTTCATTCATCACTAGTGTCATTCCATCCATTGATTAAAGATAGAGGAGTTGGGTCAATAAGTATTGGGAGTAAATTATGTGCTTAATATCTGAAGGTTGAAGTCTAAAACCGTAGATTGAAATTCATGTATTCCAATGACTTTAGAAGTCTTACTTCAAGTACATATGTACTACATAAACATTGCATACTCTGATAATTATGGGAAGGCTAAATTTACTAGTGTAACGTTTATATATAGTAAAGTAGGTTTCTTGAAGAGAACATGATGTTGTGCAATCCAAGTAGGGTGAGACTCTCCTTATTTGTAATTGGTTATCTTGTAGTCATATTATTCAACATAAATACAATAACAAATCGAAAATGCAAAAAACCATGCAATGAACTAGTAGAACATTTGAATGAGTTTTCACCCTCGTGAGAAGTAACATAAGGTAGGCGTTTAAAATTTGAGTACAGGTGCTGAGGTATTACTCTTCACGCAGAGGTAAGAGGATACCCAAAACGTTGGGAAAGACAATTGGTGAGGATTAAAAAGGGTTTAATTCACTGGTAAGAGATACTTGAAATCACTGGGAATGTAATCCATTTGCTGAGAATTAAAAGGTTAAATTGCTGGTAAGTGATACCCAAAATCCCTGGGTATGTAATACAAGTGCTGAGAAATAAAAACAAGGGGTTAAATCGCTTGGTAAGAGATGCCCGAATTCACTGGGTATATAATACATTCCTGAGGTGAATGCAAGCATAAAAATGTCTGTGTGGGTTATGGAAAATGTTGAGGGAAGCAAGCAATAAAAATGCATGTGTGCGTTATGCAAAACACTGAGGGAAGAAATCAACAAAATGCTTGTGTGGGTTATGAAAAACGCTGAGGGAAGAAAGAAATAAAATTCCTGTGTGGGTTATGCAAAACCTGAGGGAAGAAAGCAATAAAATTCCTATGTGGGTTATGAAAAACACTAAGGGAAGAAAGCAATAAAACACTTGTGTGGGTTATACAAAACGCTGAGGGAAGCAAGAAATAAAAATCCTGTTTGGGTTATAAAAAATGATGAGGGAAGCAAGCAATAAAAAATCAGTGTGGGTTATGCAAAATGCTAAGGGAAGAAAGAAATAAAATTCCTGTGTGTGTTATGGAAAATAAAAGATCTCTTAAAGGAAATAACCCACTGTGTAAAGGAGGGTAAAATCGCTGAGATTTAAGGGAAATAAAACAATGTGTAAAAGAAGGTAAAATCGCTGAGGTAAACCTTGTCAAATGCAGAGGATAATCTTTCATAAATGCAGAGATGGAAAAACAATGAGATTTAAGAACCTCGGGGCAAATTGTATGCATAAATCGTTGAAAGCATAAGGCTGTGATATTTTCCTCAGAGAAAAAATCAGAAAAACAATGATGTGATCACCACAACTACATAATTAATTTAAATCTCATTAAAAATTTAAAACCTTCAATAGAATTACCCCAACAATACTTATACAAATGGGAAGCATAATGCAATTGAAATCTTCAGCGGAATACCATAGAAATACATATACAATTTGAATCTCATTGCAAGTGAATCCTCAACCAAATACCATAACAATACATGTATAAATTTAAATCTTACTACAATAAAAATATTCAATAGGAATACCGTAGTTGATGATGATGTAGGTGAAGATGTTCTCTAGCACTTGCGCTCCATCCAACTCCCCTCTTTCTGACCATGAAGACTTCACCGATACCTCCCAGCCAATGCCAGGGGTACTCTTCTTCCCCCTTATCCCCACGAGCCGCAAAGGGGCCACACACAACCACAAATAGAATACTCTAGCTCCTAACTCACCTCGGAAGGTAGAGCTACTAGTCTCTTTCTCAAGTTGGGTATCCCAACTCTCACAAGTAAAAACTAAGCCAAGAAATTATGGCATCATAACTTTACTCATACCAGTCATCCTCCATTCCCCTCTCAACCATTTCCTTTATAGAATTTTTCTTAGTGACAACTTCCATTTGGGCATTTAATTCATTTTTTAAATAATTTAATTAGGAATTATTTCCCCCATACGCTTGTCACTTGTTCTCTTAGTTGCACTAATAAATCCATAATTTAATTAAATTAAATGTCAATTTCCCTCACCCAACCTAAAAGCGCTCCTAAATTAACTCCTAGTTGTCACTTTATTCCCTCTATTTCCCTTTTAATGATTGACGCCTTTCTAAAACTTAGTTGTGTTTAATTTAGGAAAGTTCTTTAGTTAGACTAGACTAGAAACCTTTCTATGCTTCAACATTCTTTTTACATTTATTTTCTTTCTTATCTTAATTTCCAATTTGGTATTCTCTTGCACATATTTATATAATTAAATCTTTAGATATAATTTTTACTCTTTCAATTCCCAACTTGATTTTTCTTCATCCCCCATTTATTTAATTTAATTTAGTTTTAGTCTTCTTACCTACTTTAGACTTAGGCTCAAATTTTAAACTAGGCTTAGAATTTTGAAGGAGATTTTATAATTAATAAAAATTACCCTTTTTATAATTATTTTAGGTCTGACAATGCCAAAACAAATTATTGTTTTCTAGGCACCTAGGTTTATTGACTCAAGTTTTATTTTATACCGTGACATTCCTTTCAAGACGCACTTCATGCTCCAAGAGTGCCACTCGCCTTTGATTCAAATTTTAATTACGCGACGTGCCCTTCAAGATGCACTATTTTCTCCAAGGGTTCCACTCGCCTTTGATTGGTTTTGGTACTTGTCCAACCCTTGGAGTCAACACCCCATTCAGGTGACGTTGTGAGAGACTAAGGGCCTCTAAGGAATAAGGACCCTACCTTATTGCATGCCCCTTAGAATCTTCGTGAGAGACTATCTCAGTCTTCCCTCACGACATCGTGGATCGCTTGAACTAAAACCTACAATTTGGGCCATGACGAGAGTGCTAGTAGGCTGTGGCAGGGCTGCTGCCACACCTCTCCCTCAATATTTGGTTGTTGTTCAAGGCCCCTTTACTCCTTATGTGAGTCTGATTAGCAAGCGATCGTGAGCCTTCATCCATCAACGAAACACTGTTAGAGATCCATAAACAACTTCATAATATACCCAATCATATGTCACATATGCATAAATAAAAATACCCAACCAATATAGTCCACCCCATGAATTGATCCAGAGTCCAAGGAGGTCCATTGATTCCATTGGCATCCTCAATCTATCAAGTGTTCTGCACACTCAGGGGAAAATCGTCAATAAAATCTGTCAATACATAGATATCGAATAACATAACATCATAATCCATCAACATCATCATAAGAATCAATAAGAGAAATAGACAACATATACTAAAACTGGATCACTCATACGCAAGTGTCCTCATATAATAAGTCAATAACATGTTCTCGCAAAAGCAAGATGTTACATACACCCCCTCTTGTTTTAAAATTCGTCCAGAAGTTTCACAGTATATATGCAGTAATAAATCATATGACAAGATCTATATGTCTAATCTATCAACAAATACGGAAACGGCTGGCGCATATCATATGTGTCCTCTCAGGTAACTGAGTGTGGACTATAATTTTCCCACTGGACCTTGACATGATCGACTGTTCAAAGTCATAGTTGTAGAATGAAAGGGTCCAAAATGTGGATTAGCTTTGCCGTGAGAGCACCCTTGTCCGACCCCTGCAAAGAAATCATGTCAATCACATGTGTAGGATCACTAACATAATGTTGGAAACAGATACAAGATAAACATCGCGCAATGCCTCAAAGAATGAGGCACATCTAGTCAATAGGCCAACTTCATAATTACAATCAATGCAATGTGCATCGCCATAACTCTTCTATCGATCTTGCACTTCTTTCATCCATTTTTATTATCATTTGTATTTGTCCTTCCATTGCTTGGATCGATTTTGGTCCTACCAAGACTCTATCCTCGAGTCGATCCCAGCTCAATGGCGTCTGACATGGTCACCCATAGAGAAACTCAATGGTGCCATCTTAACGGTATCTTGATAGCCGATGTCGTATGCCAACTCTACCATTGGCAAGAACTCTCCCCAACATTTCCGTTGGTCCATTACATACATACTCCACATACCTTCCCAAAATTTGGTTTGTTATTTCTATCTTCCCGTCAGTCTCAAGGTGATACGTTGTACTAGAGTTAAGTTGGCTTCCCAAGGCCTCTTAGAAACTAGTCCAAAAATTGTCATGTAAACACCGATCCTCTATCGAATATGATTCTTTTTGGCACACCAGATAGTCTTACAATCTTGCTGACAACATTCTATCTATTTATGGATCCTGACACATCATACACCCAGGAATAAAATGTGCACTCTTCGTCAGAGTGTCAACTACCACAAAAATCGAGTCGTGCTTCCTTGCCATCAGCAACAATCCCACAATAAAGGCCATCGAAATGATGTCCCATTTTGATTCTAGAATAGCGTTTGGTTGTAGTAATCCTACCAATGTTTAGGTTCAACCTTCACTTGCTAACCTTCCAGACATCTCACCATGTAGTTAATTATGTTGACCTTCATGCCCTTCGAGAAGAATAAGGTCTGCCCTCATTTTCGTGAATCCTGGTTTAGCCATGTACACTTCTCTATGAGATTCATTTAGATAAAACTTATCAACTCGTCATTAGTAAGTACGCAAATCCAGTTATTATACCTCATTAAACCGTCATTGTCCAATTTAAATCCCTCAAACCTTGGTACCAACATGGTGTCTTGGCCGATATTTTCCTTAACCTCTTTATACTAGTCATCGTTGCACTGTAAAGTTAGAATCTTTTCTCGAATATTCGTTTGATAAGGTATCACCAAAAACATGTGTGGTCTCCAACTCAATGCATATGCTACTTTTTTCACTATCCCTTTTATGTAGGTAATCTCAAAATCATACTCGCTAAGTAGTTTTGACCAACGCCTTTGTTGCGCGTTCAAGTCATTTTGCGTAAAAATGTGTTGAAAACCACCATGGTATGTTTTTAGTTCTAAATTCTATCCAATCAGGTAGTGACTCCACACTCTCAGGGCATACACAATGGCCAACAAATCCAAATCATGTGTCACGTAGTTATCATCATACTTTCTTAACTTCCTTGAGATGTAAGTGATCACTCGACTGTCTTGCATCAAGACTCGCCTAAGCCTTCCTTGGATGCGTCTGTGCGTACCAATAATTCCTCATCCATGTTAGGTAATTTTAGTATCGACGATGTCGTCAACAACTCCTTGAGCCTTCAAAATTCTTATGCGCATTTCTCAATCCATACAAACTTCTTGTTTTAATTTTGCAATTCCGTGGTCAGATTTGCTATCTTCAAAAACCTTCGACGAACCGTTGATAATATCCAGCGAAACCCATGAAGCTTTGTACTTATGGTATGCTTGTCGTTGTAGGACATTCCATATTATCCTCTACCTTCATTGGACCCACAATGTTGCCTTCGTTGGAGATAACATGCCCCAAATAATGAATCCTTGATTGATAAAAAGAGCATTTCGACAATTTCCCGTAATTTGTTCCCATAAACACTGTAATATTAGGCTCAAAAGTTCATCACGTTCTTCCGTCATCCGAGAATATATCAATATGTCATTATTAAATACTGGAACGAACGTGTCCAAGTATTCATGGAACCCCATTCATCCAGATCAAAATTTTCCCTAGGGCAGTTGTCAGTTCGAAAAGTAAAATGGTCTTAGGAATATCCTCCTCTTTAATTCGTAACTGGTGATAACATGATCTCAAGTCGATCTTGAAAACACCATCGTTCCCTTCAATTAATCAAAAAAATCATCTATTCTAGGTAACAAATATTGGTTCTTGATTGTTTCCTTATTCAATTGACGGTAGTCTATACAGAGTCTCCATGACCCATCCTTCCTTCTTATGAAAATTCAGGTGCACCCCAAAGTGACACACTTGGACATATAAGGCCTAGGTCCAACAACTCTTTCAGTTTCATTTTCAACTCCTATAACTCAGGGGATGACATTCGATAAGGTGTTCTTGCTATCGGTTCAGTTCTGAATTTTAAGTCGATGGTAAATTCTAGCTCTCTTTAGGATGGGAAACCTGGTAACTCTTCTGGGAACACGTCCGCTAACTCTCGTACTACAAGAAGGTTTTCTAGTCCTTCCACCACACCCTTTTCATTCAATGATAATATTTCATATAGCTTGCATCCTTTGCGCATACTCTTTTGTAGACGTAGGGAAGAGATAAACCTTAGGGAAACTCCCTATTTTCTTCCTACAATCCCCCATCTCTATCCCTCATCATCGGTCAAACTCAACTGTTTCGTTTTATAGTTGAGTATCACCTCATGAGATTCCAACTAGTCCATACCAATCATGACGTCATAAGATCCTAATATCATGACATACAGGTCAAACTTCATTACAATTTTCCCCAAGTTAAAGTGACCGTTCATACCCCTTCCTCCAACCATGTGTTTGGCACCCGAAGCCATTTCGATGTATCTAAACCCATCCTGTCAACTTCCTTTACCTAAATCTCTTCAGGATGGTACTAGAATTAAATCTCTCTATAACACCAGAATCTATCAAATACTAAAATTTTGGTTGACGATGGTACCTGACGCCTCGAGCATAGTGGATCGATGCTCGTCCTGGCAGTTATTCACCGTGGTCATGAATCATGTGGGCCTTTCCCACCTCTAAAATGGTAGTGTTTCCTGTTGACCCGATCACTCTTCCCTTTTCAACCGGATAGTCTTGCTAGTATGGTGGCTCTCCACATGTCCAACACCCATCTTCGATCCAATACTCCTCGCTCAAAGTAGAAGCTGCTAGCCTACCAGCCTAAGATTCTGGTCTGTTCTGCTGAGAAGCCTCAATTGCAACTACTAGTAGTGTTGTTGCTGATGCGGTGGTCCCCTATAGGGATTCCTATGATGAGGATCCTTTTGTCATGGTGTCGAGAAAAAGGGTCCTCTAGACGTATCTTGATACCCTAATGTCTTGTTTGGCCATCGTCTGATACTGCTGCGCACCTAAAATCATCAGTCCAGACGATCTTGTAGGAGTCCTACCCTGACTCTAATGGGTCAATTCTTCCTCAGCTATGAGGCCTAATGGATTGCATCGTGCAATGCCCGAGGCATTAGGATCCTCACCTTTGCACGAAGTTGGAGTTGAGGCCAAACATGAACTTGTTGTCCTCCATATTCTCTATGTTCAGATGTGGGACATACCAAAGTAGCTCCATAAATATGGTCTCAATACTCCAGCATTGTACAACCACCCTATCGTAAGGCATTGAACTCATTGAGTTGGGGCTCAATGAATTCCTTTGACAATTACTTCTCCCAGAACCGTTCCATGAACCATTCCCATAACACGGCTTTGACAACCAAGTTTAGTCAAGGTAGGAACGTCTTCCACCATAGAAGATCACTCTCCTTTATCTGAAAGACCGTCATGTGAATATTCAAGTGGGAGGGGTAGTCATGAAGTGCAACGCACGTCTCCTGTTCTCCAGCCCTGCCCCGGTGGCTGAGCCATCCGTGGCACCTGGGAACTTGGGAAAGTTCCCCTTCTTAAGTTCTCTATGAATTCTAACTCTGCCAGTTGTAGCGCATGGTGAACCCTCTGTTGGAAGGTTTACAGTTGGGAGTAAGCTTGTCATTGATGGCAAGAACAATGATGGCAAAGATCAACATGATCAGCAGTGCAATGATAATGGAAGAGTAAACTCCATTTTAGAATTTCGGATACCGGGAGTTGAAGTGTCGAAACACTTCACCACTGAAGTGGCGAAATCGCAAAGTGACAAAATCGCAAGGTGGAGGAAATCGCGAAGGTGGACGAAATCGTGAAGTAGAGAAATCGTGAGAAGATCTAGGCCGTAGGATATGGGGTATCTACGAAGGCTCAATAGACATTAGATATGGTGAAGGTACAAGGTGGATAAGTCCAAGAGTCATCCAGCTCCCCAAAATTGTGAAGGAATCTTGGCCATCCATCGGGGACAGTTGTGGACCGCTGATCAAGAGGATGCGTGGTGGAAGATCGTCATGTCGCTGACTGGAAATTCAAAGGAATGGAGTTCCCTAACTTCCCGAATTCGTGATATGTGAAATCGTGAAATAATCTCAACCGTTAGATCGAAGCCAAATATGGACCGTTGATCAGGCACAACGAAGGCTCGTGGAGTTGCGAAGTCTCGATAAAATCTTGACCGTTGATCCAAGAGGGATGCGTGGAAAAAGATCATAGCATGTCAAAGCTCCATCTCGGATTTTCATGTATCCCGACTTGGAGTGACAAGAACCTCCATCTAAGGAACCGCGAGATGCGACTTCACGATAAGATCTGGATCGTCAATTCACCAAGAACGTGGACCGTCGATCTGAGCTCCATCTCAGAGTTTTGCCTATTGCGACTTGGAGTGACGAGAACCTCCATCTAAGGAACAATGAGATGCAAGATCGCGATAAGATATGGAACGTCATATCTATGAATATTTCAACCGTCGATCAGACTCGATGAAGATTATAAACTCATGAAATATGAAGCACCTTATTGGCACAGCCTATGGTCACCGCTGGTGGTCACGAGAATGGAAGGAGTCAGTTCAGATAAGCTCCATTTCGGGGTTTCGGGGTTCGCGACTTGGAGAGTCGAGATTCCTCATCTCCAGATTCACGAAATGTGAAATCATGAAAGTGCGTTATGCATAAGCGCATGGTCTCATCCGGTGGTCACACCATCGAAGAGCTGAAGAGAAGAGTACGTGCAGACAAGCTTCCTTTCGGCGTTTCGGGGATCACGACTTGGAAAGTTGAGAAACTTCACAATGGAATTAACAAAAAGGAAAAATGAGAAATCATGAAAAGCACATTATGAACAAGCACTTGGTCATAGCCATGGTCATATAAAGGAAGGAGCCAGCACAGAAAAGCTCCGTTTCGGAGTTTCGGAACTCGTGACTCAATATCTCATCGCAGAATTTCCGAATTGCGAAAGTGTGAAACAGGTAAATAACGCAAGAACTCATCAGAGTTAATCCAACGATGGAGGTGAACATGAACATGATCGAAGGGCTAATGTTGATCCTCACAGTGTAACTGCTAGAAACCATTGATGGTTTCTACCAGAGGATGCGAAGAGACTTCTATGTGATTTCCAGAGGAGATGAAGAGTTACATGGAATCTGCCAGTGGAATGAAGACGATTCATGGAGGAAATTGACAAATGGATGAGGGTTAGAGATCATAACTGAAACATAAAGGATGAGCTCGACTGTAACAGAGAAGATGAAGAGTCTCAACTGCCAGAGAGAAAAAGGAATCTCGACATAACACCTAGTGATGATAGACACAGGGGTTGAACTGCCAGAGAAGTTGAAGAGTCGCGATGATGATCACTCAGAGAACTTGAGATGTGGAGGAGATTGGGGCGTTATGAGGATGCAGAGGAATGTCGAATATTGCATGCACAAGATGCATAGAATCTATATATACACGGTACAAAGAAGATATGTGGTTGTTGTTGGAGTTGCTATGGTTGTTGTTGTTGAAGGTGATTCATGCGTGAAGGAGGAGGGAAGTGCAACAGCTGAATTGAACAGAAGAGGAACTGTGTAGTGAATGGACATGGTGCATAGAGCATAAAAGGTAGAAGAACAGACAGTGCAAGTTAGGTGTGCAGGAAGGCAATGAGGCAGACAGAGCAACGAAATGCAGTAGAATAGTGATGAGACTGGTAAGCTATTATTGAACACTATATCACTGTAATAGGTTTGAGTATTTCATATTCATAATCCAGGGTGGTAGGGAGGTGCTAGGGAGGACTGTTGTCCTTAGAGGTTCAAGTGGGTTCTTGAACACAGGGAGTTGTAGCTTCCTTCTAGTCGGTGCTAGAGAAACCAGGGAGATGGTGCTTCCTTCTAGTTGGTGCTAAAGAAACCAGGGAGTTGGTGCTTCCTTCTAGTGGGTGCTAGAGAAAAACAAAGAGTTGGTGCTCT
>ML798347.1:326928-353449 GCA_009831015.1 Picea engelmannii | reverse complement strand
ATATTCTAGGTCACTTGGCCCCACTTTCCTTATTTTAGGGTTGGGTCCACTTCTAATTTCTCCATTAAAATTATTATTGAAATAACTTATTTTGTATTCACTTTGAATTATAATACACTCATCACTTCACTTTATTATTTACCCTTTAAAATCTCTTAAACCACTTTGATTACTTTGACCTTTTGAGGCTTCTAGATGACATATGAGGGTCCTCCAACTTCGTAAGGCCATAACTCTCAAAACGTGAGGAGTTATGTGACGTTCTACATACCATTACCCATCAAACAAACTTGGGTCCATTACCCAAACCTGGGGTCTCCAACTTCTCATGGCCATAACTCTCTAACCGTGAGGAATTATGTGACGTTCCACATACCACCGGAAATGACATGACAAGAACTATCCATCTATTTTCCCTAACAAATTCACTTTCATTCATCTCATTATTCCATAATTAAGCATGGGTTCTCTTAATCCACAAAGCGTCTTCCCGTGAGGGCTTTCACCATAAGGGGACCACTTTGGCGTTCATCCATATTTACTTCTTATCAACGATGACAAAACAATAATGAGTCATATTTACATCAAACACTATTGGGTCCATTACCCAAAACTTTGTGCTATGGGTCTTTCTTCAAGGGTTGACATCAATGACAACCAACCTTAATCAACAGGCTATACTTCATATGTGAAAGTACATTATGCCAAAAGGGCTGGTTTTAGGTGGGTTTTGTTGGTCTTAGATAAACAGAAGCTTGGGTCTTACAACCTATGCACGGAATAGAGACAACAAATCGTTATGTTGTCAGGACCGGGACTTTGCGATTAAGGGGATGTTTTGGAGGATGACTAAGAAGGAGATATCATAATGGTTGGAAAGGAAAGACTGTGAATTCATGCAACAAAAGAGCTGGAACCCTCAGATGAGTGACAAGCAATGGCTGCAAAAGTATTTGTTCACATATCTGCATGAAATTTTCTTTGGAGAATTTCCAGTTATTCTGACAGAGTGGCTAGAAATATTGGTGGGGAAAATGGGAAGGTTCAGTGCTACAACACAAGGAAACAAGACTCTTGAATTGGTAAAATAGTTGAATTATGTAAGTAACCCAACTACTCAAGAATTTTATTTTCGGTTGGATAGCATACTAGGTGGTTATGTTACAGAGTTTGTCGTAGATTGTATTCAATCATATAGTGTCACATAAAGGGACTTTTTAAAAGGTCCGCACAGAAGGTTCTTGAATAATTAAATACATAGATAAATATGCTATTGTGTGAAAATCACGTGATGGTGATGTAATCTGACTTCTAAGGGGGTTCGTTCAAATAGGGGAACTGTGGGATGATAGGAGGATTTTTTGAGAGAAGGAAAGAAACAATTAAAGAGGTAGGGAAGGACTGAGGATGAAAGACAAAGATATACCAAAGGAAGGATAAGAGTTTTGACAGTTACGCAGAGGGAGGAGGTACAAGAGGAAAAAGACTGAGGTTGAGAGAAGAGAGTCGTGCAGTGAGCCAGAGGGGAGAGAACCTTATGCACTAATCTGAATCATGGAGGTACCATGCCTAGGGGGAGAAGAGGAGAAGTTCCATTCCATTCCAATAATAGAAGAACCGAAAATTCCTAACCATACAGGATCTGGCATCGATTCCACGACCCCATGTGCATCACCACAATTAAAATTAATGTTAGTATATTTTTCAAAAGAAATTATAGTTATCTAAGGAGGACTGAGTAGTAGTTGTAAATTTGTTGAACCTGCACAGAATAGATCCAGCTAGAAAATACTACACACATTTGCAGAGATAAATTAAGAAAGAAGAAGCAAGATAGAAAGAATGGAAGAATTCTCATTAACCGTATTCCACACTCAAAGAGTGAATAATTTACAATATATTTAGCCTACATAAGTAACGAATGAGCCATAGTGGTGGTCTAGATTGATCTGGACACAAACCAGCAGTTACAAGAGTAAACTGCCACCTAGTCTAGTCTCTCAGGCAGTTACGGGAGTGAACTGCCACCTAGCTGAGTTAACTAGTCAACTAGTCTTCAGTTAATTGACTGAACAAAGAGTAGTGAGTTGGTGATGATCCCAATGTTGCATGGTTACAAAACCAATGCAACATATAAACTCAACTCAACTAGTCAAACTGAAGTGTCAACTGAAAGAGAATATTCTCCAGGTGGAATATTCTACCCTAAAATATAGGAGACTGGATAATGACTAATTATGACTAATAAACAAGGAATAACCTTAGGAAAAATAAATCCTAGGTGTGTGTGAAGTAACTTCAATAGTACTAGTCAGAATAGTGGGAGTAGTGCGCAGAGCCGAAATCAGAGTCAGCCAACATCACGAAGAGGAGGAACTACATCAAACAACATGGATGGGGTGGATAATACTCTTAGTCTGTCAGATTTCCAATGAATTAGTCATAGGACCCAGAACAACACTTCTTCATGAGTGAGACGATTTGGGTTGCAAATAACATACATGATGAAGTTGTGAATATTCCGCAATTAGAGACAATATTTAGAGGTCATGCGCTAGTATGGTATATGAAGTTACAGAGAAACACGCCTATAGGACAAGCCAGGACATTAGCGGAGATTAAGAAAGCACTACTGAAGGATTTCAAGAAGACAAAATTAGAGTCGCAGTACATCATGGGATTGAACGAGATCAAACAAGCACAAACTGAGTCGGTATGGGATTTCGATCATAGATTTAAGGATGTGATGAGTAGATTACCTTTCCATATCCTAGATCAACAACACCAAGAATTTTTTATTACAGGGATTCTACCACACATTCACAGGCCATTGATGTATTATAAGGTTGTGTCATAGCCTGAGGCACTAGATATTGCGATGAAACTGGAGTCATCTCCGATGAGAGACAGTGGCAGCATGACGCAAGTTCAAATGCAGTTGGATGCATTGACAATTCAATTGGAAGAACTGAAAAAAGGAAAGGAGAAATGCGAGAAAGTTTGGTGTACACAATGTAGGACTAAAGGTCATCATAAGGACGGATTCCCAACATTCATGCAATATTTTTTCCACGGGAGCACTAAATCCCTTGTCGGGAGGAGGATACTACAAGATATGAAAGAAATGGGGCCATCACCCAATGGAGTGTCCGCTACTACAAAAGTACTAGAGTATGCCAAAGAACTTATCGTGCAATTTTTTCAAATCTGTAGGACATGAGGACAAATATTGTCGCGTGTTTGACTTGATGAGGGAGAACACATATGATATGTACATAATCTAAGAAGAAAATTCTCCCGCAAAAGAAGGGGGTCCACAATACAACAATCAAAGAGATTTCAATCATGGGAACAAAGGAAACTTTGGTCGAGGCCGAGGTAGAGGGAATTTTGGAATAGGAGGAAAAGAACCGATTATATGTTACAATTGTAATCAACTTGGACACTTGGCCTGCGACTTCCTGAATCCATGCATGACGTGCACATATTGCAGAGAAATGGATCATTCAACAGAATATTGTCCCCAACTAGTTGTGAATTGGAAGGCCAGAGGAAACCAAAACCTGAATCTGAATCTGAATGTGTAGATGATATCAACTGAAAGACACAATTAAGGGACCAGAGTAGTCATGGTTACACATGGAGGAGATAAAATAGGGACTGATAGGAAAAATGAAGGAAAGTAGAAAAACAAATGTGTAAGAAAGTCATCAAGGCCCATACCAACCTTTGATCCTCATCAATAAAATGAGACATATCAGAGGGAAAGGAAATAAGTACTCTGAATGGATTGGGGAGCATCAACATCTGTGACACATCATGAAGAAGATCGTGCAATTCCATAAAATATTAAGGGGGAGGTAAGTATGCTAATAGAATTCTTGAGAAATTGTGTAGAACTAAGAAAAGATGAGGCTACGTTGAGTACATTATATGATATTATTTATCACTACACAAGAGGAATGGAAACTCGAATTTCACAAAGAATGGTAAATCAGGTATTCCACATGAAGCGAACCAATGAAGAATTTTGATTTAGTGTGCAGATTGGAGAGTATGATGTGGATAATATTATTTTGGAATTAGGTTTTGACGTGAATATGTTACCTAAGTAGACATGGGAAAACCCAAGTTGGTATGGTCTCCTGTTCATAATAGATTATATAATTAGCACAAAATAGTTCTGATTTGTTGGTTGACAGGAGTACCTGTGAACATAGACGGGGTGTGCAATGTGGTATATTTTGAAGTTATTGAAATTATGGATGGAATTAAACCATATCCATCACTGATGGGACTAGAATGGGATTTTTATAACCAAGTGATCATCAAATTGAAGAAGAGGGAGATGGTGTTTGAATTTTTTGATTTGAAGGTTATGGCACCCTTAGACCCATCAGAAGGAAAACGATACATAGAACCAACAAGAGGGAATGGCATTGACAATTTATATAAAATTACTATGCGAATGGAGGATTATGTCAACCCAATAGAAAATGGTGTGTTGATTTGGAGAAGTGTCAGTTAATGTGTGTGATATTTTGAAGTTGTTACAGAGCATTGGAAACATATAATGCATGAAGCGTCCACTAGACGATGTGCGTGCATGAATCGATCTGTGCATTGGATTGGAACAAAGCTATGTAAACTTCCCAGGTATGATGGATTATCTGATATAAGTTTGTTTGTAAAAACATTTGAGTTGAAAGTATATGAAAAACAAAGGTTGTTAGCACTAGATTTGGTATCAAATGAGACTCCATCCAAATGGTGGGTTGCACACAAGGAGGGAATGAAATACTGGCTACAATGAAACAGACTAATGAAAATAAGGTTTGGCACTAAAGGAAAAAACATTGTGAAGAAATATATAGGGGAGAGTGACCTAGCAGGTCATGTGGAACAATGCAGGGCTTTGTTGGGTTCGATACCAGAGGAGGAGTGGACACACAGATTTATACACACACTAGGCACAATTTCAAAGAACTAGTACTTGGAGTTGGAATTGCGCAGGGAGACAACAAAATGGGAAGCATTGATCCAGAGGTTCAAAATCACATTTACATTTGAACGTTAATCCCCATCTGTATATGCAGCGCTACAATTTATTCAGATGAACATCATCTCGAAAGAAGAGACGATGGAGGTGATACCAATATGCAGCGAGAACATAAACAAGATGAATGTCAGTAAATTGTTGGAATTCTCTAATGTAGCCAAGAGTATGATGAAGAGGATCCTAGGAATGTATAGATATCTGAGACAGAAGGAGAATGATCCCTAGAAGGACCAAATCTCAAATCCACCACATATACCCAATCGATAAAAACGTGGAAGGTAAAAATTGGGATGACAGAGAATCCAAAGCTCGTGTAGATAGGGGACTAATGGAATGAAGAGATGGGTGAAAAGATTGCAGACTTACTGTGAGAACACTAGAAATTATTTCCAATGAATTTTTCAGAGATGAAGGGAATATCAGGAGACTTAGGAGAGATTAATATCCCACTAAAACTAGGATCTAAGTCAGTTCACCATATGCCTTACAGGCTCAATCCACGATATAAGGAGAAGGTAAAAGATGAAATAGATAAGATGTTGGACGCATGAATCATTGAACTGGTCGAATAATCTAAGTGGATTAGTCTGATGGTGGTGAAGGAAAAGAAGACAAGTGGTATTAGGATTTTTGTATATCTTAGGAAGTTAAATGACACATACTTACATGACCCATTTCCAACACCATTCATAGATGAGGTACTATAGAACATGGGCGGCCAGAAAACTTTTTATTTTACAGACAGATTCTTTGGGTACCATCAGATACGAATCATGCAGGAGGATCAACAAAAGACCACTTTTGCGACAAAATGGGGAAGTTATCAGTACACGGTTATGCCCTTTGGATTGAATAATTCCCCTGTGGTGTTTTCCAGGGTAGTATTTGTAGCATTCAAGGAGTTCATCCATAAGTTTCTAGAAGTCTACTTGGATGATTGGATAGTGTTCATTTTACTAAAGGATCATATATAAGTCCTTATACTTATGTTAAATCATTGCAAGCAGTGTCATATTTCGTTGAAATTGAAGAAGTGTATTTTTTGTGCATCGTTTGGAATTCTGTTAGGACATGTAGTGTGAAAACATGGACTACTGGTAGACCTCGCTAAGATTGTAGTCATTTTGGAGTTAGAACCATCTAGATCATTCAAAAAACCGAGGGAGAGGTTGGGTCATACAAGTTACTATAGGAAATTCATCAAGGGATATGAACAAATAAAAACACCAATGGAGAAGTTACTAAAGAAGGAAGAAAAGATTCAATGGAATGAAGACTATTAGAATGGGTTGGACACCCTGAAACAGAAGTTGGTGACTACTTCGATTTTAATTTTTCCAAATTGGAACAAGGAGTTTCATGTAAACATCAACGCATCATCCATAGCATTGGGATAAGTTATATCTCAGCTAGGGGAAGAAGACATAGATCACCCAATTGCTTTTGCAAGCATGAAGTTTTCTATAATAGAGAATAACTATACACCCACAGAACGGGAAGGATTGGTGATGGTATATGTTGGTTATATATTCTTTTCTACCATCTGATTTATTGACCCAAGGTTCATATCTTTCGGGTTTCCAACAAAGCCTCTAAAACTATCGGCCCTCCTGGTAAACCAGAAGGAAACACAATACACATAATGCATTGCACAGTCTCACCCGAGATAGCTTTAATGGGTGGCTGTAAGACTCAGGTGTTTACATCCTAGGATTGAGTATGAGATATGAGAACTTGACCATTGAACCATTGTTAGAACTGGTAAATGAAACATACTATTCTTCACGACTATGCAGTAACTTCAACAACTTATTCCCTCAATGTCACAACAACATTTAAACAAGAAGTATAATAACTCAATCACTCATTAGCACAACAAATAGCTACTGAAAAGAGGATAAGATATGCATGAATTCATCAAATTACACAGATATTACCGTGGTTCACCCCCTCCTGGGCTACGTCCACAAATATTTTTCTCTTGGCTCTTTTATTATGATAGTTTTGCATCTACAATGTTGTGCACTTACAACTCTCCTCAGATGGGTAATATCTATATGAGGCAAACTAGATCGCACCAGGCTCCTCAACCTATGATCTAATCCTTAAGATCTACCTTCTCTCATCTCCTCTAGCTCAACAGCTTACAAAACAGTTCATACAGCAAAATGTAAACCCGATTACTAACTAAGTCGGAACAACTAAAAAATCTTTGAACAACCCCCTATAATACCTTTGTATCGGTATTTATACCTCTTTGTCTCTTCAACCATTACAATATATTACCAAAACCATAACCCTACTCACATTAGGTCTTCCTCTCATGTGTGTGTGTTATTCTTCCTTCCATCTATTGATTTCCTTTTGCATGCTTTCTTGCATGCGCGCGTGTTGTGTTCCTTCTAGTTGTTGCTCCACTCTCTACATGCTTTCTTTCCCCATGATCATATTTCTTTCTACTTAGGCATGCTGCCAATAGGCTCCCAACAATGACATGTGGCTCTTCCTGAGCCACCTAATCCTTATGAGCTTCCTCGATCTCCTTGGTGATCGTCTAGAACTTTTCCTTGAGCTCTACTGCTTGTGTCTATGCCCGCATAGTATTCTCCTTGATTGTGTCCACTACTTGGAATGCAACTTCGCCGCTGATCAATCCTGCACATTCTTCTAGGGCCTGTGCTATCTGTGTCTTAGTTTCCTCTTCCTATGCCAGGACTTCTGCTACCCACTCTTGCAATGGTTCCATTTGAGCCTGCCGCTCTTGTTTCTGGGTTTACGCAGTGATTAGCTCTACCTGCAATCTCTTCATGTCTTGTGTCCCTTTGAAGCGTTATGGAATTGGTATTATCTTCTGCTTCTTCTTGAGCTCTTGGATCACAGCATTGATCCTTTCTTCTTCCATGTCCCATTTTTGGACCTGTTGATCCTCCTCCAACCTAGTCCAAAGTTGCGTTTCTTTATCAAACAAGTCAGCTGCTATGCTAAAATGCTTCTCTATCTCCTGCACTTGTGTTTTTGCTTCCTTCTTCCTTTGCTCCTTGACTATTGGTGGAGTGGTTGGTATAATTTTTTCTCGGAGATCCTCAATCTCTTTATGGTATTGATCAATTGCCTGTGCAATCTGATCAATATTTTTTCTGTTGTGATTGCCTCACTCCACATAGCCTGTGGAATCTTCTTGTATGTTCCTACCATGTTCTGCTCCAATCATTTTATGCGCTCCCTTTCCTCCTAGGTCTCAGATTTAGCCTTCTCATATACTATTTCCAACGCGTCCCTCTTCTTTGTTTCCTGGTTCAATTCAGTTAATTCTCTTCATGCGTGAGACGGTACCTCGTGGTTTACGCTCACTTGCAACATGTGTAGCGCTCTTGATGGTATCCTTGTCAACACAAGTTGGATTTGGATTAAGTCCTTCAAGGGTGTCTACCCCACAATTTCGTCTATGTGCATCATACTAGGGTAGATGTGGAATGTTACATGTGGCTGCAATATTTCCTGGATTGATTCTCATTCTTCTTCCTTCATTCTTCCTTCAATATGCGGTGTTTATGGTTCGATTCCCTTTCTGCTTATTATCGACCCTTCCCTGATCTGCTTGATGAGTTGTCGCATGTCTACCAACTCCTCTTAGATCTTATCCCTGTGGCGTGTAGCATGGTTGAAGTCCTCGGATAGACAATCTTGGATCATTCTGGCGATCATTTCCCCATAATTCTTTGTGATCATATATTTTGGCGATGTTCATTGTGCCTTTGATTTCTTATGCATGCCTCTTGTCTGTGTGGTTGGCCTCTTATTTCCCCCTAGTTCATGTGTGTTGGGATTTTCTTTTGTCTCTTGCATGGGCTCGACCTGTTGTTTTTGCTCCTTGGTCGGTTGCATACTATCCTTCTTCCCCATATCATTCCATGTCTTCTTTGGCCCTTCATCTATCTGTGTTGTCTTTCCTTGGCCCATTCTTGGTCTCTTGGGCACTTGGATTTCTGGAGGTTGAGTTTCTCCCTGCTCTACCTCTTCTTCTGTTTTTCTTTCTGGTACTTCATGGGTAATGGATGGAATTATCCATTCATTGTCCCATTCACTGATGACCATGTCAATTTCACCCTCGGTGATTCAATAGTGTATTTGTAGCCACTATTTATCTGAATCCTTCTTTTCATGTATCCACATTGCATGTTGTGCGGCCTAGAAAGTGGCTATGTTTGCATATCATGCGATAGCTTCTGGTGTGATTCTCCACATCTGGGAGATCGCTTCCTGTAGGTCGCGTAGGTACCTTTCAAAGATGGATCCATTCATACTCTTGTTACTTCACTCGTCATTGCCTTTAGTAGTGAATACCTCTTTCCCTGGTTTTGTTTGGGTCTGGTATAAAATTTTACGTACCTTGGTTCCCTCCAGCCCAGAAAGGCTATGAGCATGATCAACCATGAGTAATGAAACTTTGTTCCTAGATCCTATGCATCCTTGCAGTCATCCCAGAATAATTTCAAGAGGTACAGCACCCAGCTCATTGTGGTGCCTTCTGCACACTAGGATGCAACTACAACAACTCGAGCTGGGACTTCCTCCCTACAACATTTTCTTAGTAGCTTGTAGGGTAAGACTTTCGCACCCAATTGTGTGGTTGCATCATTGATACTCTTGATGATGATCCCTCCGGTCCCCATGTCAGTGTCGTACTTCTTTTTTATCTCTTCTGCTAGAGATTTCTCCTTGGTTTTGTCATCCAAAAACAACACAGGATCCATTCCTCGAATCGGTAGTCGTGTTATGTTCACAATAAGATCAATAGCTATGGGGACGGGCTTGTCCAGCCATATATCCCCTCCATGTGTGACTGATAGTAGTTGTTTGACACATGTGGTTGCGTGTTGACCTCTGCCAAAATGTGGTAAGTCCAATAGACCTAAAATTGTTGTTTTCTGTATCCCATCTACCCATTGGAGTGTTTGCTCAATTGGTTCGCCAATCTTATTTGTGCTTGTATTATGGATAAAGACCCTCTTCGTAAGTTCCATAAACTTGGCTTCATCTTCTACATCATGGTCAAAGTATTTGAGCTTCTCGATATGACCTAGTATCTCTGGTCCTAGTTGTACCCCTTCTGGTATGCACGATAGAATGATTTCTACTGCAGGTTTCTTGTGAGGTGACCTGGGTATCTGTATCTTGTCTTTCTTCGTCGGTGGTGGTTTTCCTTGAAGTTCCATCTGCTTCCATTTTTTCCTCTGTATACCATTCCAGCCAAGTCGAGACATCTTCAACCGTCTCCCCTGTTGGGTGGTCTGAGATGGTCATTTGAGACTCATCTGGCTCAATTGTTGTTGTCAGCTCCGGCGGTGTTCCATTGACTATCGAAGCTACCTCTGTATGCTCTGGTTGCATCTCCTTCAGTGTTTTTTCTTCCTAGTTTTGTGGCTCCTATGCCACTACTGGCATATCTACACTCATGGCCTCTACTGTTGGTTGTTGAATTTCCTCCAGTATAGGCATGGATTGTACTGGTATCGTCTCTCAGGATGGGATTTCATCGACATTAGCGATCTCCGACAGTTGTTGTTCACCTTCTTCGGCCTGTCTTCATGACCTAGTTTGAAATCTAGTTTTCCTTGCAATTTGGCTCACTTTTGCTTGCTTAGGCGGTGCCATGGCAGTGAATTTCAAGTGTTTGCTAGATTCAAGCGATCTTTATGATCTCTGTGAACTCACACTGTTCTCTTTATCCTCTGTTTCTCTGCGTCTATTCTCTTTTCGTGAATAGACTTGGATCCCTCGCTCGTGTGTTGTATGGCTTTCCCATGAAGCTTGTCGAGGATGCTTCCTTGATTGTTGGTTTAATGTACCTTGATTTTGTGTTTCTAACTTTGTGTGGCCTTTCTGCCTCTGGTTCCCTATGCCCTCTTTGGTTTTGTTTCCTTTTTGTTCTTTTTTTTTTTTTTACTGCGCGGTGGATGGTCGACTATCCTTGTACAACTTCATTCAACTCCCATTGATCATCCCTCTTATTTTTGTGCCTGATAGATCTCTTAACTGTACATCTCCTCCATTTGTGACAGATTTTACTTCGTATGGTCATAACTAATGCATTTTGAGCTTTCCTGGGTGTTGTAATGATTTTCTATCGTACATCAGCACTAGATCTCCTTCCTTGAATGTTTTCTTCTTGATGTGTCTATCGTTCCAAGCTTTGTCTCATGCTTTCTGAACTTGTTGGTGGAATCCTATCAATATTCGATCTTCTTCCATAGTCAATAATTGATTCATTCTCTCTTGTACTTCTCCTCGTTCTATCATTTGTGTGATCATTGTTATGCGCAAGATTGGTACTAAAAATTCTAGCGGCACCACTGCTTCTTGACCATAAACTAGTTTAAATGGCGTATGCCTCATCAAATTTTTGCACGTAGTCCTATATGCCCATAATATTGTTGTTACTTTGAGGTCCCATTCATCCCTGTTGACGTTGAAAATATTTATCAGTGCATTCTCTAGAACGTTTTTGAAGGCTTCCACTATGCCATTTGCCTGCAGATGATACGGTGTGCTCTTCTAGTGATGGAATTCAAATTATTCAGTCATAGCGTTGATGGTACTGTTTATGAAGTGCGTGCCTTGGTCGCTCATGAAAATTCTTGGGCACCCAAATCTAGTGATTACTTGTTCAAATAGAAAATGTGTTGTTGTTTCTGTGCTGCAATCCTTCATTGGTGCAGCTTCCACCCATCTTGTTAAGTATTTTGTCGTGGTGATAATTTACCTTTCTCCTATTCTTTTTGTTGGTGGGTTGATTGGTCCCACAAAGTCTATTTCCCACTTGTCAAATGCCTATAATGTTACTTAGGGTCATAATGGAATCTCGTCCCTTCTGTTGGGTTTACCTACCCTTTGACAAACATCGCATGTTTGACAATATTCCTTTGAATCTATGTGAATCGTTGGCCACCAAATTCCTACCTGCAATACCTTTTGCACAATATCTTTACTTGCATAATGACCTCCTACTATTCTCTCATGGGCTTTCACTAAAACTCTTGGTCTTTCATGCTCTAACATGTATCTCCACAAGATTCTATCTGTGCCCATTTTGTATAGGTGTCCTACAATTAGTTGATATTCAGCAACACGGACTTCTAGGTTTTTCTTCTGTGCGGTTTTATATTCTTGCGGTGCAGTACTTGTACTCAAGTACTGAATGATATCTGCGAAGTATTCATCAGCAATCTGTACTGAGAATAACTGTGCATCCAAAAATTTATATTCTAAATTCATAGGTTCTTCTCCATTTGTGACCCTTGATAGATTATCAAGTCCTGTTTTCAATTTTCCTGGCTTGACTATTACTTCAAAGTCAAATTATTGGAATAGTAGTAACCATCTACAGATTCTACCCCCCAACATTGGCTTGTTGACTAGGTATTTCAGGGTTGAGTGATATGTGAACATCTTAAAGTATTTTCCAAATAAGTAATGTTGGAACTTCTGAAGTGCATAGACCATATCTAGGCCTTCTCTTTCAGTCGTGTTATAGTTTTGTTCGAAATCTGATAAATTTCCGATTGTGAATGCTATTGGGTGATCCAAGTCTCCTGCTCCTGGCTGCTATCTCCAAGTGATATCGTTGATGCATCTACATGGACATGGAATGTCTTCTCCCAGTCTAGAAATACTAATATTGGTGCGGTAACCATATTTTCCTTCAATGTATCCAGACCGTGTTGACACTCGTTGTTCCACTAAAACTTTGTATCCTTTCTTAACATTTTTTCCATCGGTGCAGTGATCTGCGCATATCCTTTGATAAATTTCCTATAATAACATGTGTGTCCCAACGTCGCTCTTAGTGGACGGACTGTTTTTGGTGGTGGTAAGTTAAGAATTACTGCGATATTTGCAGGATCTACTATCAAACCTTGTTTTCTTACTATATGACCTAATAGTATCCCAAACAGTGTTCCAAATATACATTTATTTATGTTTAGTGATATCTAACACTGTCTACATATTTCTAAAATTAGTCGTAAAACTTCCACATGGTTTTTCAATAAACTATAGACTGTCCAATCATCTAGGTATACTTCGAGAAACTGGTGGATGAATTCATTAAACACAACAATGACTACTCTGGAAAATATTGTTGGTGCATTATTCAATCCAAATGGAATGATTATGTATTGGTAAGATCCCCATTATGTCGCAAATGTGGTCTTGTATATGTCCTCCTATGCTATATTAATATGATGGTAGCCTGAGAATCCATCAGTGAATGAGTAAGCTTCATGTCCTCCCACATTCTCTAACACTTCATCTGTGAATGGTGTAGGGAACGGGTTGTGAAAGCATGCATCATTCAACTTCCTCAAGTCGATGCATATCCTGATCCCTCCTTGCTTCTTTTACTAAACTACCATCGAACTTATCCATTCTGAATACTCAACTAGTTCTATGATGTTGGCTTCGAGCATCCTGTCGATCTCAACTTTGAATTTCTATTTATATATTGGGTTCATCCTGTAGCGTCACTTTCTAATAGGTCTCGCTTCAGGTCTAAGTGGTATCTTCATCTCTCCTAATTCTCCTGCTATACCCTCCATCTCTGTAAAGGTTGTGGGAAACAAGTCGTTGTATTCGCGCAAAAACTTATAATGCTTTCTATTGTTTGCTCATCCTAGTAGTCTCCAACGCTGGCCATTTTGGGATGCTCGATTGTCCCAATGTTAACTTTCTTTACTTTGATCAGTGTGGAAATGACTTATAATTCTATGGGTGGGCCTTCCACCTCTCTTTCTCCTTATGCTTCTTCAATCTAAATATTTTCTGGATCGTCTTCATTCGGTGCTTCCTCTTGCACAAGATAGCATGACAACAATTCCTTAACTATCTTTTTATTCCGTTGTTGCTCTTCTGTGATAACTTCTATATCTGATTCTTTGATAAATATTTCTCCTCTTATCTGTTTTAGAGCTACATCTATGTTGGGGTTTTCATGTTCGAATGAAAATGTGATGGTAAAATTCTGTTGCAATGTCGTCCATGTCACAGTTCCTTTGTGAAACTCCTGGTCTGTATACCAGTTCGCTGGTATTCCCTCTAGAGTGTGTATGAAGTGATGAGGCCATTCCTCTGGGGGTGTCATTTTCCATAGATTTCTACACACCTCCAAGTGTTCGGTTGGTGCCCCGTGTCCAGCATACTTTTGTTGTTTGTTGTTTTTATGTTCTGCGCAAAACCTTATGCGCAATAGTCTCTTACATTGTGATGGTCTCCTTGTGCTCACCCCACCATCTTGCAGGTGTGGCCTTGAGTGCTAGATCAAGTGCTAATAGTCTCTGGTTCTATAACACTGCATCTTCATACTGTGTCAAGAATGTTTCCAAATCATTTATTCTATGGAAACTAGGTGGTTCTCTGATTTATGTGCCTACCCATCTTACCGTGTGGTCTATTCTTGCACATAATCTTGTGGATATATCATGTAGCCTTTTCTTCCAGTTTTCTAAATCGGTGTCTGAGTCTGTTGCACATGAAGTAATGCTCCTCCAACTGATTACCCTATCTGCAGTTGGGTTTACGTAATCTTCATCGTGCGCAGTTGTTTTGTACAACTAGACAATTTCCTCTACATCTAGGCAAGTAGGTTATATAAACCTCTCCCCTTCTGATGGGTCTAATGGCGTGATGACCCTATATTCTCTTGACTCAAATGTCATTTTCCTGATCTTCAAATTGATTATGGCCTAGTTGTCAAACGTCCAATCCAGACCAAGCAACGTTGGGTAAGGTGTTGTTTTGTCTACTATTTCAATGACTTTGAAATCTGTTTTAGTGCGCACTCCATCTAGGTCAACTGTCACTCCTTTCAATCTACCAATTTGTAAGACTCTGTGTTGGTTTGCTAGTTTCAATTGAACAGGTGAGTATCCTAATTTTGGCTCTCCCATGCACTGCCATGTCTTCTTTGGTAATACATAAACTTCAAATCCTAGATCTAGTATAATGTCTCCCATATTGAAATCCCCAATATTAGCATTCAGTCTAAACTCCCTACTTGTTCTTCTTCTCATGTGCAAGTGATTGACTATCTTTGGTTCTATATTTCCTTCCATATCAATGCTACATTTTTCTAGTATATTTTGCAATATTTTCACAGATGATGGATCACTTAATACGTTTACACATCATTGCAAAAATCCTTTGATTGTACTTTCTTGTCCCATGGATTGCATCCTGTCAGTATGATCCAATGATGGTGGCATCTCGTATTTTGGTGCTTCCTTTTTATGTTGTGCAGTTGAAGTCAACGCTATGTCCTCCTTCTAAAATTATTATATGAATTCATTAAAGATATCCTTTTCCTTCTGCGTGTCGAACTGCTTCCTTGGTTCAGTTTTCTTCTTTACCCATTGATTATGCGTTGATTCTTGTCAAACCGCGTCATTTCCCATTTTAGCTCCTCCACGAGTAACAATATTGATGTTTCATCCTTCATCCCTTGCTTCAGCTAAGTTCCACTAAACGTTCTTGTTGTTCTGGTTACTCTTCTCTTGAATATTTAATAGTAGTGTCAAACATTCTTCTGTATCATGATCTAATGCATGACAATACATACAAGTCACTGGTGGAAGCAGACATTCCCTTGCATAATGTCTTGGTTGTTGAAAATTGTGACATTTGATTGGTCCTCTACCTCATCTGAAACCTCCTCTGGCTCATCCTCCTCCTCTGTAGCATGCTCGATCACCTCTCGACGCATTATACTAAGGTGCTTGATTATACTGTGTGGTATTATACTGAGGTTGTGTTGTATTATACTGTGACTGCACATTATTGTATAGTGGTTGCACAATATTATATTGTTATTGCACAGTGTTGTATGGAGCTAGGACTTAATTGAACTGTGATGTTTCTTGCCCAGTCATCATTTCGGCATGTACCCTATATGCATCTGATGTACTTTCTCACATCAGATCCATAGTTCTACTATCTTTTTCGTCGTGGACCACTGACTTGCAAAAGGTGCAATTGAGCTCTTTGGGACTATCTGGTATTTCTGCATCATCGTGAAGTGATAAGGGCCATGACTCAATTTCTTGTAGATTTCACACCATAGTCCTCCTGGTGGTAACGGATTTGGAATTCATGTTTCCATATGTTGTTTGAATGTTGGACATTTGTTCTTGTGGTGTCCTTCCTTCCTGCATGTGGTACACCAAACGACTTCTCGTTTTTCCTTCTTCTTATTCCAGTTCAGCTGAAACGTTAGATTCTTCAAATCCTCTTTCAGTTCTTCAATAGATGGGTCTATTTGTTGGTACTGGTTTTCTTCCAATTACAAGGTTGCCTACAGAGCCTTTGCCTATGTCTGAAATTTTTGTTGTCATAAAGGGTATTTTAAGTGTGGGAGTAGTGAGTTGACAAACAGGTGCCGATGTTTCATCTCAGTCATGAGATATTTTAGCTTTCCCTTCAATAACTTGAATCTCTAATCAATATCCCATACAAAATCTCCTGGTTTCTTTCTTATTTCGATCATCTCGTTCATGTACTGATCCTCTGAGCTTGGCTTCTAGAACTCATTTATCAGTAACGTCTTAATGTCTTCCAATGTCCTTGTCATCCCAAGGCACTGTTTGTGTCTAGAATCATGTACTAGTCTAGTGCACAGTCTCTTAGCGTAATAGCTAGCTATGCAAGTTGAGTATCTTCATCAGTGATTTGTTTTGCTTCCCAGATCTTTGCACAAATGAACAAATGTTTTACAAGTTCTTCTATTACTTCTCCTCAAAATTTTGCTAATCTGATGGTGGGATCATGTCCTGCCATCCTGAATGTTGAACTACTACCTCCACGCGGTATAGATACTATTGAAATAATGTAACTGCAAAGAGTATTCTTATTATTATTGTTATTTTATTCATAGGATTAATCCCCATTGTGGATTAATCATGTCGGTAATTGTATTAGGACCAAATCTCATTTTGCGGATTGGTCAACAGACAATTGTAAATGGTAGAATAAGAAGTCGGCCCCAGCAGTTATTATTGAGACCCAAAAATAAATTAAAGGTGGGTTTACCCACCTAGAGTGAGAGGTCGGCCCTGCCAGTGAAGACCCTTCACATGTGCCCATCTTGTATATATAGAGAGGCTAGAGCCTCACTTTATCACACAACACACTTGTTCATTTTCTAAGAGGCAAGCTACAACTTACTAGTTGGAGAGAGGGAGAAGAGTGGCACATCTTTTGGAGAGGACTATCTGTATTGGTTTGAGTTATCTCTTGACATTGTATTGGCAATTTATGATAAGGAAGTTTTTGTTGGGTTTTCTTCCCCTAGAGGGTTTCCCAGGATAAATGATGTGTCTCTTGTGAATGTGTATTTCCTAGTGATCTTGTTCTTATGTTGCTCTTATCTATTGAAATTCAAAGAACTATAATAATGGCATAAAATATTAACATGGTATCAGATCCAACCTGAAGGAAGCATCTTTCGCAAGAGAAAAACGTCACTGTTGCAGTACCTGCAAATTAGGGTTTTTCAAAAGTGAATCTTTTTAGCTCCAAAACCACCTAGAAAGTCGTGCCCTCCCCCAAGGATCATTTTGGCACCTTGAGCACACCTTTTCAGTGGCTAGATCTCCCAGAAAGTGAAACCCTAGTTTCACAAAGTACCAGAAAACCAGAGTACCAGAAGTACCAGAAAACCAGAAGCACCAGTCCAGAAATCCGCAGATCAAGTTTGAGGGGGCAAAAGTTGGATTTTTTAAATTTCGACTACACCAGCTAACTCGCCTCAGCTCAGCGCATCTATCCCCTAGATTAGAATTTCAAAATTCGAAGTTTGAAAAATTAGGGTTTTCTCATAAAACCCTCAGTTGTAGTTGCATTTGCAGTGTCAGAACCAGTTGCAGTTGCAGTACCAGTTGCAGTTGCAGCCGTAGAACCAGTTGCAATCACCCTTGAAGTTTTCTCAAGAGTTAGCAATGATTATCGCTACTACCAGATGGAGCCACTACCTGCAAATGCTATCATAGGTATGTACTTACATATGTTTAATGGTTAAACCCTAAAGAGTATTTGCAGGAGAAGGGATCTCTTGCCATAGATCCAGAAGTATCTCAAGATCCAACACATTCAGAGGAATGATGCAACCCAGGTGTGATTATTCTAATATACATCTATTTGTCATGGCATTATCTTAATCAGTGTTGCTTGTTGAAGCTATGATCAAATTATTAGAAGGATTAAAAGTTGATCATATATCTTATCCTCTAACCTAACCTTCTGTCAAGATAGTGTATTGTCTCAGTACAGCAAACGGGTTGAATAAATCACTCGTCACTTGAGTGAAGGAGACCTAGAAGAAAAGAAAGCACTCATTCTTGAGGATAAGGCTCCGGGTTTGATTAATCAAGTTGATAAGATTCAAAGGTACACATGACAAGTTGATGACTATAGTTGAGATAGCAGTCCTTGTAAAGTATTATACCTAATAGCATGTGAGCATATAGAGTTATATGATTTGCTTTATACAACTAACACCTCCTATAGGAGAAACCTCGTGTGTCAGTTCCAGGTTGCCATGGAAGAATGCTTGGTCACAACACTATGAGAGTCTTGACCTCATTTTGTATTGTATTACTTACCTTTAATATTTTCTTCGGATAAATTATAAGTGGTAGCTCTAAAGGAGCTATTGTGATGATTGTTCGTGCTATTGCTTTATATTATCAAGAAGGATATTATTCTTGCTTGTTGTTTTGTTGACCTTGCTCCAGGTCACATGAGGAAGCTATAGCGAAGGTTGCAGAAGGCAATGTGCTAAAGAAGAGACCGTAAATGGAGCAATCATCATTGGAAGAGAAGAAGGTGACTTCATAAGCTATAGGGTCACTCAGAAGCTTCCATGACCCACGCCATTGAATAATCTTGGCATTGAATATTAGCTCACTTCAACTACAAGGTGCTACCATACATATGCAAAGCGGTCACAGGTTTACCAGAACTCAAAGGTGACCATGAAGGCGTATGCGATGGATGTGCACAAGAGAAGAACATCAAGAACCCATTTCTGAAGAGGGATAGCAAGGCAGAAGGAGTCCTAGAACTCATTCATTCAGATGTATGTGGCCCAATGCTATAATCCTCCATTAATGGGTATGTATACTATGTATCATTCATTAATGATTATTCTCGTAAAAGACCTGGATATATTTGAAGTGTTCAGCAAGATCAGGGAATGCAAAGCCTTGATAGAAAACCCTTCTATAAGGAATATTAAGATACTCAAGTCAGATAATGGAGGAGAATATACCTCAAAAGAGTTTGTGAACTTTTGCAAAGATGTTGGGATCAAGATTCCCAACAAAACGGTGTAGCTGAAAGGAAGAATAGAATAATAATGGAAGTTCTAAAGACCATGATTCACGATCAAGATCTTCCTATGTGCTTATGGGAAGAAGCAACAATGGTTGTTGTTTATGTGCAGAACCGATTATCCCATAGTGCACTTGGGTTCAAGACCCAGGAAGAGATGTTCACTAGAAAGAAGCCAGAGGTAAGCCATCTCAAAATATTTGGTTGTCCAGTGTTTATTCATATACCAAAAGAGAAAAGAAACAAGTTGGAACCCTCCTAAAAGAAGGGAATATTTGTGGGATACTGTGAGGTCTCCAAGGCCTTCAGAATCTACATACTTGGTCACCGCCATATTGAAATTAGCAAGGACGTGACCTTTGATAAATAAGTAGCACATAAGAAATCAAGAAGATGCCAGCTTGAAGAAGTATATGAAGAGGAACCTATAAATCCCAGGATTGTAGAATCCGTGAGGGAAGTTCCCATAACTGCAGAACCTGTAAGGGAAGTCATAACTTCCCCTGATGAGGAGACTCCTGAAGATCATGATATAACAGAAGTTCAAGAACCTCCTCAAATGAACTTCTCCCATAAAAGAAAGCCTTCTTGGGTAAGAGAGCTTATTCAAGATGGAGAGAAGTATGGTGTTCTAGAAGGAACCTCGAGACATGTGAAAAGACCAAAGCCATTCTCCAGTTACATGGCTTTGATGTGTAATATACTAGATGAAGAACCTACCTTCCTTGAAGAAGCCATTCAAAATAAGGAATGGGAATTTGCCATGACAGAGGAATACCAATCCATAATAAAGAATGATGTATGGGAAATAGTTCCCAGACCAAAAAGTAAGGATGTGGTGTCATCAAAATGGCTCTTCAAAATAAATCATGCTGCTGATGGAAGTATTGAGAAATATAAAGCAAGATTTGTCACTCGTGGATTTTCCCAGAAGGAAGGCATTGACTATGAAGAGACATTCACTCCTGTGTCCAGATACACTTCGATCAGAACCATCATAGCTCTTGCAGCTAAGATGAAATGGAAGCTGCACTAGATGGACGTGAAGACATCTTTCCTGAATGGTGTTATTGAAGAGGAAGTGTATATAGAGAAACCCCAAGGATTTGAGGTTGAAGACAGGAAGTCTCATGTTTGTAGATTGAAGAAAGCCTTATACATATTGAAGCAAGCTCCCAGAGATTGGTATGGCCATATAGACAGTTTCTTGACAAGCTTAGGCTTTACCAAGAGTAAAGCAGACTCAAATCTCTACTCAAAATTATGGATAATGAACCAGTAATCTTACTACTGTATGTGGATGACTTATTCTTAACTGGAGAAGAAAAGCTCATCACTGAATGTAAAAAGAGACTTGCCATAGAATTTGAAATGAAAGACCTTGGCCTAATGCATTACTTCTTAGGTCTTGAGGTATGGAAGAGTCCAGAAAGGATCTTCCTTAACCAAGGGAAGTACACAGTCAAAATCTTAAAGAGATTCGACATTCTAGAATGTAAGTCCATGAATACACCCATGGAAACGAAGCTGAAGCTGTTGGTCAATACTTTGTCAGACTAGATAGATGTCACACTGTACAGACATATTATTGGATCGCTAATGTACCTAACGAACACCAGACTAGACATTTGTTTTGCAGTGAACACCTTGAGTCAGTTTCTGGTAGAGCCCAGACGTGTTCACCTAATGGCTGCAAAACATGTGATGAGGTACCTTAAAGGTACAATGGATTATGGTCTCAACTATGATGGAGATCATGACTTCACATTGAGTGGATACACTGATTCAGATTGGGTAGGAAGCGTTGCTGACAAAAAAAGTACTTCTGGATGTTGTTTCAGTTTGGGATCATCCATGATCTTGTGGAAGAGTAGGAAGCAATCCAGTATTGCTCTCAGCACAACAGAAGTAGAGTACATTGCCACATGTTCTGCTAGCTATATGGCTTCAAAAGTTGTTGACTAGCCTTTTTGACGTGGAGATGAGAGCAACCGTGATTCTATGTGACAACCAGAGCTGCATAAAGATGACAGAGAATCCTGTATTCCATGACAGGTCAAAGCACATAGAGATCTGCTATCATTTCATCTGTGACATGGTACAGAGAGGAGCCTTGAAGCTCCAGTACATTAGCACGGATGAACAAGTTGTTGATGTGTTGACCAAACCTCTATCTCATGTAAAGTTTGAACACTTTCAAGATAAGATTGGTATAGTCCGAAAGGACCCTCCCTGAAAAGGGGAGTATATATGTATTCCTTGCTTCTGACCTCGTTGTTAGATGTAAAGAAAGATGTTGTGTGTTCCTTGCTTCTGACCTTGCTGTTAGACGTAAAGCAAGACATTGTGTGTTCCTTGCTTCTGAACTCACTGTTAGACGTAAAGCAAGATGAGTCATTGCTTCTGACCTCGTTGTTAGATGTAAAGAAAGACGTTGTGTGTTCCTTGCTTCTGACCTCGTTGTTAGACATAAAGCAAGATGAGTCATTGCTTGTGACCTCGTTGTTAGACGTAAAGCAAGACGATGTGTGTATTCCTTTCTTCTGACCTAGTTGTTAGACGTAAAGAAAGATGATTCCTTGCTTCTGACCTAGTTGTTAGACGTAAAGCAAGATGGTTCCTTGCTTCTGACCTCGTTGTTAGACGTAAAGCAAGATGATGCATACCTTTCTTCTAGCCTAGTTGTTAGATGTAAAGCAAGATGTGACTGACATTGAGCTACTAGATTATCAGTTGTGACATTGATCCAGTGTAGTACTTTGATGTGCCAGCCTAGTGTTGTGATGAGGTATCATTTTTACTGATACATATTGATGCAAATGATGATGTAAATCTTTCGAGAATGACAATGTTGTCGATGAAGAAAACTTCCGATGACTCGTAAATATGCTAGCCCATGTTCCAAGATGATATTGACGATACTGTCCTCCTGATGCCACTGATGATGCAGACCTCTCTCACCTAATGTTGTTGACGAATACCCTTCTTGTTAAGGGGGAGTGTTGAAATAATGTAACTGCAAAGAGTATTCTTATTATTATTGTTATTTTATTCATAGTATTAATCCCCATTGTGGATTAATCATGTCGGTAATTGTATTAGGACCAAATCCCCTTTTACGGATTGGTCAACAGACAATTGTAATAGGCAGAATAAGAAGTCAGCCCCAACAGTTATTATTGAGACCCACAAATAAATTAAAGGTGGGTTTACCCACCCAGAGTGAGAGGTTGGCCCTGCCAGTGAAGACCCTTCACACGTGCCAGTCTTGTATATATAGAGAGGCTAGTGCCTCACTTTATCACACAACACACTTGCTCATTTTCTAAGAGGCAAGCTGCAACTTACAAGTTGGAGAGAGGGAGAAGAGTGGCACATCTTTTGGAAAGGACTATCTGTATTGGTTTGAGTTATCTCTTCACATTGTATTGGCAATTTATGATAAGGAAGTGTTTGCTGGGCTTTCTTCCCCTAGAGGGTTTCCCAGGATAAATGTTGTCTCTTGTGAATGTGTATTTCTCAGTGATCTTGTTCTTATGTTGCTCTTATCTATTGAAATTCAAAGAACTATAATAATTGCATAAAACATTAACAGATACCTTAATAGTGCTACCTAAACTAGCTCCTCCAGTTGTTGTTCCTTGTGTAGATGTACTTCCTACTATCTGGATGCTTCTACACTTCAGTTGTCTAAACGGTGATGTTCTCTTTGGTGTATGAGTTGCACATGGGTTGATGGGTTCCACACTGACATTAATATGGATAGGATGGTTTCCTTCTCCTCCCACTCTTGGACCTCATGTCTTCCTCTCATATGTTGCGCACAGGATTTCCTCAATCTTCTCCACAGCCCGAAGATCCTCTACCCCTTCCTCATCACTCGCCAAGCCTTCCCTCGCGGCTATGGCTCTCTTCTTTGTATTCACCTTGTATTGGTAGGGTACTCCACTACATGTCTTTCCCCTTGATGCCAAGATCCACTTTATATTGTTGTCTTCCATCATGATTGGGTCCAAGGGTTCCTTCTTCTTTCCCTTATCCTTTCTTCCTTCCATTTCTCCTCTTTCTCTCAGTGCTTCCCCCCTTCCCCCATGCATGCAAGGAATTTTAGTTGTCTGATTCCATTTTCATTAAACCTTTGTTATATAGCAGTATCTTAATAGAAGTATACAATGATCAAATGTACCTTCCTCGAGGTTCATGTATAAATTCTTGCTCCGCTGCGCTATATGACTTCGATGTATCAACTGCAAACTCTGTTATAAACCCTGCACAATATTGTCAAGCCAAAAGTCTACTACGCAGGTGAACTTATTATTCACCTGTTGTAACTAATCAAGCTATACTAAGGTCCAATCTAACTGTCATATCTGGTTCATCGCGCGGTTATCCTTCAACCTTAGTATCCACTCCTGCAGTAGATGTGGAAAATCGCATAAAAAGACTTCGTGCAAATCAGTAAACATGTATTTCTCAACATATTTGTGAGGTGTTATTCCAGGGTTTCTATTGTCTTTCTGTGAAAAATCTAGCTCTTTTGTTCTCAACCAACTTTCTATCTTTGATTTTGTGGGATTCCATGGTCTCAACATTCCCTTCTAATGGCTCATTGGTCTCTTCCCTAACCTGTTCTTAATCTGCCTCTGACAGATGTTCGACTTATCTTATCTACTCAATCCTCTCTTGTTCCTACCAACAGTAATGGAACCATTTTTTGGTTATATATTCTTCTATACCATCTAAGTTATTGACCCAGGGTTCATATCTTTCGGGTTTCCATCAAAGCATCTAAAACTATTGGCCCTACTGGTAAACCAGAAGGCAACACAGCACAAAAAATGCGTTGTGCAATCTCACCCGAGATAGATTTAATGGGTGGTTGCAAGACTCAAGTGTTTAGAGCCTAGGATTGAGTATGAGATATGAGAACTCGACCATTGAACCATTGTTAAAACTGGTAAATGCAACATACTATTATTCACGAATATGCAGTAACTTCAAAAGCTTGTTCCCTCTATATCGCAACAACATTTAAACAAGCAGTATAATAACTCATTCACTCATTAATCACAACAAATAGCTAATGAAAAGAGGCTAATATATGCATGAATTCATCACATTACACAGATATTACCGAGGTTCACCCCCTCCTGGGCTATGTCCAAAAAGATTTGGCTCTTGGGTCTTTTATTATGATGGTTCTACATCTACAACATTGTGTTCTTACAACTCTCCTCAGATGGGTAAGATCTATATGAGGTGAACTAGATCGCACCAGGATCCTCAGTCTATTATCTAATCCTCAATATCTACCTTCTCTCGTCTCCTCTAGCTCAACAGCTTACAAAACAGTTCATACAGAAAAATGTAAACCCGATTACTAACTAAGTCGGAACAACTACAAAATCCATGAACAACCCCCTATAATACCTTTGTATCGGTATTTATACCTCTTTGGCTCTTCATCCATTACAATATATTGCCAAAACCCTAACCCTACTAACGTTAGGTATTCCTCTCATGTGCGCTTGTTATTCTTCCTTCCAGCTATCGCTTTCCTTGTGCACACTTTCTTGCATGCATGTGTGTCATGTTTCCTTCTAGTTGTTTCTCCACTCTCTGCATGCTTTCTTTCCCCATGATCATCCTTTTTTCCACTTCAGCCTGCTGCCAACAATATACACAGTACATAAATTCATGCGTTATCTATTGGGGTCTCACTTTAAGATGTATACAGACCATTCTACATTAAAATACTTAGTCAACAAGACAATGTTAGGGGGGAGAATATGCAGGTGGATTTTATTATTTCAGGAATATGACTTTCAAGTCATAGTGAAACTAGGGAAGCTGAATGCAAGACTAGATCATCTATCACACATATTGGCAGGGGAAGATGTAGGAAATTTAGATGAAAAATTCTTAGATACACAGTTATTTGCAGTAAGGATGGTGGACGATTATTTATTGGACATCGTATAGTTTCTCAACACAGGCATGGATCCATCTGATATGACTATAGTGCAGAAGAAACAACTAAAAGTGAAAGAAACAGATTATCGGTTTATTGCAAGGAATTTATACAAGATGGTTGCATATGGAATATTGATACATTGTGCGTTGGATAATGAAAGGTCGATAATACTCAAAGAAACACAAGATGGAATTATTGGAGTACATATGCAGGGCAAGCAATTTCACAGAAGATTTTGTGCGCAGGAATTTGGTGGTTGAAGCTTCACAAAGATGCGAAGGAATATTGTCAGTCATGTGATGTGTGACAATGAGTGGGAAATCCATCTAGGAGGGATGAAATTTCATTGAATCTGTTAACTCCCAAAATGAAACCGTCCTTTCGGCCGAGTTTTGGGTGGATATCATAGCTTTCAGTAGTATCTTCTGATCATTTTTGAGTTTTTACAGTTGAGAAAAATTTTGGTTTTGGTGTGTCTTAGGAAATATTCGATCCATAAAGTCTTCTATTTCGAAAATGTGACTGTTTACTTTCAACAGCTAACATCATGTTAAAGGGCCCATTGTGCACTGTGGAAATCGATAGCTTTCAGCAGCTAAGGGCGTTGTTTCATCAGTTCGAAATGCTGTGGAAAGTAATGAGGCGCGAAAAGCTCGACAGACAGTTCGCACGTGGCACGATACAGAGAGTACTTACTTCCGCGCTAAGAAACGTTTTTCAAATGGTGTGGTACGTTGTTTTTCTTTCCGCAGCTAAAGTGAATTTCCTATCAAACGGTGCATTGTGGAAAGTGTTCACTTTCCGCAGCTAACAGGGTTTTCAGAAGATTACACGCGTTGGTGAAAGTGGCAAGCGAGCGTGATGGTAGGAATGTTCTCCAAATTCCGTAGCTGCATGAAGCGCGAATCACATGCTCATTATCCACGCATGCATGAAATTATTAGGTGATCACCCCCACGTCACAATAAGATCCGAGACATGCGCTGGTGGAAGCAAGCAATCATGGCAGTTTAAGCTTGTATAACAGGATATGACAGAAATTTGAAATCTTTTCAGAACCGGTGCGCAACTATCATCACACCAGAAATGGCAAGTTCACATCCAGCGAC
>ML798347.1:290564-316686 GCA_009831015.1 Picea engelmannii | reverse complement strand
AAAAACCCATCAAATTTTTTTATCCTAAGTTGGGAAATGATATGGCATTTTGGCGCCCACATAGTCCCAGTCATCTCATCAACTCCCTATCATTAACGTCCATGTCTGCCTACCAAGTTCTCCCTGCAAGCATCTAGTAAAGCTCTAGATGGTGAAATTCAGAGTGTGGCATGTCCTGATCTTGATGCAAATAGTTCATGAAAGTGGGGCAGCAGTTGAGACCTTGTCTCACCCCGTAAATTGAAAATATGCAGAGAGCGGTCATAAAGGCAAACTATCAATTATGGACAGATTTTCTTGTAAAGCACATAATTGCACCTGGTTCGCATCTAACAGAGGAGGTGTAGACTGAAAACATTAATGCGGTGGTCCAATCACAATCCTAGTGGTTGCATCAATTTTGAGTATATGTATGCAGTTTTGATATTTTGTTATGGTCGATGGTTGAGATAAGATCTCATATTGTAATGTTTTAATGAAGCTCTAGTTCTCTGGTTATGTAACTTGATTTGAGACTTCCTGTTTAATGAAAGTCAGCTTCTATTTCCATATTATTTGTGTCTGATATTGAATTTTCATGATTGAAGGATTTGCATGGATTGTGGTGACTGTGTTCTAATGGATGTTTGATTGCAGTGCAGTTATAACATTTTCAGTTTCCTAAAAATTTGAATTTAAGAGGATCTTGTTTTTAGAGTTTTTCCTCCTTAGGTTGTTGGAAGACCTGATGTCCATAGCAGACATTTACATCTTCTCCTCAATTTCTTCCTCCTACTCACCCTTAATAGAACTTACTAACTAAAGTTGATCAAGACCATATTTGCGTGTGCATATTGCCCCAGTTTTTTGAGTTAAAATAATATTCTCTTGAGTCTTCCCCATTTGACCTCTTTAAATCCATTAACTGTGACATATAACCTAATGGGTATTGGGATTACCTCTACCGCAATCCAGAGGTGACTTATTGTTCTAACACCAGGGATGGGAGCAATCAAGTTCAAGCCACAAGAGTGGGCATTAGGGTTGTAGAAGGCATGGATATTGAACTTATTTGACATTCCACATTTTAGGCAAAGTACATATATCAACGCATGTGTAAAGGCATTATTAATATGCACTCATTGGGGAACACTTTGGCTCAATACCCCAGTATCAATCGATACTACGTTGATTACACAGATTACAGGATTTCCCAAAGCAGGGGAAGACCTGGGGTTGTTGTTCCTCAATATGGGAGAGTGATTCCTCTCTAAAACAATGAAGGATAAATTTTACACATTCAGGGGCAAGTGGGGCTTGGAGGTTAGAAACATCAATTATAAGAATTTGAGGTTTGTGACATAGGTATTGGCCTGCAAAATGTTGCGAAAATGTCGCAAAGATGAAGTACTAACTATCTTCATTGTGACCACAGAGAAGTGTATAGCAGGAGTTTAGATGAACTAGGTGACCTTTTTGGTTAACAATTTTTTGCAGGATTGCACGGAGGCCCAAGAGAAGGGAATTTAATTTCATTATTCTTGGTTTCTTATTATGATCGCGTTGGTCGGGTGGCAAGAACTAGATTATTTCCATCACATGCACAATCTAGGTAGTAACATTATGGGTGCGAGATATACCAACTTATGGCATTCAACAATTGAAATAAGATAGACTACAATAAAATCACATTTTTTATCTAATGGGAGAGGATCACCTATTCATTTGTGCAAATATCGTTCATTTCCAAAGAAGAAGTAGCAACATACAAGAATATTTCTCGATTTAGAGTCGGCATGCACCATATGTACTTGTAGGCTAAGAAGAATCTAGCAAGGAAATGGTTACTCACCAATTATAGGTTGAAAATGGAAGATGTGAATTCGATAATCAATAACTAGGAAGAATATTGGAGGAGTCTACAAGAAAAAATAGGGATCTCAAAAGAGGAGGATGATCAAAACAAGAGTGATGAGGATTTAAGTGACGACCAAGGAAAAGATAAGATGAATGGAGCAGATGATATGCCTGGCACATCAACAGTCCCAAGCATGACCAAAAAGGAAGGATAAGGGGGAAGAGAAACAAGAGGGTTGCACAAGAAATCCAAGGCACATAGGAAATGCCCATTCTACATATTAACCTATGACAATATGGACAGAATTGGCTACCAAATATGGGATTCTACAGAAGAGTTATGGCAAGAAGAAGGAAGAACAACAAAAGAAAGTACAAGACTAGTTGGGCGTATTTCAATAGATGTTGGAAGATGCAAACCTAACGAAAGAGAATAGGTCTAGAAAAGAACCATCAATAGGGACAAGGAGAGAAATCAAAAGTACCCAACCGGACTTGACACAATTGATTCTAAGTCACAAATCCCCACAGATTCTGATGGACATGCTAGAGTTTCCAGTGGGCAAGTTGCATGAA
Source organism: Picea engelmannii (assembly GCA_009831015.1). Taxonomy (NCBI): domain Eukaryota; kingdom Viridiplantae; phylum Streptophyta; class Pinopsida; order Pinales; family Pinaceae; genus Picea; species Picea engelmannii. The sequence continues at coordinate 314,274 of ML798347.1, read as the reverse complement.
CAAATCAATGTGATGGGCCATCTAAATATATTCATTTCAAGGATGTCCATGAAAGAAATACAATACTTGAAAGCAGGACTGGTGTAATAAATCATAAACAGGGGAGAGGAGGAACATAGGGAGTTAGAACGAATAAGGGATGAATGGGCCCAATTACAGGAGAAGTATGACACATCACTGCAACAAAAGAGAGAAGTTGAAGGCCGAGTAGAAGAGTCTATGAAGAAAAAATATGAGGCTAAGGAGAGATCCAAGACAATAGTAAAGGAAAAGGATGAGGTGGAGAGCATGGTGAAGAATACCCAAGCAGTATTCCAAAATTTGTATAAATCAATTCCAGAAGTTCCCCTAGTAGTCAAAGAAACTATGGAGGAACAAGTGTAGACAATCGGTGAAGTTATTAATGGATTATGATCACAGCTAGAATATTTCAGCTAAAGAAAATGCCAGGAATTACACCAGAGGTGCACAAAAGAAAAATGAGAACAAAAACTTCAAAAAATTCCAACGTCAAGAATATTGAGTGTGAATGCATGAAAATTTGTGAGGAGAACGTCCAGGTGTAGAAAGATTTGATATAAGACACAGAGATGAAAGAAGTAGAGGCCAAGCTAAGAGAGTTTCAAGAAAAGGAAAAACAAGTAGCAGAAAGGGTGGCTACATGTTGAGACCATTTCCCATTTCCAAGTTTCCCTCCCCTTTCCATTTTCCCAAATTCTTTGTTCCATTTCTTTTCCCTTTTCTACATTTACTCGAATTCTCCTTTTCTTTTCTCCCCTCTATTTTTCCCTTGTTGATTGCTATTCTTAGTCGTTTTTTCAAAGAGGTTGGTTCACGAGTTAATGAGCTCATGAATTTTCATCTCCATCCATACTCCCATATATCATGAGTCTAAACTATCGCTGTATTATTCTATACTTAACCATTTATGAAATCGTGGGTTAGCGATTTCAACCTTTCATATTCCAAGTTCCGCGATACCCATTTTTCACCCAAAGATCTGCAATCTACATTATGACCATCTGACTCACCAATCTCCTAAGTATCTCATATCTCCTATATTGAGTCCAATCGACCACTCCCAACACTTAGCTTATTTTCTATCAATCTCAACTGCGGGTTCGCTAGTTTCCGGGGTGGTGGGGTCACAAAAATTCCCAAATCCTAATCACTCTCATTCGTCCCCGTCATCCTCATGTTTTTCCCAATACACATTTAAGAATGGTTTAATTATACTAATTCATCATGCAAGTTCCATAAATATCATTATAAATAAGCGAAGGGATTGAGGAGATTCCTCATTAAAACTGCATTAAAGCACGATTTTACGAAGATTATATTATTGGTATCTCTCTCAAGCGCTCATTTCAAATATCATCTAGATTAAAAAAAAAACTCTTGTCAACTAATTGTCACAACATCTCGACAACATTTCTTTGGTGATACTTTGAATATCTTTGGGCATGAGGACTAGAAATTTTAGTGGTCTAGAGCATATTCTTACTATTCATCCCCTTCTGCTCAGAAGGAAGTGATCTAGACATCTGGAATTTCTCATGCAGAGTGTGTCCTTGAGGTTTTTGACTACATGGAACTGGTTGCATGGTGTGTTGAGAAATATATACCAATTCAGTGGATTCTTCAACTTCAAGACCATTCTCCCATCTCTCTTTCACCTCAATTTTTCCATAAAATGTTGAATTTCTTTAAGCGAACACTTACTTTCAAAGGGGAAGATTGTATGGATTTCCAGAAAAAGCATGACCACTGGCTAGTGGACTACTCCATGAAAACTCGAGACATTGAAGAAGCATTACATGGAATCTCCCTTTATCTGAGATACTTGGAGGGTGAGTTGTTCAACATCAAAATCCAACATGAAATCAACATGGCACCAATGAAAAGTTATATCGAAGAATGGTTTAAGAAAGTGATGGAAAAATTGACCACCGAGAGGAAATAAACAGTTGAGACAGTTCTTGTAACTATTAATAAAGACAATAAAAGGACACCAACAAACAAGTGAAGACAACAAGAGACCATCATAGTAAGTTTACGTTGATCACATTTTTTCTTTCTTTATCAATCCTTCATCCAGTTATTCCACCTGTTTCACTAGAAACATTTAACTGAAGACTAATAACTTCTCTTTTCTTCCTATCAGGTCTTGTTGTTCTTTTACCATCCACCATATTCCTTCTACAAGCTTAATTCTTGTGTATATTTTCTTTATGGTCCGCGGGAGCCCCAATCCTAGTCTTTAAGACAAACGCATTTTAAATTTCAAAGAATATGTAACAGACTATATAATTTTTAGAAATTTCAAGAGAGCTATGTCAAGTACAATCTCAATTGTACTTTGTAACCCAGAGTTTTGAATACAAAGTATTTGAGGTTGATCTATCATTATATTTATTTGAGTTTCCCACTATTCACTCTATTAAATTTATCTTATGCATGTGGACCATCTTCTTTTTATTTTTTATGTGATCATAAATATTTATTTTAAACTATGATGGATGTGAGGAAATTTTTCTTATTTGTTTTAAATGTGTGAATGTTCTCGGTTCCTAGTCCTTTCTCAAGAACCTTCTTTAGAAAATAAAACAAAAATTTTCCTTTTATTTTTCTTGCAATCTTTATATTTCTTTGAATTACCATGATGGACTTCTATCAAGTCCCATATTCTTAAAACCTAAAGTCCCACAGAGAATCTTAAATCAAAAGAGGATTACCACCTCTATAAAAATGCAGGGGGATTTACATCCTCGTGAGGTTTCCATTTCGGTCCTAACGAATTCAAGCATCAAAATTTATGGCGACCATACTGAGGATTGAACTGAAATTGGAAACTGGTTTAGCATTTTCACACTATATTACTTTTCCCCAGGATGAACAGCCCCATATGGAAATTGGATTGAACGATAAAAAAATCATATTACATTAGTTATACAATTTGGTAATAACAACAGTCGAGACCCGAGAAGAGTTAGAAAGGTCGTAGCATATTTTAGTCCAAGAAGAATAAAGAGAAATCCTCTAGAGATAGAGGAGAGATGAGCGACAAGACCGAATAAATCAAAGGCTCTCCATATTAGCACAAGGAGAAGGTCAACATTGAATCTAGACGAATATAAGGGACCCATTACCAGAAGTAAAATAAAGAAACTCTTTATTCTCAGAAGTGAAAATCGTATTCTTGGAATCTCTCTGAATATGGAAGAAAGAAATGAACAACTATGAGGCGAACATCATGAGGAGAGACAAGGAAGTGGAAGAGATGCTGCAAGAAATCAAGGAAACCCAAGATTTGAACATCAAAGGAGGGTAATAGATTCCCCTCTTAATCTCCTAGGTGAGAAACATGATCTCCATGTTCTCCCTAAGGGCGCCCTAAAGGAATTTCTTGGAGACGAAGCAATCGATGCAAAGAGGCATCAACACATATTTCTTGATGTTTGTGATTTTCACCATGTTAAGTATGACGATGTCATGGTAAGTTTTTTTCTACAAACCCTATCAAGAAGAGAATATGAATGGTATATTACATTTCCCAATAGATCAATTCACTCATTCAATGGCCTCGAAGCCATGTTCCTGACTATGTTCGCCCCTTCAATTGCTTATCATACCATTCTCACCGATTTCACCCAGATTGGCTTGAGTAAGAATGAAACAATACGATGTTTTAATCTCAGGTTCAATAAAACCTTCAGTAAAATTCCAGAAGATAAAAGACTGAATGACCCAGTTGTACTCAGTTGTTATAAGAATTCAATGCCCTCAAATGTGAAGTACGCTATCAGAACATACCAAATGGATACTTTGGAGGATTCAATGACAAAATCAACTGAGATGGAAGAAATTATGATTCAAACAGGTGCTGACCCCAACATGATACTGGGAAAATTACAAAGGAAGTTAGGGGGATTAAGCATTGATAATCAAGGAGATTCTATTTCAAGAAGGAACGAAGAATTCAAACCATGACCAACCTAAAATCAAACAATGGGAGGAGGATTTTTCAAGGAAACCATACCTGACGTAAAGGTTGACCCTGTGACGACACAAGAAACTAAACAGAGAATTGAAATTGCGCAAATGAATAGAACTATCAAGAAAATACAGAACAAGCTAACCAGACTAAAAAGGGAGGATAATTATGTGGAAAATCCGAGAATGTCGGTCCCAAAGAAAAGAAGAAACCATCCCCAAGAAAATAGAGGGAGGATTGAAAACATAGATAATCTGCAAAGACCAAGAATTCCCAGACAACCAACCCCCAATGCAACTATTATGGATGATGTATATGATGGGTAGATGCTTGAGAAAGAGAATTATTCCTCACCTAATGAAAGCTCTGAAACTGCATATATAGATGGATGTGAGACGTCCATGTATATATTTTCATATGGCAACAATGATCCCAACTCGCAAGAAAATGTCTCCCATACAAGAGGATTTGCAAACAGACCCAAGAATAAAGGTGATTCTGATAAGGAAAACCAAAAAGAAAAAGCAAGCGAGAAAAGGGAGAATGAGAAAGTGACGGATAGCAATGGAAGTAAAAAGAAACACTTGATGTCGAACTCCACTCAAATTATGTACAATGTTGTAGAGGATTAAGTAAATTAAGAATAAATATGCCCTTTACAAAAGTTGTGAAAATTCCCCAACAAAGGGAAAAAAAAATTGAGATTGTTGGATGATCCATCTGAAAAAGAAGAATTTGTTGTTACAAGTACAAAACAAATCCAGAATCAGTCAACTTCCAAGCTGAGAGGTAAATTTCCTCCCTTTTACATTTCAATTGAAAATCATGATGTTGCACTTAATAATTGTTTAATTGACACTGGCACAGCCGATAATATCATGCCACTGGCAGTCATGGAGACATTAGGTATGAGTTGTACCAAATATTACGAGACTGGTGAAAGTATATATGCAATTGATTCTAGAAAAGTACCATCTTATGGAGAAATCAAGGACTTTTATGCTTGGATCATGACGTCCCCCCATATTATTACGGTTTTCAATATTATTGTGGTAGACCTTCCTCCGACATATGGTGTTGTGATAGGAATATATTGGTCATCCATGATCGAAAGTTGTATGATGTTGCTAGGCAAAGAAGGAGCAATAATGAACGATGGAAGTTGTATGATGTTGCCAGGAAAAGAAGGAGAAATGATCAAGGTGCCCCGTGAACCCAGGAAACCCTTCTCTTTCAAGAAGAAGGATAATGAATTAATGAAGGATTATATTGATGTCGGGATTGGAAACTATGCCATCCTAGACATGGAACATAATGAAATCCTAGAGAAAGTTCAAGATATAGAGAATCAAGAATGTATGTTTTAAGGCTATTGGAGGATGTCATTCGATGGAGCTTATTCAAACTCTGGGAGTGGAGTTGGAATTTTTATTATGAGTCCAAGTGTTGGCCCTCGACTACATTTTGTGGAAACATTGGTTGTGTTTGACCATTTTTGGGACTTTGACAGGCTGGTCAAAGACGGAGCACCCAGGCGAAGTGGAGATCGTGGGATCTCACCCTTTTTGCGGCTTTTTGGGTTTTAGGGTTTATGTAATAGGTATGGGATGTTGGCCCATGGGTTCACCCATGTTGAGGCCCCTTTTTGTAATGTATAAATAAGTAGCTAGGCCATGTAAGAAGTATACCTAGAGACCTGATGGCTTAGTGATAATATTATCTATGTGCAAGAATATGTGTTAAGGCTTGCAGAGATAATTGCAAGTGTTTTGTAAGTACTTTGTGCATAGACTATGTAAGGATTTGTGCTTTGATCTAACTCGGGGAAGGAGGATCTGGCGAGGTGCGTGCATATCTCCTGTCCTATGTGAAGTTGGCTTTGTGGCTTGGTGTATGTAAGGAGATTGAAGATACTAATCAAGAAGAGAAGAAGAGTTGGTGGACGTAGCCCTACATTGGGGTGAACCACGTATATCTTATGTTGATGTGCTTTGTGCAATGTTGTTTATGTTGTTTATGCATTTATCTGCTTAGTGCATTGATCTTGATGTGTAATAGATAGATCTATTGATGCTTAGTTCTTTAGGTATGAATGAATTATATATCTGCTCAGATGTTATGTACTAAATGGTTAGATGTAATTAGATCTTGATTAATATTGTGTTGTTCTGTAATCAGGGTTTTACCTGCGATGTGAATAAGGTTTAAAGGCTAATGAATGTTAATTTCTAAGTTCTCTATTAAGTATTGTGATCACAATTATGTGTCGTAGCTAGGTTGTAGACACCTGAGCCCTGCAACCCCCCTGCCTCTACCTCGGGTGAGACTTCATCTTCTTCACAAGTGTTTCCAAAAGGGCCGGTAGTTAGGGTTTTGTTGGTGCGATGTTGAAGCGTTGAACCCTAGGTCTTCCCCTGTGCCAAAAAATGGTTCCGTTGTCGGGACCTAAAACTGTGATTGTTGGGAACTGAAGAAAAGAGAAATATGTGTGCGTAGATTTGTTGTTGTAGTGCGCAGTACTCTACTTGAATTGTGAAGCTCTATTCTAAGAGAAGGAAGCTTGATCTAAAGAAAGAGGTAATATCTTAAAGCTTTGTGCTCTGGTAAAGGTAAGATAAGTGGAATTTTTTGTTTCGAAAGTATGGATCTAGGTATGTTTGATAAATTTTGTCCTAGTCTAAAAACTAGGGCACAATTAGAAGAAAGAAGATTTGATCTGAATAGATTTGGTAGAAATAGTGAAAGATATGTTATTCCTATGCATAGAAAGAATTTTTGGACTAATAAGTGGATGCAAGATCCTAGAAATAATTTTTGCAGATTGTGGGTCCATCACTGTGATCCTGGTGCACAGTACAGGAAAGGTTGGGGATTTTTTAAGAGAAAGAGAGGATTAACACTATGTTATAACTACAGAAGACTGGGACATCTTACTAAAGAACTCCCTAGCATAGGTCCTATGTGTCTTTGTTGTAAAGTTGTTGGTCATGAGGTTTTGGATTTCCCTAGAATGATTGATAAAGTTGAAAAGATGAACTTGAGACAAGAAAACCATGAAGAAGGTCAAGAAACTAAGGATGTGTAAGAGAATCAGACAGAATCAAAGACTATGTTATTACAGCTGAAAGAAACATTGAATGATCACATAGACATCAATTTACCAAAGATATTAAAATAAAAGCAGTGCATAGAAACAAGAATAGGAGACTTTGACATAGACTGTGTCTTGGATGAGGAAACACGGGTGAACATTATGCCAGAAAGTAATTGGGAAATTTTGGGAAAGCCTGCTATGATTCCTTCATTAGGAGGGATAGGCTTGTTTAAAGGAAAGATGATAACCCTATGTGGAAAACTTACTCATGTACCTATGATTTCTCATGGAGCATCGACTGAAGAAGACTTTGAGGTCATTAATTTTGTTGAGAACAATGCTCCTTTTGCACTTTTGTTAGGAAATACTTGGATTGGGGAAGATCAAAAATGGAGGAAAGCAGAAGAGGAAGCCACAGAATAGAAAAAGCAAGAATTAAGGGACTTCATAGCCGAGAAAATAGAGTGACTAGTACAAGAACAAGAGGACAAGTCGAAGCAACTAAGGGCCAAAGAATTAGTTGTCAAAGTTGAAAGAATAGAAGAAGGCTTAAAGAACCTATCCAGGCAGGAGAGAAGAGAACCTACCCCGGAAGTAGTAAGAGAAGATATATTGCATGAGAAACCTTTTAGAGAAAATCAGCAATGTGAAGTTACTATGCTAAGAGAAGATAAGAATACAAATGGAAAGAGGAATCCGGAAACTTAGATCACAGGGAAGAAGGATAGAAAGCTCAATAAGAAGAAAGAAAAGTTAGAAAGACTATAGGAGGTTCTAGTGAAGACTTCGTAGGAAGCAGGCTTGCGGAAATTGAACATCGTTGGAATAGCATAACATTTTAGAATGGCACTTCGCCATGACAAAGCTATATGACCGTTGGAGGCATCCCGACTGTAAGAATGATGCTCCAGAATGGTTAGAAACATAGTTATTACCGGAAATATCACCATTGGACCATTGGGCCCGCGCCATAATGGATGGAATCATATTGATTGAGGATTTTCAATCTATTGGAGGAAACCGTTACGACATTGTTTATTTAATCTGTCAAATGCCCCACCGGGGAAACTTTTGCAAACTATGATTATTCGAGCGCACAAAGACCTGATTTTTATCACACTATGATTTTGAGACCTCACCACCAGTTTTTCTTACCTTGAGTATTTGTTCGCCTACCCGAGATATTTGATCACGAGCGTGCATGTCGAGCGACCTTAGCGTATAGAGAATTCTGTGGAGGAGATACTAATAGACCTTATGGCTGAGAAACTTATGTCTGTAGGAGTACAATCCTCATTGACGCGAGGATTGCAACCATCCCCCTCGACTAGATGTTGATTTGGGCCATCCCGAATTGCGAAAGAGAAGAGAAGCGAGCACCGCGACGACCTGGTGAACGCGAAGTTGATCTCATCGGTCTTGCCCGACTACATCCCACCTCTAGTTGGCACAGTTAGTCGCAACAACATCCTACATGAATTCAAGTACATTCTCATCATTGTGTACCTCTCGAAGGGGATATGCACAGTTGGACCGCAGCTAGGAATGATCCATGATCTTAAGATCAACAAATTTAACCTAGGAGATAGGAAGAATTATGCATTGCTCGCACCACATAGGTAGTTAAAAAAGATGACTGGGAAGAAGCCAAAGATATTCCCCAATCCATGGATCAAGGAGATCGTGAGGTCCACCATCCTCAACGTCATGAAGATACCCCACTTCGGCAGACATCAGGAGGTTAATGCGTGCATTAAACTCCTCCTGTCGTGCTACCATGGAGGTTATCTCTGGTTAGACAGGCACATGATTGTGGATCTGACGTTGATCCACATGATCACTGGATTGAGCGTGCAGGGAACAGAACCTCTCCAGTTCTATTTAGGGAAAGTTGTAGATCGCTCCCTGGCATAGTGAATAAAGGAAAGCTATGGTGATGTGGAGAAGGGGAATTGAGGCTACAAGGTATCCTCCACCTAGGATGGTGCGGTGCACCTAACTTGTCAAGTGATCGTTGGCAGTCTCATCAAGAAGAATAGACATACAAAGGTCACAGGGTTCATAGTCGACCTCACGGGGAAGTGCCTTGAAGGGATGCAGATGAACTGGGTGAGCTACCTTGTCAATGAGTTGGAGAAGAACTGTCGCAAAGCACAGGACCAAGGTTATGAATTCCACTTCAACTGGTTACTCATTCTTATAGAATTTGTCTCTTGGGAGATTCCCGAGGGAGAGACATTCCCATAAGTCAAGCCATCAAAACCATTGGCCGCAAGGTTCACCACCTTGTGGTATACAAGAAATATGGTGAAGCAATGGTAGTCGAATGTTGTCTTCCACACCTACTACCTAAAACTCACACGCACCATTGAATACTTCCCCAGAATGACATCGAATACAGTCTATAGGTTCAGGCCACTCATGAAGTTCCACGCAGACCGACACTTCATATATATAATTGTGCATGGGGAAAAAAACAAGGAGGAGTTGCAGTCTTACTACAAATTGACTGAGGAAGATATCGAGGATATAACCAAGAAATGGCCTACAGAATTCCTTGTACCAGTTGGAGATGCATAAATCTCCAGCCCCAACCTCATCAGAAGTCCTGTGGTCACTAGGACTGAGTGGGATGGACCAAGCAGCACTAAGAAAAATAAAAATAAGGAAGAAGTTCGGGATATAAACAACACATCGGAGGAAACTGCACTTGACTCACCTAAAGGAGGAGGAGGTGACGAAGTAAACCAAGAAGAGGGTGAAGTGACACAGCCGAAGGATCCCCTTACATAGGCTAAGACGTCAAAGAAATAAAAAATTTCTTCGAAGAAACCCTCAGCACGGAAGAAATTTCGAGCCAATAAGCCTCAGTCACAAAATGTACTCATAGTGGATGATATTGACCTCATCATCGCAGCTATATCAAATGATTAAAAGGATATCTTGCAATCAAACGAAGCAAAGCAGGAGACAATATATGACAGAATCGAGGTAGAGCTAAAGAAGCTCACCATCAGAAGTTGTAGAATCAAGGGATGAGCCTTCCCAACTATGAAGGATAGCATATGCTATAGAAGCTCACCTTCATCGAGTACAGGAAGAAAAAGAGCAGGCCATAGAGGCCTTGAAGCAAGCAAAGGAGGAATCCCTAAAGCAATGTTGGGTTGCGCAACAAGAGAAAGATGACCTTAGAGAAAGGTTCAAAGAGGATAGAGAGCATATCCAGAGAGAAAAAGACCAGTTGATTGCGGAGCAGATTGGGGTTAGAGAAGCAGTCACTAGAGCACCTCGCTCTGTGCCAGGATTAGCTCATATGGAAGAAGAGATAGCTGAGAGCCAAGTGGGGAAGCTCATTGAGGCCATTCAACATATTCAAGCAAGAGTAGTAGAGTTATAACTACAAGCAGTGTCGAGCACTCCACAAGAAGTGTGAGATCAAAGGGAAGAAACTATCAAGAGCGCAATAGAGAGAATTAGGGTGTTAGCATCAGAATGCAAGAAACTTAGTAACCAAAGTGCACGGACTTATTAGTGCTTCGCAGAAGACCCGAGGCTGAGGAGATTGGAGGCACAGCTCTAGGAGGGGAAGCAACAAGCGTCGACCGTGCAAGCACAGCTGAAGAAACTTACAACCATTGAGAAGATGAAGAGATTGCAGGAGTAGTGCGCAGTTCAACAGCAGGTCACTACTATCCAAAGCAGAATGATGGAGGTGACACAGTGAATCCAATCGGTGCATGAAGAAGCATGCACCCTCTTTGAAGAAATTGAGGGACAAGGATCACAACTGGAACAGGTGGTTGCAGCAGTGGAACAACACCTGGAAGGGCCTGTCACCCAATAATTCAGTCAAGAGTTCGTTGTGCAGGAGGCTCTGGTGAAGCAATAAGTTGAGGTAGCTCAAGCTATGCTCGAGGCCTTTGAAGAAGTATTTCCCATATCAGAGTGAATCGAGACGAGTCACAGGTGAGTGTTAGGGGCCTGTTGTCCCTTGACCAAGTTTTGTGCAAACATTGGTCATGTTTGACCATTTTTGGGACTTCGACAGGCTGGTCAAAGACGAAGCACCCAGGCGAAGCGGAGATCGTGGGATCTCTCCCTTTTTATGGGATTTTTGGGTTTTAGGGTTTATGTAAAGGGTATGGGATGTCGGCCCATGGGTTCACCCATGTTGAGGCCCCTTTTTGTAATGTATAAATAAGTATCTAGGCGATGTAAGAAGTAGACCTAAAGAGTCGATGACTTAGGGCTAATATTAGCTATGTGCAAGAATATGTGTTAAGGATTGCAAAGCTAAGTGCAAGCATTTTGTAAGTACTTTGTGCACAAACTATGTAAGGATTTGTGCTTTGATCTAACTTGGGGAAGGAGGATCTGGCAAGGTGTGCGCACATCTCGTGTCCTATGCGGAGTTGGATTTGTGGCTTGGTGCTTGTAAGGAGATTGAAGACACTAATAAAGAAGAGAAGAAGAGTTGGTGGATGTAGCCCCACACTGGGGTGAACCACGTATATCCTGTGTTGATGTGCTTTGTGCAATGTTGTTTATGATGTTTATGTATTTATCTACTTAGTGCACTGATATTGATGTGTAATAGATAGATCTACTGATGCTTAGTGCTTTAGGTATGAATGAATGTTAGATCAGCTCGGATGTTATGTAATGAATGGTTAGATGGACTTATATCTTGATTAAGACTGTGTTTTTCTATAATTAGGGTTTGACCTACGATGTGAATAAGGGTTAAAGGCTAATGAATGTTAATTTCTAAGTGCTTTGTTAAGTATTGTGATCACAGATCTGTGTCCTAGCTAGGTTGTAGACACCTAAGTCCTGCAACCCCCGTGCCTCTACCTCAGGTGAGACTTCATCTGCTTCGTAGGTGTTACCAAAAGTGTTGGTAGTTAGGGTTTTTTTGGTGGGTTGTTGAAGCGTTGAACTCTGGATTTTCCCATGTGCCAATACCAAGTAAGATTGTGCATCCACATGTTGTTAGAATGGAATTTCCATGTACTAATAATGAGGAAGAATATGAGGCCTTAATTCAGGGGATGATCCTTGCACAAGAAATGAATATATAACATCTAATTGTGACTGGCGACTCTGATTTGGTAATCAATCAGGTCACCCAAAGGTATAAAATCAAGAAGGAAAGGCTTAAGTTATATTTCAAAAGCGTTAACGAATTAATGGAATCTTTTGGTTCCTTCAACATTTCTTTCATTCCAAGGGACAAGAATGACAAGGAAGATTCATTGGCCTTGGAGGCCTCATTGTTGAACCTAGATGATATACAAAGAAAAAATCTCTTTAAGTAGAAAGAGAATTCCGACCTTCTATGCCCGATAACATGGAATATTTTCAAGTGTTTGAGAATGATGAACAAATGGAAAAAAAAAATTGAATGATGATGATGATGATGATGAAGACGATCACATTTCTATTGTCCCTAAATATTGTATACAATTTGAATCACTTTTTTCAAGAAACAATCATGCTAAGAAGCTCGTGGAGGAAGTTTCACTTCGAAAAATGAAAGAAACAAGAAAGGTCAATATTGGAACTGACAGTTCCCCGAAATATGTCAACTTGGGAGTCAATTGTACCAATTAAGAAGTTGATCAATATTTTGCACTTTTTAAAGAGTACATTGATGTGCTTGCTTGGACCTATGATTATTTGAAAGCTTATGATAAAACAATATTCCAACACTTCATTCCTTTGAGGGAAGAGGCAAAGGCTGTAAATAAAAAAAAAGGATTATGAACCCCAAACGAAAACCTCTGGTAAAGATTGAATTGGAGAAATTTATGAAGGCTCGAATAATTTATCCCATTAGAAATTCTGACTGGATTTCAAATCCTATAATTGTAAGAAAAAAGACCGTGGAATCCGGATGTGTGTTGATTTCATAGATCTTAACAAATAAATCATAAAGGATAACTTTCCTTTACATAATATGGATTTCCTTCTCCGTCAAGTCATTGGATCAGCCTACATGTCCATGTTGGACGGTTTTTCTGGATATAATCAAGTCTTGATTGTTGAGGAAGAAAGGGAAAAGACAACATTCATAACATTGTGGGAGACATATGCATATGATAGAATTCCATTTGGTTTGAAGAATGTTGGAGCCACATTCCAAAGGGCCATGGATCATTCATTTAGTGGGTTGATAGGAAAATTTATGGAAAACTATCAATATGACTTGAAAGTGCATTCAAAAACTAGGAGTGATCATATCCATCATTTGAGAAATTTTTTTGAAAGATGTAGATTATATGGTGTCTCTCTAAATCCAAAGAAATCCCTATTTGTTGTAACTCAAGGAAAACTATTGGGTCATATTGTGTGCAAGGAAGGGATTTATATAGATCCAGAAAGAGTTAAATCAATAAATGAACTCAACCCCCTAACGGCCAAGAAAGGAGTTCAATCATTTTTCGACAAGATCAATTTTGTGAAAAGGTTTGTTCCTAGCTATGCAAGTATTGTGAAGACAATCAATTTGTTGTTGAAAAAGGAGCAGAGGTTTGAATGGAGAACATATATTCAAGAAGATTTCAATAATATCAAAGGAGCAATCACCATAGCTCTGGTCCTGATTAGTCCTGATTTTCAAAGGGATTTCATCATCTATTCATTCGCTACAGAAACGATTGTTGCATCTATTCTTACATAGAAGAATACCAAAGGTGAAGAAATCCCAATCAGTTTCATGAGAAAAACCCCACATGACTATGAATTTAGGTATTCAGAAACTGAAAAACAAGCCTTGGCTCTTGTAAAATAAGTGGCACACTTTCGGATGTACATATTTAATTATCATGTTATTGATTATATTCCATCATCGCCGGTGAAAATGCTTCTGAATCAACAATTGAGAGAAGGAAAATGGGCTAACTGGATGGAAAATATATGAGAGTATGATATTGAAATTAAACCTTTAAAGGTTATCAAAGGACCAGGTTTATGCAATCTCATCGCGAATAGTGATTATGTGGATGGAATGATTTCAATTTCAATAGAAGAAGCATTGGTTGATTCAGAATGGTACAGAGACATTGTAATCTAATTGAGGTTTGAGCATTTTCCTGTCATCGTGAACCCTAAAGAATGCAGAACATTGAAGATGAAGGAAAATTAGTATGTGTTGATTGTTGATATATTGTTTAGGAGGAATTGTGATGGTATACTACATATGCGTTGATGAAAACCAAGCCCAAGAACTGATGAGAGAATTACACGAAGGAATATGTGGTGGACACTTTTCACCTACCACCACCACCCATAAGATAATATGAGATGGTGTCTATTGGAAATCAATATTTAGATACTCATATGCCACAATAAGGAAGTTTGTATCATGCCAACAATTTTCAGGGAAAATTAAGAGATCTGCGATGTCGTTACAACCCATAATTGTAGAGAAACCATTCTCTCAATGGGGACTTGATGTCGTCGGCCCAATAAATACTAAGTCAAGTAATGGACACGTGTATATTCTAACCGCTACGAATTGTTTTACAAAGTGGCCAGAGGCAATGGCATTGAAAAGGGTTGATTCTGAAGAGTTCTTCAAGTTCCTCAAAGATAATATTTTATCAAGATTCAGGATCTCGGATACATTTATCATTGATAATGGTTTCATTTTCATCATATCAAAGTTTATAGATTTTTGTGGAGAATATGGAATTATCATGGGTCAATCATCAAATTATTATCCACAAGGCAATGGTCTTGTAGAATCCACAAATAAGATACTATCTCATATTTTAAAGAAAACTAGCGACAAGAACCAAAGGAATTGGCACCTAAAGTTGACCAATGCATTGTGGGAGAGCAGAATGACTCCAAAGGACAGCACTGGGATGTCCCTGTATACATTAGTTTATGGGAAAGAAGTGAAAATTCCAATCATCCTCAAACTCAATGCCTTGAATTTCATGGTTAATACAAAAGGCACATAAGACAATTCACCTATCCAAAGGAGGATCAACCAGTTATTGAAATTGGAAGAATAACGAAACAAATCCCTGAATCAAACTTCTCAGAGACAACAAAGTATCAAAATATATTTCGATCAGAGTGCAACTGTAAATAATTTTCAGAAGGGAGAACTGGTGTTACTTTGGAACAAGGCCAAGGAGAAACCATCGATGCATACAAAGTTCGAAGCTCTCTGGATTGGACCATACATTGTTGAAAATATCATGGGTTTTAATTCCTATATGCTCCAAGACATGAAGGGTAAAATATTGATGTTGCCTATCAATGGGAAACATTTGAAATGTTTTTTCACCTAAAAACTTTCTCAATCTCCTTGTACATAAATTTATTTTTTAGTTTGTATATTCTTACCTTTGACTCCATAGCCCAATGGAAAAAGACTCATGGTCACAAAGATTATAGATTCTTGACAACCCATAGGGGGTTATCATCCCAAAGTTGAAGCCAGTTGTTGGGAGCATTTCCGATTACCAAGTTTCCCTCCCCTTTCCATTTTCCCAACTTATTTGTTCCATTTCTTTTCCCTCTTCTATATTTACCTGAATTCCACTTTTCTTTTCTCCCCTCTATTTTTCCCTTGTCAATTACTATACTTAGTCATTTTTTCAAAGTGGTGGGTTTGCGAGTTGGTGAGCTCCCAGATTTTTATCTCCATCCATACTCCCATATATCATGAGTCCAATCAACCACCGTATTATTCTATACTTAATTGTTTCTGCAATCACGGGTTCGCAGGTTCAACCTTTCATATTCCAAGTTCCACAATACCCATTTTACACCCAAATATCTGTGATCTACATTATGAACATTAGTATCACTAAGATCCTAAGTATCTCATCTCTCCCATATTGAGTCTGATTGATCACTCCCAACACTTAGATTATTTTCTATCATTTTCAACCGTGGGTTCACAGGTTCTTGGGTTGGCAGGGTCACAAAAATTACCAAATCCTAATCACTCTCGTTCGTCCCCGGCATCCTCATTATTTTCCAAATACGCATTGATCCGTAGGATATTTTAATGACTATGGTTGAGTTTTAATTTTGCATGCGTTAATTAACCATTTGAGAAAAATTAATGAAAGAATGAGGAAAGAAGAGGAATTATGACAGCCATATACACATATGTAGATCTGAAATGAAATAATAGACAGCAAACCATAACACGCAGATTGATAACGGACTTCGGCACAACTTTGCCTACGTCTCCGGGCCTTTGTCTCTATGGGGGAGGCTTCTTTATTCCTGTTCAAAAGATCAAAATTACATCTTTGTAGTGCCAATTGGCTACAAGACTGATCTAGTCATGTTCTTCCAGATCTCAAGAACCCTGCAAAGAAAACGGCACACAAAATGGATGTTCGGAGCTCCCAGAAATGGTTCGACAGCGTCTGCTCCTCAATAGCTTCCCTGCATAAAAATGGCTTTGGCTTGGCTTCCCTTCAGTATAACTCTGCTTTTTTATGTCCTTGACTGTCCTCCATGGCCTCAAATAGGCCTGGTTTATATAGATTTGAATTTGGTTGTTCATCTCCAACTTCCTCTCAAAATTTGGGCTCCAAAAATGCCCAATATCTCCCAAAAATGGAGAAAATCAACTAATAACAAGCATAATATCATTGGAAAATCAAAAACTTTATAATAAAACCCAAAATCGTATAAAATTAGGGCATTAGCCCCCTCTTTCCAGCGCGTGCCCCTAATTTAAGGTCATATGGCGTGATTTTGGGTCGAGTGCTAGCCCGAAGGCTAAGCGCTGGCCCCCCTGTATTCAGCTCCAGGTTCTTGTGGTGCATTGGCATAGGCCCACGGGCTAATGGTTATAACCCCCCGCGCACTCTGTGTGGTAATGGTCACGGGTCATATGGGACCTGCTCGGGGACCAAGGGCTAATCCCTATTCAATACATTCCCCGTCGTGTTACCTCCGTGCTCTCGGTTGTATGGAGTGGTCATATCGTATGTTTGCACCGAGGGCTAGGGCTAAGCCCCGGCCCTTTCCACCGTCGATTGAAACTTCAACCAAAAATAAATACAAACTATGCCATTTACATAACAAGAACCACCCACGGGCCGGGCGGTTAGTCCAGTCCTTCCAGTCCGTTGCCCGGAGTATAAGTTGCGGGTTCGACCCCGGCCGAGCCATATAAATTTTATACAAATGACGAACCAATCACAAGGTGCCATGTGGAAGCCCATGACTGGGCCACGTGGCACATCAACAACCAACCACAACTTGCCAAATGTCGATCGTTGAATGGTCCATGTCATCTACCACCTGTCAACCTGTACATCTGCCACGTCACTTCCCTGTCAGCCCTGCCACATGTCTGCCACCGTACCTACTGACGTCATCCCGTGCCATGTGTCACCCTTATAGTGGTGACACGTGTCACCCTTGGATTGGTCCAGTTGTCTACCCGTATGCCACATCATCCTGCCACGTGTCACCTTTTGGAGTTTCCACATCATCTATATGGACCGTACGGCCTGTATAGTCAGCATGCCACGTGTCATTGTACGGACTGTACAGTCATCCCCTTTTTTTGCATGTTTGCCTTTTCGGACAAAACGTGATATCTTGCGCATACGGAGCCCGTTTGATGAAGTAAATATACCGCCGGAATCAGGAAGACGAGACGGATGCAATGGCGTTGGTTTCGTCGCATTCCGAGCACTTTCAGTTTTGAGCATTTTTAAGCCGTGTCAGGCTTCTGGATCCGATTCCGGATCACACCTCCCCACAAAAAGACCTTTTGGTCCCCAAAAGGTTATTGACCAGTCATCAAGCTCGGGATAGGCCACTCGGCTTGTCCTCCGTCCCTGAACTCTGTCCTGTGCACCTGTCTCATCAAGATCAACTGTAACACAATCATGACAACTGACAGTATATTGTTAGCCATTTGAACCCTGTTACATCTTACTGAAGCCACTATCATCCATGTAGAAAACATTGCTAATGACACCATCAAAAAGACGACTGTAAATGAGCTGATATACTTGAAATATCTTTACGACATGAGCTTATCTTGAAACAACTTATGATTGATTTTCCATTCAACAATCATGTCTTGTTCTTGCTTAAGATCAATTACTTCATTTGAAACAATTATTGGTTTGTTGTTTGCTTGCACTGCCTTCTTTAATTGTACCATTGTTTGAAGTGTTTTATTTGTTTTAACATGATGAGCATGAACCACATAATCTTGACCTGCTTTAGTGAATTGATATTGATTCTTAGTCTTGTAGAAGATTGCTTTATGATCATATAAATATGGACTACCTAAGACCATTCCACATTCTCTTAACGGCACTACATCACATGTTACTTCGTCCACATACTTAGATGAAATTGCAAATTTGATTGTGCACTGCTTTGTTATGTGCATTTGATGATGATTGCTTATCCATTTAAGTGTGTAAGGCTTATGATGTAGTTGTGTTTTTAATCCCAATTGCTTAACCAATTCTTCTGAGATTAGATTAGATTGAGATCCACTGTCGATTAATGTGTCTATCTTAGTGTGTCGTATGATTACCCTTATATGAAACAACTTGCTTCTACAATCAATCTCTTCACCAATTTTACCTGTCATACCAACTAATGAAATCTTTGACTCATCACCTGAATCTGATCCCAAGTCTGTGGGTTTTAATGCCGTTGCCACTATTTGCGTTCCCTTCTTTTCTTTGAACCACTTTGGCCTCTTCTCGGGATGCAACTTCCAACATTTGTCCTCATCATGTCCCTCTTTATTGCAATGCTTGCAAGAGGGCTTTCCTTCCTTCCTCATCACTGCATTTGCATTCTTGCCATGCCTTTTCCTCTTGTCTTCTTTCCCTGAAGACGATGATTCCCCTAACACACCTGCTTTCCCTACTTCAATATACGTAGCTTGAACAGAAACCTCATCAAGGTTAGTGGGTCCAAACATGAAAATAGTGTTTCTAATATGTGCAGGTAAACCTCCTATATAATTCATAAGAGTTTCTTGTGTTTGCAAAGGGATGTCTAACATTAATGCCATTTTTCGAAATCCATCGGTGTATTCTTGCACTGTTTGTCCTTTTCTTAGTTTTAAAGATTGCCATTCAATTATTGCTTTTTATTTATAACCCAAAGGATAGAATTGTTTCCTAAGTGCATAAATGAAACTCTTCCATGATGGAAATACATTACCCACATGTTGTGTTCCCTTTTGCAGCTTGCTTTGCCACCAGATGAGAGCTATACCTGCAAGTCTCAAAGATGCCAACTTAATTTGTGTGGCCTCATCTTTGATCTGTTGCACACTGCAATATACCTCCATATGCCTGATCCAATTGTCAAGTTTTTCTACATTTACTTCACCATCATATATGGGAAACTCAAATTTGACATCAAGTTTTAACAATGGCATTTCATTTTTATCCTTATGAACATTTTTCTTTCCATTAGATTTAGAACTTGAACTTGAAGAAGAAGGAGAAGGAGGAGGTGTTGATGGAGGTGAAGGAGGAATCTGAGGATGGTCCTCTTCCTCTTCACTTTTTCCTTTTGAAGATCCACCCAAAACTGGTCTTTTCCATTCCAATTAATCCTCGTACAAAACTTTCACCATCTCTGACATAGCAAGGAATGTTTTCCGGAATTCTTTCTCATCTTGAGAAATCCCTTCTTGTGATGCCATCTTCTCGTTGTGAGAAGCTCTCTTTCTCAATACAATTAATGGATTCTCTGCAACAAGCTTGTCTTCACCACGCTGTAGTTTTTCCTTGGTTAACATGCAAAACTCAAATCCAAACGTCAACTAGCTCTGATACCACTTGATCCGTAGGATCTTTTAATGACTATGGTTGAGTTGTAATTTTGCATGCGTTAATTAACCATTTGAGAAAATTTAATGAAAGAATGAGTAAATAAGAGGAATTATGACAGCCATATACACATATGAAGATCTGAAATGAAATAATAAACAGCAAACCATAACACGTAGATTGATAATGGAGTTCGACACAACTTTGCCTACGTCTCCGGGCCTTTGTCTCTGTGGGGGAGGTTTCTTTATTTATGTTCAAAAGCTAAAAAGTACATCGTTGCAGTGCCAATTGGCTACAAGACTGATCTGGTCATGTTTTTCCAGATATCAAGAACCCTACAAAGAAAACGGCATGCAAAACAGATGTCCGGAGCTCCCAGAAATGGCCCAACAACGTCTGCTCCTCAATAGCTTCCCTGCATAAAAATGGCTTTGGCTTGGCTTTCCTTTAGCATAACTCTGCTTTTTTCTATCCTTGACTGTCCTCCATGGCCAAAAATAGGCCTGTTTTATATAGATTTTAAGTTGGTTGTTCATCTCCAACTTCCTCCCAAAATTTGGGCTCCAAAAATGCCCAATATCTCCCAAAAATGGAGAAAATCAACTAATAACAGGCATAATATCATTGGAAAATCAAAAAATTTATAATAAAACCCAAAATTGTATAAAATTAGGGTATTATCCCCCTCTATCCGGCGCACGCCCCTAATTTAAGGTAATATGGCGTGATTTTGGGCCGAGCGCTAGCCCGAAGGCTAAGCGCTGGCCCCCCTGTATTCGGCTCCAGGTTCCTGTGGTGCATTGGCATAGGCCCACGGGCTAATGGTTATAAACCCCCGCGCGCTCTGTGTGGTAACGGTCCCGGGTCATATGGGACCTTCCCGGGGACCAAGGGCTAAGCCCTATTCAATACATTCCCCGTCGTGTTACCTCCGCACTCCCAGTTGTATGGAGTGGTCATATCGTATGTTTGCGCCGAGGGTTGGGGCTAAGCCCCAGCCCTTTCCACCGTCGATTGAAACTTCAACCAAAAATAAATACAAACTATGCCATTTACATAACAAGAACCACCCACGGGCCAGGTGGTTAGCTCAGTCCTTCCAGTCCATTGCCCGGAGTATAAGTCGCAGGTTCGAGCCCGACCGAGCCATATAAAGTTTATACAAACGACGAACCAACCACAAGGTGCCACGTGGCAGCCCATGACTAGGCCACGTGGCACCTCAACAACCAACCACAACTTGCCAAATGTCAATCGCTGAATGGTCCACGTCATCTGCCACCTATCAACCTGTATGTCTGCCACGTCACTGCCCTCTCAACCCTGCCACATGTCTACCACCGTACCTGCTGACATCATCCCGTGCCACGTGTCACCCTTACAGTGGTGACATGTGTCACCCCTGGATTGGTCCAGCTGTCTACCCATACGCTACATCAGCTTGCCACGTGTCACCTTCTGGATCTGCCACATCATATGTATAGATCGTACGGACTGTACAATCAGCATGCCACGTGGCACTGTACGGACTGTACAGTCATCCCCTTTTTTTGCCTATTTGCCTTTTCGGACAGAATGCAATATCTTGCGCATATGGAGCCCGTTTGACGAAGTAAATATACCACCGAAATCAGGAAGACGAGACGAACGCAATGGCGCTGGTTTTGTTGCATTCCGAGCACTTTCATTTTTAAGCATTTTTAAGCCCTGTCAGGCTTCTGGATCCGATTCTGGATCACACATATAAGAATGGTTTAATGCTACTAAATCATCATTTAGGCTCCATAAATATCATTTAAAATAATGAAAGGGATCGAGGAGATTCCTCATTAAAACCACATTAAAGCACAATTTGACAAAGATTGTATTATTGTTATCTCTCTCAAGTGCTCATTTCAAATATCATTTGGATTAAAAGAAAAATCTCGTCAACTTATGGATGCAACAACTCGACAATAGTTATGCAGTGATACTTTGAATATCTTTGGGCATGAGGAACAGAACTTTCAGTGGTTTAGAGCGTATTCTTACTACTTATCCCCTTCTGCTCAGAAGGAAGTGATATGGACATATGGAATCGCTCGTTCAAGGTGTGTCCTAAAGGTTTTTGACTGCAAGGAACTGGTTGCATGGTGTGTTGAGAAATATATACCAATTCAGTGGATTATTCAACTTCAAGACCATTCTCCCATATCTCTTTTGCCTCAAGTTTTCCGTAAAATGTTGAAGATTGCAAGGATTTCCTGAAAAAAGTATGACAACTAGCTAGTGGACTACTCTGTGAAAAATTAGGACATTGAATAAGAATTGCATGGCATCTCCCTTGATCTAAGAGACTTGGAGGGTGATTTGTTCAACATCAAAATCTGGCATGAAATCAACGTGGCACCAATGAAAATTTATATCAAAGAATAGTTTAAGAAAGTGATCGAAAAATTGACCACCGAGGGGAAAGAAACAGTTGAGATGGCTCCTGTAACCATTAATGAATAAAATAAAAGGACACTAGGAAGCAAGTGAATAAAACAAGAGACCATCATAGTAAGTTTGTGTTGATCACATATTTTCTTTCTTTATCAAGTCCTTCATCCAGCTATTCCACCTCTTTCACTAGAAAGTTTTAACCGAAGATTGATAACTTCTCTTTTCTTCTTACCAGGTCTTGTTGTTCTTTTACCACCCACCATATTCCTTATACAAGATCAATTCTTGTGTATATTTTTTTTATGGTCTGTGTTGATTGTGGAGCCTGATTATCTTCCTAATTCAGAGGTCCTTGCTTTCAGCCATGTTTATACCCCATGAAGTATTTACACCCCACAAGTATGTACACTCTTCCATGCGGGGGAGTGCAGAGGGGGTACCCCCTCTACGGGGTCCGGGGGGGCTATCCCCCCGGCTGGGGGGTTTGGGGGCAGGGTTCCCCGATGAGGGTTCGGGGGCGAAGCCCCCGAAGCAAAAATTGCCTTGTAAAAGTATGTTGTAATTTCATTGTAAATCTGGACCATTCATTATAAGCTCGCAGATCTAACGGTAGAGATTATGTTAGGGTTTTTTTCCCTAGAAGGCAACCCTCTTTTATGAGGGAAATGTATTGCAGCTATGGATGATGGTGAATATTGTATCCTGAGAGAGGAGACTGTGAGAGAAAGAAGAGGAAGTTACAGCGGGTTTTGTTGTAGGTTGTATCCCTTCATTTGCTGGATAATAATAAAGGAAGGACCTGGCAATTTCTCTGGTGGACGTAGCCCACACTGGGTGAACCATGTAAATCTGTGTCTCTCTTGTATTTTGTGTCTTATGTGTTTTGTTTCTGCATTTGTTTTATTTTATTGCTCTGCGGTTCTGTTTTTCAAACAACTGGTATCAGAGCGTAAGGTAACTCACAGGAAAAGAGGGTTCTTGGTTCGAGTGGGAGCAATGTCAGAAGATGGAAAGTTTAGGTTCGAGAAATTTAATGGCCAAAACTACCAGTTATGGAAGATGCAAATGGAAGACTATTTATATCAAAAGGATCTATTCCTACCATTGAGTGGCGTAGCAAAGAAGCCGGCGGCCATGAAGGACAAAGAATGGGAGATTCTTGACAGAAAGGCTCTAGGAACGATACGCCTGAGCCTGGCAGTGTCGGTGGCTTTCAATATTTCGAAAGAAAAGACAATGAAGGGTGTGATGGATGCATTGGCCAAATTGTATGAAAAACCCTCGGCGTCGAATAAGGTATTTCTAATGAAGAGATTATTTAATATGAAGATGTCAGAAGGTGGGTCTATTGCAGATCATTTAAATGAATTTAATATGGTTACTAATCAA
>ML798347.1:256060-284812 GCA_009831015.1 Picea engelmannii | reverse complement strand
TGAAAGGCCAAAAGATAATTTGTCATCAAATCAATATTTGAAAAAAATTAAGAGACGTTCAAATTATAGGATGAGAATACTCAAAGCATTGGTGAAGGTTGTGATAATATTGAAGCAAAAGATATACATTTTTTTCAACAATGAATCGATGACAAAACAGTTACAAGATGCCTATGTGGATATTGATTCTCAACTAATAGCTAAGAAGGATTTTGATGTTAAGGTAGTAGAAGTCAAGAATACCACGGCTAATGGATTTCACGATTTGAAGAGGATATCAGAAAAAGAAATAAGTGGCTCACTTATTTTTTCATAAATAATGTTAAAAACCCATGGCACTATGTAGACTTTCTACTTTAGTATTTGACTTGCAACATCAAATTCATGAGATCGGTGTTAACGAAGAAACAACTATAGGAACATAAAGTGAATTTATCTAAAATTTTGTTGAATGGATCATGTTCACAAAGGTTTTGTCTTGTTGATCAATATCTTATCACGTTCATTTATAAATAGGGTTTTTTAATTGTGAAAAATAGAGTCAATATATTGTAGGTATAGGTGGGGATGTGGGTATCAAGATGTTTAGGGGTATTGGGGAGTACAAAATCTAGTAAAAATAGGGGGTTTTTCACTGGAAATATGTATTTGGATGGGCATTCAAAAAAAGTATTTTTGGAGGTATTTATCAATATCTAATGAAATTAAGAGTATTCTTTAATATCTCATGAATGTGGGTACTATGTCACAAGTTCACTAAATGAAGACCCTGTGATTATGTCTAAAGTGGGATATTTTATTGAGCCTTAGCAACAAACTAACAGTTAAGATTTTCCTTAAAAATTCTCAATTGATTTCAACAACTATAAGTGTTAATTTCAATGAAAAAATAAGTATTCAATATAAAAAAAAACTATGGCTAAAATTTCTTGTGAGTACTCCATGTTTTTGCCTCTTACTTTCAATTTATTTTCTTATCCTTGTCTCATTGATTGGTACAAGGAGGGAGTCCCATTGAATTAATTGAATTTTTTTTCTAGATTCTTCCTTTTGGGTCATCTTATTTACTTTTGGTTCATGGGATCCCCATCCCACCTTCCAAGGTGAACACATTTCCTTTTAAGATTGTGTCTATTTAATGTTATGAAGTTTCATCTTTTATATTCCATCTGATCAATCAAAATATCATTTTAAACAAAATATATTGTTTGGGAATTTTTATTAATGTAAAATTTGGTCAATCGAAGATTCTAGATATATTTGCATTGTCTATGTGATTATGTCTTTCAAGAATTTGTCATGCTTAATCTTTAGCATGTGTTTTTGTTTTTTCTAGTCATGTTAAATCTTCTTTGGGATGGAAAGAAACTTTACATAATGAATTGAGTACTTATCAAACATGAAATTTACAGTTGGATATTTATAATATCTTGATTACATTTTAATCATTTAAAAAATAGTTTCTTCAAAGCATTTTTCATTTCTCGGTAAATTTAAGTGTTGGGAATGCTTTCAAATTAGTTATCATATGAATTATATGTTGCAACATGTTTGTTTCTCAGATACTCAAAAACGTTTTTAAAAGGAGTTTTAGAACTTGAAAATGATGACTTTGGTTTTAGGGTGATCTTTGGAAGCATTAGGAGTAGCTTTGGAGGTATATATATAGGTATAATCGAAAGAACACATTATTGTGTATAGAGGTGACCAAATCAAAGTGATAGAAATGTTACACTTCGGTAGGAATGTATTGTTCTTATGAGGATGAGGAGTGTATGGTGAAATGGGGGATATTGTGAGAGATTCTACTTATATGATTCAATAGCCTCACTTCAAGGGTGACTATTATGTTGGATTTCTTATGGATGGAAAAAAAAGAAGCAATATCTCAACTATGTACTATTTATTTTACTTGCTTATGTGTGCATAATGGTTGGAATTTTTTGTAATTTTATGTCATGCTCCCATCATTGATAGGGATTCTTAGTGCTTAGCATATGGTATGATTATTTGTCTCACAATATTATGGTGTGCATGTTATTATGGTTTGTTGTGGCAATGCCACTTGCTTTCCTATTTCTCATGACTAGTTGAGATCCTATTTCGAACTAGATCTATTATTGTATTATGTTGTTATTTCTTAGGATCTTGTCTACTAATTTGTTGAGTTAGTTTCTTTATGTAAAGCTATATAAGCTTAAATTTTTCTTAATGAGATTCGTTTAGAGGTTTTTAATTTTGCAAATCTTGGGTAGAACTCTTATCTTGAGTGAGATTTCCCACATCATTGGTACCAGATCTTCAATAGAAATAATCATGGGAGTCTAGAGAGAGGCAAGACACATTCTTGTTACCAAGTTCTACTACAGTTTTTTGTAATGATACTTTTACATTTGAACTTGCATATGCTTCATCTCTATCCTCGTAAACTTTAGTGAGCCTTTTTAAATCCAGGAAATAATAGTTAGAATATGCTTGGCCTAAAATATATTGAGACTTTATCCCTACTACTGCAACTAGTGAAACCAATTCCTCCAAAGCCACATCCAACCAACCAATACTTCCTTGGTGCATGTAGTTCTATTTTTTAGGATGAACTATGGCACCAACTCCAATGGAAATGAATAGATGACACATAGTATATAAATTCTTCATCACTTCACTTTTAGACTCTCTAAAGCTATGTTCATTGTGATATTTGAATATTTATGGTTGATTTTGAAGGCTTCACCTTCATTGTGGTCTAAATCAATGCTCAAATTTATAACAGTCTCAACATTTGTGGCCTTGGGTGATTGGGTGTGGCATTCATCACAACAGTTGGGCCATGATAAACCTATGTCATTCTATATTTAGTCTTCTAGATGAGGATTCCCAAATGCTCCATCGACAACATATAGATCACTAAATTCACCTTTATGTAACCCATGGCCCTTCTCAGCCCTGATTCATGGGAAGCTAAAGCTTACATTTTATATCTTCATGATTGTGGTCAATAGCAGTCAGCATTATCTTGTGTTGAAAAAATTATTATCGGAAGGTAGAGACAAAAATTTTATCCATTCTAAACCAATGATTGAATTTATATGTCTTTTGATATTCAAGGTTATAATAAGGAGAAAACACACACACACAAATATATATATATATATATATATGTGTGTGTGTGTGTGTGTGTGTGTGTGTGTGTGTGTGTGTGTGTGTGTGTGTGTGTGTGTGTGTGTGTGTGTGTGTTCCTTTTTATTTTATTTTGGAGCCTATGAGTTTTAGTTTATGGAAAGATCTATTAGCTTTTTGGCAAAAGAAAATTGCTTATCGGAATTGTAGCCTTTGTAAGGAAAGTTGTTCTTGTACCAAAAGAAAGTTGTTTTTGACAACTTTTAAAGGATTAGTTTATCTTTTCCTCGGCATCAAAGGTGACAACTACATGAGCCATGGAAACATTGATGCTTGTAAAAATGGTGTTATAACTTGTGAGCATAACTACCTCATTAGTTGATAAGTTTAATGATATTTCCATTAGCAAGCCATCTCCTCGATGTGCAAATGCAAGTTTCACATCTATAATGGATCCCACAATCTAGAAGTGCTCAACAATTTTATCCTCGACCTAGACACATGGCTTGACTATAATCTAGTTCCTAAAGACAATAAGGTGACATTTTCCAAGTTGAAGCTCATAGGGATTACCAATCTTTTGGTTGCAAAACATGTGGTGAATCAAAACCCAATCACCACTTGGACCAGGCTTGTGGAATCCCATAGTATATCCTTCTATCCTTGCAACTACAAATAGGATATCAACATCAAGTGGCTTCACCCGTGTCAAGGATTCAACATGCATGTGGAAGAGTACATCCACCAATTCAACTAGTTGTAAATTCTTCTTAACATCATTGATCCAGTTAATAAACATGTCATGAAGTTTAAAAGTGGATTGAAATAACATTTGTATCATGAGCCAAAGTACATGGAAATTGTCACCCTTTATTCCACGTATAATCAAGCATAGTTGGTTCAAGATAAATTTTTAATCAATGTAGAATTCAATAGTGTTTATGTTTTTCTAGTGTTTCCATATATGTACATTCAAACACTACACCTCCTGGTATTACAAGATTATCATCTTTTTTCCAATATTCTTCCTCTTCTTATTCTTCAGCTAAGTTTTTTTGGTATTGTAAGAAATGAGGACATGATAAGTCTGAATGTTTCAAATTGAAGATGAAAATTTTGATTATACAATCCCCCAATGAGGAAGACGATGATGCTCCCATTGAGATTTCTAGTGAAAACATGATTTATGAAGAGTTAAAGGGAATCAATAAAGTCAGATTTTTATAGCACTCCACTCCCCAAAAAACCTGAGATAGTTTATTTACTATTGATTCACATGTCTCCCATAATTTATCCATTACTTGTATCTTCGACAACGGCTCATAAGAGAATTGATTGTCAAATCCATCATTGATCAATTTCACTTGTCAATGGACCATCATCCTCATCCTTGTGCACTTGGATGGAAGGATTAAGGCTCATCTTCCTTTATCGTGCACACATGCACTATCTCATTTTATTTTGGTCCTAAATTTGTGGATAAATTCACTTGTGATGTGATCGATATGGACTATTATGATTTATTTCTTGGTCGACCTTATCAGTATGATCATAATGCCCAATATGATGCATTAAACAACACTTACCTACTACATAAATATAGCACCAATTATTGTATCCACAAGACACTTGAACTACCACGTCAATTTGATCCTACAATGAAGAAGAGTTCATTAAATTTTATATGACAACCTTATCCATAAGATCACGTTTTTCTAGGTTTGCAGGTTGAGGTTCATTCAACAGTTTTAAAGGATTCTTGTAAACCTCCCCTTTTATCATTTTCTTTGTTTTTCCATAAATCTCATTTGCATCTAGACAATACCTCAAGAGTACAATCTAAAAGTTTCAAAGGTTATCCCTTATTACAAAGTTCTCTATTCACTTGGAAGTTCAAATTTGGTGGCCTCTTCTCACTTGTTCGCAATCCAATTCGACATTGTCCATCCCTTAAGGCTTCCCTTTAGTTTTGCATTGCTTTCTATCTTAAAATTTTGAATCAGTTAAGCATACACAATATTGTCAACACATATCATGAATCAACATTGGACTCAAAGATCTTGATCAATCATCCTGCAAATATTTCTCCAAATTTTCAACTTCCAGTTAGTGTACATCAAGTTTTCAACACTAAGACTTGAAAAAAACATCAAGGATTCACTACTTCCTAACATGTTTCTATGAAAAGTTGGCATCCACATCATGCTCATTTAGTATTGACTACAATAGCATTTTCCCTCCCTCCTAAAAGAATTGGAGGCCAATGCTTCTATTGTTGGGAGGAATGATAGGGATTCTTAGTGCTTAGCATATGATAGGGATATTTGTCTCGCATTATTATGGTGTTCACATTATTACGATTTGTTGTGTTAGTACCACTTTCTTTCTTATTTCTCATGACTAGTTGAGATATTATCTCCAACTACATCTATTATTGTATTATGTTGTTATTTCTTAAGATATTGTCTCCTAATTTGTTGAGTTAGTTTCTTGATGCAAAGCTATATGAGCTTGAGTTTTGTTAAATGAAAGTCAGTCAGAGATTTTTAAGTCACACATCTTGTGTAGAACTTTTCTCTTGAGTGGGATTTCCCACATCATCTTACTCATCAATTAATTTAGATATCACTTTGATCTTCCAATATTTTGCATTTGCTATTTTACATTTAGTAGAAAACTCATTTCTTTTCAAAATCTAGTCGACAACGCTGACCTTTTGGACTTCAGGTCGATCTATAATGTTTTTAGAAGCACAAAGCTCTTGAAGGCATGGTAGAGTGGGCCCAATCCTAAAATCTTGAAGACTACTAGTTGTTAGAAACATTGGCATGTTATTAAATAAAAAATAGGAAATAAAGAACATTGGAAGATCAAAGCAATGAATTGATTATGGGGATTAACATGCCACTTTAACTAATTTCATTTTACTCCATTCAATAAATAAAATGCTATGGATTTTGGATATTGAGCTTGCAAAGATGGCATATACTATGATATATATTTTTTATTAGTTTTCTATAAAAATACTACCCTTAATCGCATCAATGCACTAAATAATTTTGATTGAATTTCTATGAATGTTTGCTAATATTTCACCTAACATAATAATTTTCACATTCTAACTATTTATAAGCATCGAGCCTCCATTTATCGAGTTATTGTTTTTAGAGTAACTAGCCAAATTACCAAAAGAGTAACACAATAATTTTCACATTCTAATTATTTATAACCATTTAGCCTCAACTTGATAAAGTTATTGTTTTTAAAGTAACTAGCCAATTACCAAAGGGTACACAAGTTGTATATAGTAAATAATAAGAAAATGATAATAATTTTTACCTTATAATATTGAGTTTATACAATATTTTTTTTCCTTAAAATTAATTGATAAATGAACTATAATAAAACCAAAATGATCTAATTAATATTAAACAATTATTTCTCTTTTATTTAAACTCAATGTGATTTCATATATTAAATTAACAAAATGCAAAAAAAAAAATGAAAAATAAGTGCCAAATTTACCTCACACTACATAACTATTTTACATTTCTCTTTTGTTTAAACCCATAAACCCATAGCAGTACATAACTATTTTACTTTTCTCTTTTATTTAAACCCATAGTGATTTCATATATTGGATTAACAAAGGACAAAAACAAGTAAAGAATGAGTGCCAAATTTGCCTAAAACATGTATGTAGTACATAACTTTTTTACATTTAATTAGTTCAAGGAAAATATATGCAATTGAGCACCAATACCATGAATGATTATGACATTTTAAATTAATCAAATGTTTTAAAATATAATAAAAATATAATAAAAAAAATTAATAAATAATAAAAATATTTAATATTGAAAAAATATTTAT
This sequence comes from Picea engelmannii, assembly GCA_009831015.1. Classification (NCBI taxonomy): domain Eukaryota; kingdom Viridiplantae; phylum Streptophyta; class Pinopsida; order Pinales; family Pinaceae; genus Picea; species Picea engelmannii. The sequence goes on along the minus strand of ML798347.1, from coordinate 277,822 downwards.
AATAATCACTTTAAATAATGACTTGACATATCAACAACCATAAGCATATCAACATCAAATTCATGAGATCGGTGTTAATGAAGAAACAACTATAGGAACACAAAGAGAACTTATCCAAAATTGTGTTGAATGGATCACTTCGTCAAAAGTGTGGGAGATTTCATTGAGCCTTACCAACAAACTGACACTGAAGGTTTTCCTTGAAAATTGTCAATTGATTTCAGTAATTATAAGTGTTAATTTCAATGAAGAAACAAGTGCTAAAATTTCTTGTGAATACTCCATGTTTTCTATGGATTTTTCCTTTATGGTCATCTTATTTTTCCTTCCAAGGTGAACACATTTCCTTGCTAAGATTGTGTCTATTTAATGTTACCAAGGTTGCACTTGTACATGCCATCTCAACAATCAAAGTATCATTTTAAACAAATATATTGTTTGAAAATTTTTATTAATATAAAATTTGATCCATCGAAGATTTTAAATATATTTGATCGATCGAATATTCTAGATATATTTGCATTGTCTTTGTGATTATGTCTTTCAAGCATTTGTCATGCTTAATATTTAGCATGTGTTTACTCTAGTCATGTTAAATCTTCTTTGGGATTGCAAGAAACTCTACATAATGAATTGAGTACTTATCAAACATGAAATTGACAATTGGATATCTACAATATCTTGATTACCTTTTAATCATTTAAAAAATATTTTCTTCAAAGTATTTTTCATTTGTTGGGAAATTTATGTGGTGGGAATGCTTTCATATTAGTTATCACGTGACTCCCATGTTGCAACATTTTTTTTGTGCCTAGATACTCAAACTAGTTTTTAAAAGGAGTTTTAGAACTTGGAAATGATGACTTTGGTTTTTTTTGCTGCATAGATACTCAAACTAGTTTTTAAAAGGAGTTTTAGAACTTGGAAATGATGACTTTGGTTTTAGGGTGATCTTTGGAACTATTAGGAGTAGCTTTGGAGGTATAGATATAGGTATAATTGAAAGAATGCCTTATGTATAGAGGTGACCAAATCAAAGTGATAGCAATGCTACACTTTGGTAGGAATGTATTGTTCTTATGGGGATGAGGAGTGGATGGTGAAATGGGGGATATGTTGGAATGTATTGTTTTATTGTTTTAATGTATTTTATTGGATGTGTTGGAATGTATTGTTTTAATGATTTCAGGAAACTAATTCGCATTTTGTGTGTCACAGGGAAAAATCACAGGTCATTTTTGCATCCGGTACTCCATTCGGCACTCAGTTCGGTACTCCATCCAGCACTTCGTCCTGCACTAAAACCATGGGTGATTTGGCGGTTATCATATCAGTGGCCAGTGATGGGCGAATCAGAGACATGGGATTTCTTTGTGCTCCTGGCCTCTAGCAATTGAGCTTCTAACAACTCAGATTGGGTTGTTATGTTGGGCGTTTATTGGCTCGCCTTGTTTCTAGAAGCCATCGGTGGTTAAGACGCATTGAATGCGATTTGTTTTTTTTAGAGGAGGTCGACCCTTCTAGTGGTCGACCTCTCAGCTTGTAAATCTATAAATACCACCTCAGTGGTCAGAAAAATAGTTAGAGGAGAGCAAAAGAATAGTCTAGCTCTGTTTTTCCATTTTCAGACATATTTTGCTAAAACTGTGTAAAACTGCATTTTTCATTTTAATGTTGAATTTGTGTTTCCTGAGCTCGTGATTTATCGTTGAGGAGTATCCATGACTTGCTAGGGGGGCCACCAGCAGTCTGGGTGAATATTTAGTTAGTTTTCTTGTGAATTTGAGTAGTGTAATCGTCATTTTGTTTATTTCCTATACATGAGTTTTTATTGTGTTTATTTACTGAATAAATTGGTGTTCATAATTTAATTAGTTTAGTTCAGTTTTGCAGGTTATTATGGAGGCTAGTGTTAACATGCAATGATATGTTAGTTGATAGGAAATAAACTTGCAAGTTCTTAGCTACTAACCCTGTGTATAATTAGATAATAGTTAGATTTTTCATATGTTGAAATAGAGTTTAAAAACAAAGTTAAAACAAAGTAGTTAGTTTATGGTTTCTTTGACAAGCTTCAGTGGATGGATAGTTGTTAGTTTTAGTTTCCATTTTCAGTTTGCTTATCTAATTGCTATTTATTTTTTCTCATCTAGTTGTTGATTAGTTTGCTCATTTAATTTCTTGTCATATGCTGAAATAGAAATAGAATTTAATTTATGCTTTATGAGTATTTTCCATTTGCAATTTAATTTGTTAAAATAGAATTAGTTTAGTTTACTTCATGCAATTTCCTTTTCTAGATCTAGGTTGCAATTTTAATTCAAAGTTGATTATTGAATTTAGTTTTCAGTTATGAATCTTAGTATGAATTTGCTTAATTAGCATAGAATGCAACTGAATTAAATAGAATAGTGTTTTTATACTATTGATGATTAATGCATGAGTGAATAATCACATGGATATGCAGGGTAGTTGATGTTGCTTCTATAATGGCTAAGTTCTCATTGGATTCTCTAATTCACACTTTTCACTTTGCTATCGAAGTCAATATTGAGTTTATACCTCTTGAGTTATTGTTAATTGTTAAATACCATCGTGATATCATAAGACATCGAAGACATAACCATCAACACTATATTTGAATCTTCTTGTTTTTATAGATTAGAGGATAGTTTCCTTGCTTTTGTAGATTAGAGAATAGTCTTCTTGCTTTGGTAGATTAAAGAATAGTTTTCTCATTGTAGATTAAAGAGTAGTTGTTGATTACTTTTATTGTCATGATGCTTTGAATTTAGTAGATTAAGATTTCCTTTCGTAAATTAGAAGTAATTGTGAAGTTTAATTTAAGAATAGAGTTCACTTGCTCATTAGTTTGATTAGTTTCTTATTGAGTAATTTTGATTAGTTTACTTGTTGTAGAAGTTATCATAGGTTAGTTAGTTAATTGTTTGCTTGTTTACTTGCTTTGATAGGGTAGTTGCTTGTCTATTTACTTGCTTTAATAGGATAGTTTCTTATTGAATTTGAGTAGGTTAATTAGATTAGTTTTCTGTTGTTATTGCTCATTATATAGATTAGATAGATAGTTTGTTTTTGTTTATTGTCATGATTAAGTTCATTTGTTTTAAGTAGGATTTCCATTTGCTTTCTTAGGACTATCCATCGATCCTTTGTTCAAAAGTTACTTAGGATAAATAGTTTAAGTTTCTCAATAGGGTTTGATCATTAATAGCCTTTGCTTGAATAGATTAGTTCTCAGATAGCCCATCTCCTTAATTAGACTATACTACCTCCAGCATTTCTTCCTTGGCACATATAGTGCTACAATTCTAAGTTTACTTACCTCAAGTTGACAATTTAATTGAGGGTTTTTAGTGTGTTTTTAGTGCATATAGAACACCCATCATTTTTGGCGCCTTTGTCGGGGCGTTCTCTCAAGGTAGGAAATAGTTAGGAAATAGATCATTTCTAAACCTTAGCATTAGTTTGGTGGTGGGGGAACTTTAAGCCGAGAGGTAAGAACCTACGCATTTGTTATAGCAGGTTCCCCCAAACCCAATGGTAGTTTTTCTTTTTCTTTTTGTTTTTCTTTCATGAACAAACCTAGAGACCCAAAAGGTAGATACATTAAATCTAAATCAGACATTTCAACCAAGGTTCTTTCCGACCTTTTTGGGGGAAGGAAAATTCCACTCATAAATTCCGCAAATCGATACCGCAAAACAAGAGTTATCTCAACTCAAAGAGATAAAGCAGTGACGCAACCTTCCCCACTCCTCGGAAACGATCGCTCTCACCAGGACCTTCTCTAAATATTTGGCCCGAAGAGCGTCTTTGCTCCTCCAATTCCCCGTCGGGAATTCTTCACCCACAACACTCTCCAATGATCTCCCTTAACAGTCGAAAAATCGGAATTCGCGATATCGCGAATTCTATGCTCGTGTGCCTTATGCCTCACGAGTCCCCGAACCCCGATATGGGTCAATCGTTGACTTTCTCCTCTTCCACTATCGGATTTTTCCCTATCGGGATATCGTTACTCGCGATGTCGACATTCTGAATTTCCAAACTCCGAGCCCCGATGTGCCGACCCTCCGATACAATGCCACCTGTACTATGTTAGCTCCCGGGGTCCCACACTGCTACGTCACCATCGGGATATCGCGGATCGTGAATTCGACATGCAAATGTTCTCTCTCTTCGAGAACCCCGATTCTCCGAACCCCGATTAGATGGGATTCCTTGACACACGTCCCCACGATCAACGGTTGTGATCCTATCAGGATATCACGGATCGCGATATCGCCACTCCCGTTCCAACGGCTTGGTGCTTCAACTCGCGATATGTCGATATGCGATGGCACATGCAAATCTGATGGTTCCTATGAACCCAGATCGATGGCACTACTTCCTCCTGAGCTTCAAACTTCTAAATGCTCGCGCTGTAATCTCCGCGCACCTTTTCAAGATCTGACGGTCCTCGGGTTCTCGTGGAATCTCTCCAGGAGATTTCAACCGTCCGTCCTTCCTTTGATATTTCCTGCGAGATGAATCCAACGCTTCCTCTGTGAAGACTTGTTCAACCACTCGCCAACCTGTGGAGCTTCTCTCGGGCGTTCCCCAGCACCCCTGCAATTCTCCTTCAGTGAACTGTAGGCCTATTCCTCCTGGGCTTGTCTTCGCTTCACAAGTCTTTATGAGGACTTGTTGCACACACTCCTTGCGGCAACTCTTTGAACACGACTAAGTGTTGAAGCTTCCTCGACTCTGCGCGCTCACCTGCAGCAGCAGTCCTAATTCCCTTTTCTCAGAATCGCAACTCTGAGTCTTCTTCCGGCTTGTGCACGCCTTACACGGATCTGGTGCCAAATTTGCACTTCTGAGAGCTTAAAACAAAATTTATCTCTATCTGAACCCTGCAGTCACGCACTCCTTGCAGACAAATTCCACTGCACTCCTTGCAGGAATCCCTTGGTTCAGAATAGAGAAACAATTGAAACTAATTTCTTACTCTCACAGCTTTCAATTCAACTATAAAACCACATACACAAAATATCAAAGCAAGTGCATAACCAGAAGCAAATACTCATAATCATAATATCAACAATACACAGAGAATAACACACCCATGGAATTGAATCAAAGCTTTTATATTAATTCAATATCTGTACATGGTGGTTCTGCACACAATTTTTCTACTGCTCTTCTCTCCTTGCTCCTGTTCTAGCTAATCTTACAATGTACAAAGGAGGGTGTCTATATTTTGTTTCCCTCTCGAACTAAAACTGTCTAATCTAGACTTAAAAAATCTATCTACCTGCATTAAATCTATTAAATGCCTTCCTATCTACTAAGGATGAGAGCTTAAAGGCTCAAGGTCCCCTTTACAATATAAGTGTGCTTCTTTATGAATGACTTCAATAAAGAGCGGCGCAACAACTTTCAAGGTATTTCAAAATGTGTGTTGGCTTATCCAGCTGTCTTTTTTGCTCCATGCGTTGGCTCGCTTGATGAGTGAGCGATGCTCCTGCATCATACTCCTCGGCTTGAAAAAATTCATGGGCTCCTGTCCATGAGCTCCCTCACGGTCTGTCCATGCTTCTGTATCATTGCTTCAGTCTCCCAGCTGGCGTCTTCCACTGGGTGGTTCTTCCATTTGACCAGATACTCTAAATACTGCCTTCGCCTGGTCTTCTTTACCACTCGCTTATCCAGTATGCACTCCATCTGCGGCTTCTCTGCAACTGGCATCTGCTTCTGCCACTGGACCACTGGTTCCTCAATTCCAGTCTCTGCTTCTCCAACCTTGTATGGGTATAAATCTGAAACATTAAATATCGGAGATATCCCGATGCCATCTGGCAACTCAATTTCATAAGCGTTCTCCCCGAACTTCTTCAGGACCCTGCATGGCCCAATCTTTTTCATTTTGAGCTTGTTATATGTTCCCCTTGTGAACCTTTCCTTCCTCAAGTGTGCTAGAACAAGATCCCCAACTTCAAACTGAAGTTGTCTCTGATGTTGATCTGCTCTGTGTTTGTACTCCTGATTTGAATCCATCAGTCATTGCTTCACCCTACCGTGAAGTTCCTTCATCGCCTCAACGAACTCTTTTGCGCTAGCACTGCTAGTCGTATCCTATTCTGACTCCCTAAGTTCAGAAACTCCCCTCGGTTGTGTCCCATACACAATCTGGAATGGGATTTTGCCTGTACTCTGATTCACAGAGTCATTGTAAGCAAACTCTGCCTGCGGTAATATGTTATCCCAGCTTCTATGGTGCTCCACCACCAAGCTCCTCAGCAATTCTCCAAGACTTTTGTTGACCACCTCTGTCTGTTCGTCTATCTGCAGATGGTAAGCTGAACTAAACGCCAAGTTAGTCCCTAGCTTCTTCCATAGCGTCCTCCAAAAATGACCTATGAATTTCGTATCCCTGTCCGAGACTATACTTCTCGGCAATCCATGAAGTCTAACAATCTCTTTAAAAAACAAATTCGCGATGTGTGTCGCATCGCTGGTTTTCTGACACGGAATAAAATGTTCCATCTTCGAAAACCTGTCTACCACCACAAAGATGGAATCAACCCCTCTTTGCGTCCTCGACAAACCCAATACAAAATCCATGCTTATCGCCTCCCATGGCCTCTCGGGTATGGGCAATGGTTGGTAAAAACCGGCGTTCTGCTTTCTGCCTTTCGAATGTTGACAAATCCTGCATCTGTCAACAAATATTTTAACATATTCTCGCATTCCTGGCCAAAAATATGATTCGCTCAACTTTGCGAACGTCTTATCGTGGCCAAAGTGCCCTGCTAACCCACCGTTGTGCTTCTCCTTTAACAGGTTCTCCCTCATGGAGCAATTCAGAATGCATAACTGGTTGCCTCTGAACAACAGTCCATTCTGAATCATGTAATCCATCCATGGGCTTCGATCTCTGAGAACTGGATTCTCGACTGCTTCATATGCTTCTGCAAAATCTGCGTCTCCTGCGTACATGTCCTTCAGATTTTCAAAACCCAACGTCTTGACTCTAAACTCCTGCAGCAACAAACATTTCCTGCTCAAAGCATCAGCCACTTTGTTAGCAGTTCCTGAAATGTGTTTAATCACAAATGTGAAATTCTGCATGTACTCTACCCATTTTGCATGCTTCTGGTTCAACTTATGCTGTTGACTCACAAACTGCAATGCATGATTATCGTTGTACAATACAAATTCCTTCGGAATCAAGTAATGCCTCCACTTATTTAGTGCATGTATGATGGCATAAAACTCTTTATCATATGTGGAGTATTTCAGCTTTGCTTCATCCAGCTTCTCGCTGAAATATGCAACTGGCCTGTCCTCTTGACTCAATACCGCTCCTATAGCATATCTGCTTGCATCACATTTCACCTGAAATGTATTCTGAAAGTCTGGCAACACTAACACTGGTTGCTCTGTGATCTTTCACTTCAACAGATTGAAGATTTTCTCAGCCTCCGCTGTCCAGTGAAAAATTTTATGCCGCTTCTTCACGGTGTCCATCATTGTTGCGCTAATTCCACTAAAATTTCTAATGAATTTTCTGTAGAAACTACCCAAACCATGGAAACTCCTCACCTCGAAAACATTTCTCGGTGATGGCCAATTCTTGATCACTTCTACCTTACTCGGATCCATCTTCAACTCATTTTCTGAAATAACAAAGCCCAAATAAATGAGTTTTGTCTGCATAAATGAAGATTTTTTCATGTTGATCAACAGCTTCTCCTACTGTAGTTTTCTCATCACAATGGCCAAGTGTTTCAAATGTTCAGCCTTCATTTTATTGTAGATCAATATATCATCCAGATATACGACTACAAACTTCCCGATGAATTCCCTCAGGACTTCATTCATCAGTCTCATGAATGTGCTCGGCGCGTTCGTTAAACCAAACGGCATGACCAGCCATTCGTACAAACTTTCATTTGTTTTGAATGTTGTCTTCCATTCATCACCTTCTCTCATGCGAATCTGGTGATATCCGCTCTTCAGATCAATCTTTGAAAAGAAATTTTCCCCACTCAGGCAATCCATCAGATCATCCATTCTCGGCAGTGGAAACCTATACCTGATGGTAATTTTATTGATCTCTTTGGGGTCTGTACACATCCTCCAGCCTCCATCCTTCTTCAGACTAAGTACTATTGGAACAGCACACAGACTCAGGCTCTCTCTGACCAATCCTTTGTCTAATAAATCCTGGACCTGGTTCTTGACCTCCTCATTTTCCTGTGGTGTCAGTCTATACGTAGCCTTATTCGGAAAACTAGCTCCTGGTATGAGGTTAATATGGTGACTTACACTTCTCATGGGTGGCAACGAATGAGGTAATTCATCCATGATGATATCAGCGAACTCTTCCAGCAGTTCCTGAATCTCATCTAGTAAGTCGTCCACTCTTGTGCTAGTTAGGACAATTCTCGGTTTACTGACCACAAAGAATTGTGGATCTTCCTTCTTCTCCATCCCTGTGAGAATCTCCTTCCCACTCATGAGAAGTATGGTGTTTCTTACTTCCGGCTTCACTTCCTTATCCTTTATTGGAAGAAACCTATGTGTTTTCCCATCCTTCTCCAAGGTATAGGTGTTCATCCTCCCATCGTGAACCACATTTCTATCATATTTCCATGGTCTACCCAGCAATACATGACATACATCCATGGGGATAACATCACACGGAATTTTATCATTATATCCACCTATTTTGAATTCAACCAAGCATTGTTTAGTGACACTCACCTGATGTCCTTTTTGTAGCCATGATACTTTATATGGACTCGAGTGATCAGTTGTCTCCAGCTCCAGCTTTTCTACCATCTCGGTCGAAACGAGATTGTATGTGCTTCTGTTGTCCACAATGACCTTGCATTTCCAACCTTTGGTCTTGCAAGTTGTCTTGAACAGTCGTCTTCTCTGAGCTGTGTTCTCCACCTCCTTCTCGGGTGTTAAGAGAACTTTATGCATTCCAAGCGATCTTCCTCTTTCTGCATCTTCATTCTCATCATCATGCTTCTGCGCTTCAATGATGTGAGCTTCTCCTCCGTCTTTCTTCTTCTCTGGACACTCGAACGATTTGTGCCCATTCTTCCCACATGTGAAACACGTGATGACTCCACCTTTGCCTCTTCCTCTACCTATGGTACGAGGAAACGTGTTAGCATCAGCATAACCGCCACCCTGCTCTGTATGCTGTCTCTGCGGCTCAGCATATTGTTGTCCTCGCTGTGAGGTTCCACCTCTCTCAATCTTACCCTGAGGTTTCTTCCATTCCTCCTTGGGTTTCTGATATTTCTCTTGGGCAACTGCCTTGCCTCTAGGCTGACTTCAGCCTCGCCCTCACTGTCCTTGCTTACGGCTCAGCTTCTCTTCGGCTTTTAGAGCCATCTGGTAAGAATCCTCAACCATTCTAATAGTTAGCATGCTTAACTCATCCTAAATGTCATATCTCATACCATTCAGATATCTGGCGACTTTTTCATCATCGCTCTCCCGATGACCTGCTCGGATATTGAGCTTGTAAAACTCCTCGGTGTACTCTTTCACCGTCATCAACTTTTGTCTCAGGTTCTGCATTCGCCTGAACAGTGTGATCTGGTAATCCCTGGGGTTGAACTTCACCTTCATCTTCGCAATCATCCTATCCCAACTTTTGATCTTATGTTTGCCTTTGGAACGCCTATCCGCTTGTAGCTCGTCCCACCATAAGGATGCATGTCCCTTCAATTTCGTGACAGCATGCCTTACCTTCTTATCCTCTTCGATATCTTCATAATCGAAGTAGGTATCAAGAGCTCTGATCCAGTCCAGCAACTCTTCTGCATCCAGGCTTCCTTCATAGACTGGAATGTCCATTTTCGCCTTCGCACACATTCTGGTGATGGCTTTGATCAACCGCTCGGTTGATGCATCCTCTGCTGTGAATTCTTATGCATGTCCAGCCTCCTCTTCAACCTCGGAATCACTAAGATCCCCTGCACCAATTCTGCGTCTTTGTGTTGTCTCCATCTCCTCGAGTCTTGCTCGGAGATCTCTCATCTGCCGCTCCATTTCTGGATTTCCTGCTGGCCTACCTCTCCCTCTCACCTCCCTGTCTTCGGGATCAGGTGATTGCCTTTCTCTCCTTGGTGGCATGATGAAGTCCTGTCTCTCTCTATTACAGAAAACAAAGAGTAAAATCCGAGCTCTGATACCACTCTGACGCAACCTTCCCCACTCCTCGGAAACGATCACTCTCACTAGGACCTTCTCTAAATATTTGGCCCGAAGAGCATCTCTGCTCCTCCAATTCCCCGTCGGGAATTCTTCACCCACGGCACTCTCCAATGATCTCCCTTAACAGTCGGAAAATCGGAATTCGTGATATCGTGAATTCTATGCTCGCGTGCCTTATGCCTCACGAGTCCCCAAACCCCGATATGGGTCAATCGTTGACTTTCTCCTCTTCCACTATCGGAGTTTTCCCTATTGGGATATCGTTATTCACGATGTCGACATTCTGAATTTCCAAAATCCGAGCCCCGATGTGCCGACCCTCCGATACAATGCCACCTGTACTTCGCTAGTTCCCGGGGTCCCACACTGCTACGTCACCGTCAGGATATCGCGGATCACGAATCCTACATGCAAATTTTCTCTCTCGTCGAGAACCCCGATTCTTCGAACCCCGATTAGATGGGATTCCTTGACACGCGTCCCCATGATCAACGGTTGTGATCCTATCGGGATATCGTGGATCGTGATATCGCCACTCCCGTTCCAACGGCTTGGTGCTTCAACTCGCGATATGCCGATATGCGATGGCACGTGAAAATCTAATGGTTCCTATGAACCCAGATCGATGTCACTACTTCCTCCTGAGCTTTGAAATTCTAAATGCTCGTGCTGTAATCTCCGCGCACCTTTTCAAGATCTGACGGTCCTTGGGTTCTCGTGGAATATCTCCAGGAGATTTCAACCGTCCGTCCTCCCTTTGATATTTCTTGCGAGATGAATCCAACGCTTCCTCCGTGAAGACTTGTTCAACCACTCACCAACCTGTGGATCTTCTCTCGTGTGTTCCCCAGCACCCCTGCAATTCTCCTTCAGTGAACTGTAGGCCTATTCCTCCTGGGCTTGTCTTCGCTTCACAAGTCTTTATGAGGACTTGTTGCACGCACTCCTTGGGGAAACTCTTCGAACACGACTAAGTGTTGAAGCTTCCTCGACTCTGCGCGCTCACCTGCAGCAGCAGTCCTAATTCCCTTTTCTCAAAATCGCAACTCTGAGTCTTCTTTCGCCCTGTGCACGCCTTACACGACTCCGGCGCCAAATTTTCACTTCTGAGAGCTTAGAACAAAAGTTATCTCTATATGAACCCTACAGTCACGCACTCCTTGCGGAAAAATTCCACTGCACTCCTTGCAGGAATCCCTTGGTTCAGAATAGAGAAACAATTGAAACTAATTTCTTACTCTCACAGCTTTCAATTCAACTATAAAACCACATACACAACATATCAAAGCAAGTACATAACCAGAAGAAAATACTCATAAGCATAATATCAACAATACACAGAGAATAACACACCCATGGAATTGAATCAAAGCTTTTCTATTAATTCAATATTTGTACATGGTGGTTCTGCACACAATTTCTCTGTTGCTCTTCTCTCCTTGCTCCTGTTCTAGCTAATCTTACAATGTACAAAGGAGGGTGTCTATATTCCGTTTCCCTCTCGAAACTAAAACTGTCTAATCTAGACTTAAAACATCTATCTACCTGCATTAAATATATTAAATGCCTTCCTATCTACTAAGGACGAGAGCTTAAAGGCTCAAGGTCCCCTTTACAATATAAGTGCGCTTCTTTATGAATGACTTCAATAAAGAACGGCGCAACAACTTCCAAGGTATTTCAAAATGTTTGTTGGCTTATCCATCTGTCTTTTCTGCTCCATGCGATGGCTCGCTTGATGAGTGAGCGATGCTACTGCATCAAGCAGTCTCTGAAGAGACTAACAAAGGGAGCACTATAGAACTGAAAATTGAAGCATCAGTAATAGTGGGATAGGAAACAAGACCACTCGAGCCTTCCGCAGAACCAAACAATATAAATTTTGTTTTCTTACCACCATCGGGAGGTCCTAAGTTTGAAGACATCATAGACCCTAAACAAGTGAATACCTTGTTTGGTAGTTCAACCAACATAATTGTCTCTCAAGTTGACATGGAAACTTTGGCACCAATAATCTCAACTAGCTCGAGTAGAGTCCCAGACATCCAATCAATAGGAAGACCTTTCCATCAAAGGGAACCCTTTTTCTCTTCAAAGATAAAGCCACCTAGGTACTCTCTCTTGTTGAAAACCAAACCAATATGGATGATCAGGGATATCACAACAATGTAAGACACGGGGAGGAAGAAGAAGCGTGTTATAGTGGGATAAACCCTCTACGGACTACACAAAGGGTCTAAAGTGTAGGTAGTGCTAACTGTCTAAAGTATCCTACTTTTTATCACTATCCCAACATTACCCCACAATCATACATAAAAGAAAAGAGAAAGGGATCTAGTAGGCCTACCTTAAACTCTGCGTCCGGTGTCGATCCCTTTGCGCTTGGTTGTCCTGACTGCAAATCTCCTCCCAAGGCTGACCTGTATTCATCAAAAGACAAACAAGAAACTACAATCATGCATTCTACATATGGATTAGTGGGTTAGACATCATAAACAAGAAATGCAAACAAATCATATAAGTTCAAGACGTCATTTGGCGGGACAGAAAAAGTACTTCTTTATATTAATCTCACAAAAGTCTCTTACAACATGAGACTGACACTGATCCTTGAACTTGGTCCTGGGCTCCTCTTCACCATGCATCGACTGCTTCCACGTCTTCTTCTCCTCTTCAGTTCTCTCTTAGGGAAATGGTAAGGGCTTTACAATTGGGGCAAAGGGGGATTGATAAAATGGGCAGATTTTATTTGCTCTCGTGCTTCCCCCTTGTAATGGGACCCCAACCCCTTATTTTATAGGCCAGAAGGGATAGTAATGGTTGGGGTGGTTGGCTATGGGCAGTCAAATGGTTAAGTAATGGCCCGAAAACCAATATCCTATGTAGATTTCCACATTTTGCAATATTTTGTGAGTGTACGCAGGATGTAGTGGCTCAGCAAGCATGTGTACGCGGGCAGTAATGGTGGAGGGCACATACACCTTCAAAATGATGGTTTTTAGAAGATTTGTTCAATAATGGCTTAGTAAATATAGCAATTTAGATGGCATGATTCCAGGTATGCATGTCAGGTGCAATTTAGGGTTATAAAAAAGTGGGAAACCAAACCGAAACTATCTTCGGGTTTCCAATTTTGGACACCACACCGAATGTCAATATGAAAAATATTCCCCTCTCAGCACTGCCCACCTTTTATGGTAAAATCAGTGAAGATCTAGATACCTTCCTATTTGAGTTCGACATCTTGTGTAGAAGCTACAACTACTTACAAGATGCCCAGAAACTAAAACTCTTTCCTGCCACCCTCAAGGACTCTACACTAAGATGGTTCATGGGGTTGGGAGAATCCAATATTAGGTCTTGGGAAGCCATGAAAGATATATTTCTTAAGAAGTAACAAGACTACTACAATACCAAGGAGTCTTGTAATGACATCTTTAAAATTTAACAGTTAGAAGATGAGAATCTTGAGGATTATATGGAACAGTTTGCATACATCTCCCAGAAGTCAAAATACCATGACCTCCTAGAGGATGCGGTTAGGGATCTTTTCCTTAAAGGAATTTCAGAAGAATACCTAGATATGATTAACCTGATGGCATCAGGTGACATCTCTCATAAACCATTTTCCAAAATCTCTGAAATATGTAAGAGTTACTCGAAGAGTAGAGCTAAAACAGGAAAGAATGTTTGGGACCCTTATAATAGAAACTTAAAACCAGTTAGTTCAGGTGGTATCACAAGAGCAGAGATAGGGAACCTTTTAGAGAACTTTAAGACATATATCTTAAGCACAATAGTTTCCCAGTTGGACACCCTAAAAATTAAAAAGAAACAAGAAGAGGAAAATTCAGCAATGAGCATATATTTCCCAAGATGCAGGAGGAAGCATTACTCAAGGGAATGCCCATTAGATAACATTTCAGTTTGTGGCTTCTACACAAAAGACCATTCAACTAAGAAATGTCCATCATTTCCCAGTTTTTAGCCATCTATAGGAGTGGGGGTCCTGGGGAATCCTCTTATGCACCTAGGAGGCAATGGAAGCCTAGGAACCAACCCACATACCCAGATCCACAATCTCAAGTTCCACCCTATTATCAACAACAAAAATGGAACTCACCAAGTTGGAAAAACTGGTCTGCACAGTACCAACATCCTTGGCTTCAAGCATGGAGAGGATTTTATAACCAAGGAAAACCTCAATCTCCACCTGTCCCTAAGTCCAACCATCCTTACCCTCAGTTTTCACCAAACACTCTGCAACTTTTGTCAAGTTTTGTTCCACCACCCTTACCTCTTATTCCACAACAACAACCACAACAATATCATAATGCAAACTCCCCAAGACCAACACTATAACTGGCACAACTAGTTCCCAATCCAAATTATAATCCCACTCAACCTCTTCACAATGTTGATATGCAGGCCTTCCCGACATATGTTATTAATCATATTCCATTACAAGAGATTCAACTAAGATCGGGAAAAGTTCTGGACAGGCAGAGGCCTTCAGTAGTCATCTAGGAAGAAGAAGAAGAAGAAACCCTCAAACAACCCACGGATGACACTAGGTGGGAAGATGTTATTATTCCTAAGGACCAAGAACCCAAGCTTCCCCAAAATGAACCTTCACAAGTTACTAAAGACCCTCCTTATCCAAAACGATTAGTAATCGAGAAACCTACCACCCAACTAGAATTTGACATCTTGAATGAATTGAAGAATATTTGTGTCAAGATTCCCTTGCTGCAAGCCATTAAGGACATTCCAATCTACAATAAGGTAGTCAAAGAGTTGTGTATTAAGAAGCTTGGTAGGAAGCATAAGGACCCTCCTACAATACATTTCATAGGAAAACTTTCTGAGTACATATTAGAGCAGCCTAAGGTAGCAAAATATGGGAACCTAGGAAACCTCGTAGTGACCATAACCATTAATGAGGTCTCCATTGGAAACACTCTCATAGACCTAGGGGCAGCCATCAATGTTATGACCGCTACTACCTTGGATAAATTATAATTACAACCTCTTCTTAGACCTACCCCAACCATTTTGGAATTGGCAGATAAAACTAGGGTTATACCTAAAGGAATTTTGGATGATATCATAGTTAATTTAGCCTCATGGGAGTACCCAGTAGACTTTCTGGTCATCCACTCAAAGGATCCTACCAAAGGCCATCCCTTTATTTTGGGAATACCTTGGTTAGCCACAGTCAATGCATTTATTGGTTGTAGAGAGGAAGAAATGACCATCTGAAATGGACTTTCTATCCAGAATCTCACCATATACCCTCCAACTCAACCTATCATGGAGAATATATGGTGGGTTGAATGTCCAGATGAGAATGAGGACTAGGAAGAACTTGTATTGATAAGTGACCATGCTTGGGCACTTCAGGAGAACACCATAGAAAATGTGTTAAACCAATTTATTTCTGCTATCAAATGTGTTGACTTTCCACACTCTTTTCCCCAATTTGAGTACATGTTTGGGGAAGAATTTCAGGAACAATTGGACCCATCCATTTTGTCTTCGACATATTTTGTCTTCGAGATAGATGAGTCTGCCATGTCTTATACCATGCCCTACGAGATTAGTCCAAGGAAATTTTTACATATAAACTCTGGGCTAGATGCAGACCAACAAAAACAGTTAGTAAGTATCCTTAAAGAACAATCAGGAGCATTCGCCTCATAATACACTCACATGAAGGGTATACACCCTGACACATGTATCCATCATATATATACCCAGGGGAAAGTCACACCTATTAGGCAACCCCATAGAAGGATGAACCCATCACTCAAAGATATAGTAAAAGCTATTAAATGTCGGATTAATTTATCCCATCTTCGACAGTAAGTGGGTGTCCCCACGTGTAGTGGTTCCAAAGAAAGTGACCGAGAAATGGAGAATTTGTGTTGATTTATGGGAGCTCAACAACACCACTCTGAAGGATTACTTTCCTCTTCCTTTCATTGACCAAGTTTTGGATACCTTGTCTGGAAAGAAATATTTCTCCTTTTTAGATGGATATAGCGGATACAATCAAATTCTCATAGCACCTGAGGACCAAGACAAGACCACCTTTACTTGTCCTTGGGGAACCTATGCCTATAGGGTTTTACCATTTGGATTGTGTAATTCTCCTGCTACATTTCAACGAGCAGTACTAGGGATATTTGCTAATCTTATTCATGATTGTGTGGAAGTCTACACGGATGACTTCACAATTTATGAAAACACTTACCAGGAATCCTTAGATAACTTAGAAAAAGTCCTTATCAAATGCCAAGAAATGAACCTATCTATAAGTCATGAAAAATGTAAAATTTTGTTGATTGAAGGAGTGGTTCTAGGACATCATGTTTCATATGAAGGGATAAAAGTCGATCCTGCAAAGATTGAGGTCATCGTTAGACTTCCACCCCCCAAGACTTAGAAAGAGGTGAGAGGCTTTCTTGGACATGCCAGATATTACCGACGGTTTATTGAAAATTTTACAAATATTGTTGCACCTATGTTTGGATTGTTAGTAAAGGATGTTGATTTTGTTTGGAATGAGCAATGTCAAACTGCCTTTGAAGCCCCAAAAGCTAAGTTGTTTGTGGCACCAGTTCTTAGAGGGACCAATTGGGATCTCCCATTTCACATATCTATTGATGCCTCTGACACTGCAATAGGAGGGGTGTTAGGGAAGAAACAAGACCAACAATCCTATGCCATATATTTTGTGAGCAAGAACTTGTCCCCTGTAGAGATAAACTACATAGTTATTGAGAAGGAATTATTTGCAGTAGTTCATGTTATCAATAATTTTTGTCATTACATTACAGGTTATGAAGTATTTGTACATACAAATCATTATGCCATTAGATTTCTCATGAATAAACCCATAACTAATGGCTGAGTGACTAGGTGGCTCCTGCTACTGCAAGAGTTTAATATCATTGTTCTTGACTGGCCTGGAAAAGAGAACTTGGTAGTTGATTTTCTTTCACACATGAAAAATGAGGATGATGATATTCCTGTAGATGATAGTTTCCCAGATGAGAACCTTTTTTCCCTCTCTGTAAATACCCCATGGTTTGGAGATATGGCAAGCTATCTGGCTACTAGGAAGTTACTGTCTCGTTTGTCACCTCATGAAAAGGGTAAAATTATCACGCAAAGTGATAATTACTCTTGTGTTGTCCATGACCTTTTTCGTACAGGTCCTGATTTGATTATTTGTAGATGTGTCTGAGAGAATGAGGTACCAGAAATACTATGAAGTTGTCATGAAGGACCATGTGGTGGCCATTTTTCTAACAAACGTACAACATATAAGGTGTTATATTCAGGTTACTATTGGCCTAACATTTTCAAAGATGTTTCCAAGTATGTGAGGAGTTCTGATAGTTTCCAAAGGATAGGAAGACCTACATCAACTGACGAAATTCCCTTGCGTGCCCAAGTTATGATAGAACCTTTCAAGAAATGGGCCCTTGACTTTGTAGGACCAATTTCACCCATGTCTCATAAGAAAAACTATATTTTGGTTTGTACAGATTATGTCACCAAGTGGGTAGAGGAAAAATCCCTATTTAGGGCTACAGAAAAATCTGTTGTTGAATTCATTTATGAAGACATATTTACCCACTTTGGTGTCCCTCGTGAAATTGTTACAGAACAACGCACTCAATTCACTTCCAAGCTGATGAGAGAGATAACAGAGAAATATGGGATTCAACACTGTAAATCTTCTCCATACCACCCACAAGCTAATGGTCAGGTAGAATATACAAACAAAGTTTTGGAAGCTATATTAACCAAGACTGTTCAATTACATCACTGGGATTGGGCTAATAGGATTCCAGAGGCTTTGTGGGCATATCGGACCACCAGGAGAAACACCATCGGACATACCCTTTATAAGCTAGTGTACGGGAAACAAGTACTTCTACCAATAGAATTTCGAGTGAGGACCTTTTGTATTGTCGTAGAATTGGGATTAAACTTAGATGAGGCTCAGAAACAACAAGCCCTACAATTGAATGAGTTGGATGAGATCAGGCAAGATGCCATCCAACGAACAATGTTAGTCCAAAACCAGAGGAGAAAGTGGCATGACAAGTTTATTAAGAAGAAACACTTCCAACCTAGTGATTGTACTTTGTTGTTTGATTCCTGATTTAAAACCTTCAAAGGAAAACCCACCACTCGATGGTTGGGTCCTTACGAGGTAGTCATTATATATGACAATGGAGCTGTGAAAATCAAAACAATTGACGATGGATAAGTCTCCTTTGTAGTAAATGGACACCAACTTAAATTTTATCATAAGCCCATTTCCAAAGAAGACTTTCTACAGGTCATGTCAACTGACAAGGCATTGTCCTTAGTAGATGGGGAAGTCCCCCCTTGTTCTTGAATATTTTCTGAATTTTTCTATTGAACATATGTAAATAATTTTGAATTTTGTTGATAAGCAATTCTAGAGATTTCTGTAGGTATTTATTTCACCAGGAGTAGACGGTTCAAGGAAATATAAAAGAAGTATTTTTATTCAAAACATTTCTATACTTGAACCTTGTTGTCTGCTAAGCATCAAATGAATATTGACTTGCTGTAATTAGCCATATTTTTGCAAAAACAATTATCTTGTCTTTTTCTTAAGGCATTTCAAAAAGAAGTTGCTCTTGAAAATCTTCACCACTATATAAGGAGGTGATACCGTAACCATCAAGCTTAGAGGTCTCTCGTATAGTTTTCCCAAGAAACCTGAGAAAGTGAGTAAAGTATCTTTATTTAAAATTAACAAGGAGGTCTAATTAGCGGTTAGTCATGGAAACATCACAATAACTTACAAAAGAAGAAAGTGAATTGAGCCTAGAGATACCTTTCTGTTCTTTCTCAATGGTATCATCCACTACACACTAAATAGCTTGATTATATCATATCTTTAGATAGGCCGTGTCCTCTTAAGTACCCCTTACATCAAACAATCACTAAGGAATATAACGGAAAGTCATCCTCTAACATAAATACCATCCCAATTGAAAAAAAAAAAAAAGTTGTTTTCAGAGTTGTCCCCCCATCTTCTTGCACAAAGAAATCTTATACTAAAATCTTAAAATATGGAGGGCCAGTCTCTAAGGGTGTAAGAGGATAACCCACTGGGATACTAAACAGGTTTTTTGGCAATGGGTATCGGCCTTTGGTATGACTAGGTAAACCCGTCGGAGTATTGAACATGCTTGTTGGCAGCGAGGCATTCTACCTAGTGAGGATGGTAATCTGACAAAAAATAAATAACAAATTTAAACTTGTCCTGATGTATGGCATTACTTGTAGACAAATATGACATGAAGTATGTATGGTTAAGTTAAGGTTAATAAACTCCATAAATTTTCCATTGGGAACTAACTTTTAGACTATCTTGAAACTCTCTTGCCTACCTCTTCTTATATATATGTAGGATGTTCTATCCTATAGGTGGGGCCATGTTCTAATCGTCTCATCAGACCAATCTATGAAATTTATCTCTACACTTAATAATATGTAAATCTTCGTGTATTGGGAGAATTGATTGGTTTCCTATCTTTTTTATTGTGAGGTGTCACAATAATTAGGTGTGGGGGAGGGGTTTATGAGTTGACAAATGATCATTGCCTAGAGGAATAAATATTTGTAAAAATTTATGTATTGTTTTCATGATACAGGTTATTGCATCAGTAGTCATTTTATTTTTGAAATGCTAAATTCCATGTGTGTTATAAATTGTTGTACATATCCTTAACATGCCACTTTATTGGTTTATTTTCATTACAGGTTGTTCATTGTAGGATTGAAATTACATGTTATATGTGAGTGGATTGAGTAATCATGGTGGCAAAATCAATAATAATAGAACATTTTTCCTCTGTTCCTAATCAATGTGACTGTCAAAACCATTCCAAGATTGCAATCTATCCATTACAGGAGATAAAAATTCATTTAGCACAGAGGTACCATATGGAGTGTCGTATGGAGTGTCGTATGAGGTGTCGTATGAAGTGTCATATGAGGTTCCGAACAAAGTGCCATATGAAAATATACACCAGTAACTGTCCACAATTTCAGGTAACCAGGAATTAATGGAATTTAATTGAATTAGTTCTAGAAATCAATATTGAAGATTAAAACCTTATGCATTTTCATGATCAAATGTCCAAGTCAAAAGACTTGGACATTGATCTAACTTCTTATCATTGTGATTGCCCCCAAAAACATCCCTCCAAATTTGAAATCGCTCACACATGGAAACTTGTGCGTGCATGTGTGAAACCATTTCCACACTAAGCACACTCATAAATGGAATTAGGTTATCCCATTATTCCTCACACTCACCTTTGTTCATTCTGATTCCCCTCTACTTATTTTGTTCCTCTATTTTAAACACACTCTCCCTTTGCTCATTCTGATTCACCTTTGTCCACAATTACGCTCGGCCTTTGTTTAAATCGTGCCATTCCTTGGCCCAATTTCCCTATCCTTTGTGAATTTATCCTTCTAACCATTCCTTCACACTATCACGATGCCCAAACGGTATGAGTCATATTCCTACGCAGACCTTTTCGCCATCCCTGAGTTTACATAATGTAGGGAAGTATTTTTGCATGCAAGCTGGGGGGAGTTTTTGTCCCACTTGCAAGGCCACGACGATGGCATATCAATGCAATTTTCCCTCGGTTTTGATGGGAAGACAGTGCACGTGAGGTATCTCACCTTTGGGGTTTCATAAGAATCCATAGCCGCAACCATGAAGCTTCCAAGAGTAGGGGATAGATGGTTTAAAAACCACCAATTTCTACGATTTTAAACCAAAATTCTAGAACATCTATAGAGATAAAGGATACTCCAAGGAGTGGATAAAAGAGGATCTAATAAACCCTCTCATATTCATCACTAGGCTGATCACATGTGAAGGTAGATATTCCACCTTTAAATCCTGTCACTTTTTATTGTTAGCTCACTTTCAGTTCAATAAACCATTCAATTTTCCCTTCTACTTTTTAAAGAGCTTGGAGAAGATGTACTCTCAAGTGAGGAAGAATGTAACCAACCCCCACAACAACCTTTTTCACCAAGGCCTTATTTAAATCCTTGTTTTAGCCGAATTGGAAAAACAGGGGAAAACTTGGGATGAGTTCATTTACCAATTTGCAAACCCTCACTTGATAATCAAGACTAGCAAAAAGACATTGGATTTAAGGACTATTTCTCCATCCAAACCCCACTCTATGAAAACTCCAAACCCTCCTGCAAAAGCCATTTCTTTATCGGAACAAAAATCCAAAAATCTTGTTGAAACCCCTATGGCCTCATCGGGAAAAAAGACCAAGAAGCTGTTGGTCACTATAATTGCTTAATTAATTTCAAACAACCAAGTGAAACATAAATTATCAACCCAGGGAAGTCTTTTGTTTCAAAGATAGATGCGCACTATATATGCTCAATTCCAAAAGCACTTAGTGTTGTAGTAAAGAA
>ML798347.1:220295-255960 GCA_009831015.1 Picea engelmannii | reverse complement strand
TGCTAGCTGTCAGGACTCGTGTTTCAGCATCGTGACGGCCTCCTGTCTCAGCATCTGTTCCGAATTGAGTGACAGCTCCGTGTTTCAGCATCTGCATTGAACCGTGTAGTTGCTTCGTGTTTCGGCATATGCATCCTCGGACTATGTAGCAGCTCCGTGTTTCAGCATCTGTATTCTTGAACCGTGTAGCTGCTTCGTGTTTCGGCATATGCATCCTCGGACTGTGTAGCAGCTCCGTGTTTCGGCATATGTGTCCTTGGGCTGTGTAGCAGCTTCCGTGTTTCAGCATTAGCTCAACAGCGGCTTGGGCAGTTCTGTGTTTCAGCATCGGTCTGAAATACTATTCTGCAAATATGGACACTTCTGCACTTCTAATCAATGGTTAGGTTCAAAAGTAATGTAAAGTGTTATGCAAAACAAATTAAACATATAGTGATGAGAAAGGACGTTGTATACCTTGGGGTGATTAGATGAAGTGATAATATGAGTCTAAATACAGGTGATGAAGGGTATAACAATGGCAAAGAGTATGAGCAAAAAGGTACAATATGTGGTCCCAACAGAAGCCTATTTCTAATCTTCAGATGCCTTCAATATCTCTTGATCCTACACCCAAAAATCTACAAGAAGTGATTCAACAAGACTTTCCTACGGTTCCCACAAATAGGAGAGGAGCTAATCGATTTAATAGAGGACCCTTTCGAAAGAGTACGCAGAGCACAAGAGGAAAACCTTATGCAAAACCCCTGACTACTTTGTACCCTATCCAAGTGTCCTTCAATCTCAAGAGCCCTCACAAAAGACTTAGGGAAGTATCTACAGACAAATTGAAGCCTCAAAGGAAGACAAAATCCGAACCTACTTCTCCTCATCAACCCCCTATTACTCCTACCTCACAGATGCCTACCCCAGATCCTAAGAATGATAGAATTTCTACATATTTCAAGGGATCTAAGCCTTCCTCCGAGATATCCGATCCTGCTCCAGCCATTGAGAAACTACAAGAAGAGAATTTTCAGCTGCTGCAACAATTGGAAGATAGGAATACTATGGACATGCATCTTCACCATGATAATGTAGTCCTCCAAGCAAAGGTGAATTCCCTTCAAAGGTTGGTTGACGAGATGACCAAATCCAACCGCAACCTCAGGGAAAAATTGAATCAACACAAGAGGCATAAGACAAAATCTTCATGGCAAGAAGGAGAAGCTTCTAAAGCTGATCCTTCTCAGCAAGCTTAGTCATGAGGGGCAATTCCTTTTTGTTTGCAGTGGGACTTGCAAAATCTTAGGTGTGGGGGTAATGTTGGGCCCATGATATGGTTAAGTTAATGATGATGACTAGATCCTTTTTGACCAATATTGTATGTACATTTTCCTATTTTGAAGATTTTTGAAGGGTTTTTGTATTAAATCGTCGTGGCTCATACCACGTACGTATGATTGATGTTTTATGATGGTTTTAAGTATAATTCAACATGTTTTAATGATTTCAGGAAACTAATTCACATTTTTTGTGTCACAAGGCAAAATCCCAGGTCGTTTTTGCATCTGGCACTCTGTCTGGTACTCCATTCGTCACTTAGTCCGATACTCCATCCAGCGCTTCGTCCTACACTAAAACCATGGGTGATTTGGTGGTTATCATATCGGCGGCTAGCGATGGGTGAATCAAAGACATGGGTTTCCTTTGTGCTCGTGGCCTCCAACAACTAAGCTTCTAACAACTCAGATTGGGTTGTTATGATGGGCGTTTATTGGCTCACCTTGTTTCTAGAAGCCACCAACGGTTAAGATGCATCGAATGCGATTTGTTGGTTTTAGAGGAGGTCGACCCTTCTAGTGGTCGAACTCTCAACTTGTAAATCTATAAATACCACCTCAGTGATCAAACAAATAGTTAGAGGAGAGAAAAAGAATAGGTCAGCTTTGTTTTGCCATTTTCAGACATATTTTGCTAAAACTGTGTAAAACTGCATTTTTCATTTTAATGTTGAATTCGTGTTGCCTGAGCTCGTGATTTATTGTTGAGTAGAGTCTGGGTGAATATTTAGTTAGTTTTCTTGCGAATTTGAGTAGTGTAATCGTCATTTTGTTTATTTCTTGTACATGAGTTTTTATTGTGTTTATTTACGGTATAAATTGATATTCATAATTTAAATAGTTTAGTTCAGTTTTGCAGGTTATTATGGACGCTAGTGTTAATATGCAACGAGCTGTTAGTTGATAGGAAATGAACTTGCAAGTTCTTAGCTACTAACCCTGTGTATAATTAGATGATAGTTAGATTTTTCATATGCTGAAATAGAGTTTAAAAACAGAGTTAAAAAAGAGTAGTTATTTTATGGTTTCTTTGACAAGCTTTGGTGGATGGATAGTTGTTAGTTTTAGTTTCCATTTTTCAGTTTTCTTATCTAATTGCTATTTATTTTTTCTCATCTAGTTGTTAATTAGTTTGCTCATTTAATTTCTTGTCATATGTTGAAATAGAACTAGAATCTAATTTATGCTTTATGAGTATTTTCAATTTGCAATTTAATTTGTTAAAAAAGAATCAGTTTAATTTACTTCATGCAATTTCATTTTCTAGATCTAGGTTGCAATTTTAATTCAAAGTTGATTATTGAATTTAGTTTTTAGTTATGAATCTAAGTAGTATGAATTAGCTTAATTAGCATAGAATGCAATTGAATTAAATAGAATAATATTTTTATATTGTTGATAATTAATGCATGAGTGAATAATCACATGGATATGCAGGGTAGTTGATGTTGCTTCTATAATGGCTAAGTTCTCATTGGATTGTCTAATTCACACTTTTCAGTTTGCTATCGAAGTCAATATTGAGTTTATACCTCTTGAGTTATCGTTAATTGTAAAATGCCATCATGATATCATAAGACACTGGAGACATAATCGTCGACCCTATATTTGAATCTTCTTGCTTTTATAGATTAGAGGATAGTTTCCTTGCTTTTGTAGATTAGAGAATAGTCTTATTGCTTTGGTAGATTAAAGAATGGTTTTCTTATTGTAGATTAAAGAGTAGTTGTTGATTACTTTTATTGTCATGATGCTTTGAATTTAGTAGATTAAGATTTCCTTTCGTAAATTAGAAGTAATTGTGAAGTTGAATTTAAGAATAGAGTTCACTTGCTCATTAGTTTGATTAGTTGCTTATTGAGTAATTTTGATTAGTTTACTTGTTGTAGAAGTTATCATAGGTTAGTTAGTTAATTGCTTCCTTGTTTACTTGCTTTGATAGTGTAGTTGCTTGTCTATTTACTTGCTTTAATAGGATAGTTGCTTATTCAATTTGAGTAGGTTAATTAGATTAGTTTGTTATTGTTATTACTCATTAGATAGATTAGATAGATAGTTTGTTTTTTATTATTGTCATGATTAAGTTAATTTGCTTTAAGTGGGATTTACATTTTCTTTCTTAGGACTATCCATCGATCCTTTGTTCATAAGTTACTTAGGATAAATAGCTTAAGTTTCTCAATAGGGTTTGATAATTAATAGCCTTTGCTTGAATAGATTAGTTCTGAGATAGACCATCTCCTTAATTAGACTATACTACCTCTAGCCTTTCTGCCTTGGCACATATAGTGCTACAACTCTAAGTTTACTTACCCCAGGTTGACAATTTAATTGAGGGCTTTTAGTGTGTTTTTAGTGCATATAGAACACCCATCAGAGCCTCAATATAAATTGTTACCAAGTTCTACTACAATGTTGTGTAATGATACTTTTACGTTTGAATTTTCATATGCTTCATCTCTATCCTCGTAAATTTTAGTGAGCCTTGTTAAATCCAGCAAATAATAGTTAGAATATGCTTGGCCTAAAATATATTGAGACTCTATCCCTACTGCTACAACTATTACAACCAATGCCTCCAAAGCCACATCCAACCAACCAATACTTCCTTGATGCATGTAGTTCTAGTTTTTAGGATGAACTATGGAATCAATTCCAACGGAAATGACTAAACAATACATAGTATATAACTTATTCATCACTTCACTTTTAGAATATCTGAAGCCCTGTTCATTGTGTTATTTGAATATTTATGGTTGATTTTGAAGGATTCATCCTGATTATGGTCTAAATTGATGCTCAAATTTATAACAGTCTCAACATTTGTGGGCTTGGGTGATTGGGTATGGAATTCATCACAGCAGTTGGAGCCTGATAAACCTATGTCATTCTATATTTATTCTTCTAGTTGAGGATTGCCAAATGCTCCATAGACAACATCTAGATCACTAACTTCACCTTTATGTAACCCATGGCCCTTCTCAACCCTGATTCGTGGGAAGATAAAGCTTACATTTTCTATCTTCATGATTGTGGTCAATAGCACTCAACATTATCTCATGCTGCAAAAATTATTATGGGAAGGTAGAGACAAAAATTTTATCCATTTTGAACCAATGATTAAAGTTATATGTATTTTGATATTCAAGGTTCTAATGAGGAGAAAACACACACACACAAATACACCTTTTTATTTTATTTTGGATCCCGTGAGTTTTAAAGGCTTAGTGTATGGAAATATCTATCATATTTTTGGCAAAAGAAAATTTCTTATGGGAATTGTAGCCTTTATAAGGAAAGTTGTTCTTGTACCAAAAAAAATGAAACTTTTGCAAGAAACCAATTTTTAAAGGATTAGTTTCTCTTTTCCTCGGCATCAAGGGAGACAACTACATGAACCATGGAAACATTGACGCTTTTCAAAAGGGTGTTAGAACTTGTGAACATAACTACCTCATTAGTTGATAAGGTTAATGATATTTTCATTAGCAAGCCATATCCTCGATGTGCAAATGAAATTTTCCCATCTATAATGGATCCCACAATCTAGAATTTCTCAACAATTGTATCCTCGACCTAGACACATGGTTTGACTATAATATAGTTCATAAAGACGAGAAGGTGGCATTCGCCAAGTTGAAGCTCACGGAGCTTACCAAGCTTTTGGTTGCAAAATATGTGGTGAATCAAAACCCAAACACCAATTGGATCGAGCTTGTGGAATCACATAGTCTTGCCTTCTATCCTTTCAACTAAAAATAGGATATGAACATCAAGTGGCTTCACATATGTCAAGGATTCAACATGCATGTGGAAGAGTACATCCACCAATTCAACCAGTTGTGAATTCTTCTTAACATCACAGATCCAGTTAATAAAAATGTCTTGAATTTTAAAAGTGGATTGCAAGAACATTTGTATCATGAGCCAAAGTACATGGAAAAGACCTGTCACATCTACCCTCTTTCATAATCTAGGGTGAGGAATAAAATTACCTGCGCCTATGACCGATTTCACCTGTCTAAAAATGGTTCTCTTGTCACCCTTGATGCCACGTATAATCAAGCACAATTGGCTAAAGAGAAGTTTTTAATCAATGTAGAATTCAATAGTGTTTATACGTTTCTAGTGTTTCCATATATGTACCTTCAAAGCCTACACCTCCTGCTATTACAAGTTTATCATCATTTTTCCAGTATTCTTCCTCTTCTTATTCTTATGTTAAGTTTTTTTGGTATTGTAAGAAATGAGGACATGATAAGTCAGAATGTTTCAAATTGAAGAAGAAAACTTTGATTATACAATCCCCTAATGAGGAAGATGATGATGCTCCCATTGAGGTTTCTAGTGAAAACATGATTTATGAAGAGTTAAAGGGACTCAATAAAGTCGCATTTCTATAGCACTCCACTCCCCCAAAAACCTGAGATAGTTTATTTATTATTCATGCACATCTCTCCCATAATTTATCCATTACTTGTATGTTCGACAATGGCTCACAAAATAATTTGATTGTCAAATCCATCATTGATAAAATGCACTTGTCAATGGAAAATCACCCTCATCCGTGTGCACTTGGATGGAAGGATCAAGGCTCCTCTTGCTTTATCATGCACACATGCACTATCTCATTTTCTTTTGGTCCTAAATTTGTTGATAAAGTCACTTGTGATGTGACCAATATGGACTATAGTGATCTATTTCTTGGTCGAACTTATTAGTATGATCATAAGTCCCAATATGATGCATTAAAAAAAACTTACCTACTACATAAATATAACTCCAAGTATTATATCCACAACACAGTTGAACTATCACATCATTTTGATCCTATAGTGAAGAAGAATTCATTAACTTTTATATGACATCCTTATATATAACATCACTTTGTTATGGGTTTGTAGTTTGAGGTTCATTCAATAGTTTTAAAGGATTCTTGTAAACCACCCCTTTTATCACTTTCTTGTTGATAGATTGGGTTGGTTGTCATTGATGTCAACCCTTGAAGCAAGTCCAGTAGAAAATTATGGTAGCCCCAAAGGTGTAGTTAAGGAACCTGAGTTTGTATGAGGACTAAATCCATGAATATCAGTGAATTTGTAGGTAATACTATCATGTATGGATAGTACACGTCATGTCGTTTCTGGTGATATGTGGTACGTCACATGGTTCCTCACAGTTGAGGAGATGTGGCTTTGTGAAGTTGGAGGACCCTCATGAATATTATAGAAACCCCTATAAGGTCAACAAAGAATCAAATTATTCTACAATATCCTAGAAATTCATCAAGAATTTTACTAGTCAAAGTGGTTGCAACTAGGAGTTAATCATGGGTAAAGTTGTTGCAATAAGAAAATAATTAAAAATAAATTAGTTGCAACAAGAAGTGGTGAGTTTACTAATTATGGGTAAAGTAGTTGCAAGTGGGTAAAGTAGTTGAAAGTGAGTTATCCCTAAAAGAGGGAAGTTGGGTAAAATAGTTAGAAGATGACCCCTAAAGGAAGGCACTTAGAGAGTATAAATAAGAGAGCAAGACACTCCCGTTAGCACCTATTGAACACATTGAATATCTATCGTGTGAAAGGTTTATTGTAGGTACTCATTGATACGTCTTAATTTGTGCAAGTCTGAGGTAGCGAAGGAAGAGTGATGACAAATTTTTTTAGTTGCAGTAGAGAGCGGTAAAATCGTGAAAAACCTTGATTAGGGTCATCCCCGCAGGTCAAAGAGTAAATGTCCCTTGAGGCATCCTTGTGATTTTCCTATAGCCTATCACGTGAGGCCCTGTGAGACATCCAAATTCATCATGCGAGGCAGCATCGGTTCTTAGGAATGAGTTGTGGTTCAGGTTACAAAATATTAGGAGAAGCTACAGGCAAGGGTAACATTGGTGAGGTACAACAGAGCTATCTACAAAATTAAAAAGGTATATTACATGCTTGTATTGAAGTTGATATTTTGGTGATTGTGTGAGATATGGTTATGGGAGATTGAGTATTTTCTCTGGAGGTACTATTGGATTTATGGTACATACTGTATGAGACAGATCTACTGAGGTATAGTTCTGGTATATTTGTTGTTTGTCATTGGAACATTTTGTTGGGTATATTGTTGAGGCATATCTAGTATTTATTGGCACATGTTTGAGGGATTTTAGTTGAGGTTTGTTGTTGAATTTATTGATATCATTTGAGATTATATAAAAGTGAGGGTTTGATGTTTGGTTGATGTGAGGGTTCACTACACTCAGTTTATGATTTCTTGTATATGTATGGCACATGATTAGAGAGACACATTTGTACATGATTTGAGATATACACTTGTGACAGTGGATATGAGATATATGTGATCATATATGATTATTTGAGGAGATTATTGGTTTAGGTTGTTGGTACAGGTTGGTATAGGTTATTGGTACAAGTTTTTATAGGTTGTTGTTACAGGTTGTTGTTTCAGGGTGTTGGTACAGGTTGGTACAAGTTAATGGTATAGGTTGTTACAGGTTATTGTTATATGTTGTTGGTATAGGTTTATGGTACAGGTTTTACAGTGACAAATTTCATAGTGACACAGAGACAATGGTTTCATCAGTTATTTAGCACTTATATTTCAGGGTGGATGGACGGGGCAAGGATAGGTGGTTGTATCCACCTTCCGGTTGTAGTTGGAGAACATAGGGGGTTGCAGCCTCCTTCTAGTTTGAGCTAGAGAATCATGGAGTTGTAGATTCCTTCAGGTTGGAGCCTAAGAAACCAGGGGGTTGTAGCCTCATTCCAATTGCAGCTAGAAAACAAGGAAGTTGGTGCTTCCTATGAATGTATTTATTTTGATAATATAAGAAACTTGTTCTATGGTTTTCTCCTGCATTGGGTTTCCATGTAAAAATATTGATGTACTTTGTTTATGTGTGGTTTTTTATTGTTCATTGCTTATGCATACTTCTCATAAGGAATGTTATTGATAATATTGTCATAAAGTAAGCAATACACATCTTGGTTAAAATGGATTAAAAGTACTAATAATTATTCACCCCCCCCTCTCAGTATTCCAACAATTGGTATCAGAGCAAGGTTCTTCAGAAATCATTCTAACCACTGGAAGGAGATCATGGACTATGCTAAGATTGGGGTTCCACAATTTGATGGTCAAAACTATGAATTATGGAGAAAACATATGAAAACATATGTGCAAGCACAAGGATTTGATGTTCGGAGAGAAGTAGTAGATGGATACAAAGCACCAACCACTCCCCCAACAAATAAGGATGGAAATAAACTTGAAGATAATGATGCTAGAGACAAAAATGTTATCCTGAATGGTTTGAATGAATCAATATACACCAAAGTTGTACATTGTGATTCTGCAAAATAAATATGAGACAAACTAAAGAATATCTACGAAGGAGACACCAAGGTTAAGGGAGTTAAACTTCAAACCTTTAGAGCCAAGTTTGAAAAATTGAAGATGAAGGAAGATGAAAATAGTTCCTCTTACTTTCTACAAATTGATGAGATGGTCAATTCCATTAAAGGTTTGGGAGAAGAAATGAAGGAACTAGTCATTGTTCAAAAAGTGTTGAGGTCTCTACCTATGAGATATGACCCATAGATTTCATCCCTAGAATAAAGAGAATATTTAGATACATTAAGCATGGATGAGCTACATGGGATACTCACAGCTTATGAAATGAGAAAAGAACAAGAGAACCCAGTTACAAAGGAAATAGCATTCAAAGCATCCAAGAAGAAAATAAAAAGAGTAAGCAAAAGACAAAGTCAGATTGTAGCTATAGTGATGATTCAGAGGAATATGAAGAGGTGGATAACTTTTTCGAAAGGATGAAAAGAGGAACTGACAAATACAAAGGTATGCTTCCATTGAAATGTTTTAATTGTGATGGTGTTGGTCATCTTTCTAATAAATTTCCCTATAAGAAAAAGAAAGGTAATGAAGAAGATGACTCTAAAAAAAAAAATCAAATCCAAAAGGGTAGAAGAAACAAAAATATTTTTTTAAAGAGAAGTCTTTGCACCAAGGAAGAAAGTTCCTCATCAGATGAAGATGAAGTCAGTGACAGTGATACAGAAAGGGTATTATTCATGGAAATAGAAGTCTCTGATGAAGAAGGCTCTAAAGAATAATGTGAAGAGGCAGAAGTCAATTACAAGGAAGAATTGATATGTGTCATAGAAGCTCTAAAGAAGGAAAAGAAGAAAAACAAGTCACTCCAAATAGAACTAAAGAAGAAAGGAGAATCTCAGAACTCCAGTTCCGAGAAAGATGAGTAGATGATCACAAAGTTAAAAATCCAAGTAGAAGAAGAAAAAATAATCAAAGAGGCACTCAGAGGTAAATTATATGAAAAGGACGGGATGATCGAAGGCTTGCAAGTAGAAATAGTCACTCTAAGGAAAGATATTTAGAAGGACATGCAGTAGAAAAACACCCAAGTATTGGATGAGATCATTAGTAGTCAAAGGCCATACCATGAAAAATCTGGACTAGGATATAACCAGACAAAGAAAGGATCAAGCTCCAAGATAACAGAACAAAGAATCTATGCAGAAACAGTCAGAGGCTCTTCCAAGAAGGAAGAATGCAAGAGGAACCAAGAAGAGGATTGCATATACATTGCACCACCCAGAAGGTCCAGATTTTAGAATCAACGACGACTAACAATGGAGATACCCCGAGTAGAAGAAGGATTCAGAAGAGCAGCACCATTCAAACTGTCTTCCACCCCCAGGTATCAAACTATTTTTCTTGGTTTATGATATTCATGTAATAATTTTTGGCATAAAGTTGCGAATTAAAAATCCAACACCAAGAACAGAAACAACTATGAAGGCTACACAAGAAATGGTTATTCAAGAAGATCTCATGAAGCATAGAACGGAAGCTACAACAGATTTGATTCTTTGATTATTAAAGTAGAGTAGAATCCTATAAGTGTAAAAACTTTGGACCCCTAGCCAAATATTGTAAATTGATTATTCCTCCTAAAGAATCATAACAGAATATCAATAGTGAAAAACATGAACCACAAAGGATACGGATAAGGAAGCAGGATCAATTCAACAATGAAGAATGCATGCTTTCTCTACAAGATAAACACATGAAACGTGGATGGTATTTTGACAGTGGTTTTTCAAAGCATATGACAGGTGATATGGGAAGGTTTCTAACATTGAAGAAGGAAAGAGATGGATTGGTTTCATTTGGGAATGACAACTCAACCATAACTATAGGAAAAAGGACAGTTAAGCTTGGAAGCAAGGATGCCAGAGTAGAAAATGTTCTACTAGTTGAAGACATGAAACACAATCTACTAAGTGTAAGTCAAATGTGTGACCAAGGACACAGACTTGTGTTTTATTCTCAAAAATGTGAAATAAGAAAAGCAGGGTCAGAAAAATTGGTGGCTACAACTATAATAACTCCAAGCAACATATATGTACTAAACGAAATTGGAAAGGAAAAATGATGCTTAGGAAAGGAAGATGAAAGTTGGCTCTGGCACAGAAGAATGGGTCACATAAATTTTGATAATATTGTCAAGGTCAGCAAAAGGGAAGGAGTGAGAGAAATTATCAGGATCTCAAATCAAGCAAACATTCTATGTAAGCATTGTCTACAGGGAAATTAGACCAGGACAAAGTTCAAGTAAAAGGAATACTCCACAACAAAGCCACTAGAGATTGTACATATCGATCTAGTCAGACCGACAAAAACAAAGGGATTGAAAGGTGAATAGTACTTCATGCTAATGGTTGATGACTACACAAGAATGATTGCAATGTGCTTTCTCAAGAAGAATTCAAAGGCATTTGAGAACTTCAAGACATATAAAGAGATGGTTGAAATTGAGACATATTTGAAAATCAAGTGTTTGAGATCAGACAATGGAGGAGAGTTTACATCAAAAGAGTTAATGGAATTCTACAACAAGCATGGGATAAAGAGGAAATTCTCAGTAGCCAGGACACCTCAACAAAATGGAGTGGTCGAAAGGAAGAACAGAACAGTACAGGAAATGGATAGAACCATGTTAATGGATTCCAAGTTGACAAACATATTTTGGGTACAATCAGTGCATACAACAGTTCACATTCAGAACATAGGAATGATCAG
The DNA here is from genome assembly GCA_009831015.1 of Picea engelmannii. Classification (NCBI taxonomy): domain Eukaryota; kingdom Viridiplantae; phylum Streptophyta; class Pinopsida; order Pinales; family Pinaceae; genus Picea; species Picea engelmannii. The sequence continues at coordinate 244,507 of ML798347.1, read as the reverse complement.
AAATAACAGTGATAAGACTCCATATGAGCTATGGAAAAGAACATCGACAAATGTGAATCACTTCAAAGTATTTGGAAGCAAATGATACATTAAAATGGAAGACGACAGGATTGGAAAATTTGATTCTCAAGTTGATAAAGGCATATTGGTTGGGTACTCAAGCAAAAGGAAATCATACAAAATTTTCAATCTAAGACTCAATAGAATAGTGGAAAGAGTCAATGTGATGATCGATGAGATGGATGGAAAACAGATAAAATAAGAAAGAAAATATTCAGTGGAACAAAATCAAGAAGAAGTGTTAAAGGAAGAAGAGGAGGAGGAGGAAGAGGAAGAGCAGACAGAAGAAAAGAAAGAGTAGCAAGATATTCAGGTACCTCCAAAGACACCTAGCAGACTAGTGCAGAAGAATCATCCATTAGAACGGATCATTGGAAATAAAGATGCAGGATTTGAAACTAGAAGAAGAATACGTTCACTAGAATAACAACACCTAGAATTGTTATCCACATTTGAGCCAAGGAGTTTTGAAGAAGCCAACAAGGATGAATTCTAGATCAAATATATGGATGAAGAGTTAGAACTGATAGAAAGGAATGACACTTGGGAATTGGTTCTAAGGCCGAAGAACAAGAATGTAATCGGTACAAAGTGGGTCTTTGTAAACAAATTGAACGAGGATGGACAAGTTACCAGGAACAAAGCAAGGTTGGTATGCAATGGATATGCTCAGGTTGAAGATATAGACTTTGAAGAGACAATTTCCCCAGTTTCTATAATGGAAGAAATTAGATTGATCTTAGCTTATGCATGTTCTAAGAATATTAAAGTGTATCAAATGGACGTGAAATCAACATTCCTAAATGGATATCTAGAGGAAGAAGTCTACATCGAGTAGCCTGAAGGATTTCATTTGTCAGAGAAGGAATATTTTGTTTGCAGGTTGAAGAAGGCCACATATGGTCTCAAACAAGCCCCCAGAGCATGGTATTCAATATTGAAGAGATACTTACATCAGCAAGGGTTCAAGAAATGAAATGCAGACAACAATCTCTACATAAAGGTAAATCAAGATAGTATCATGTTAATTGAAGTTTATATTGATGATATTATTTTTGGAAGTGATGATGACAGGATGAGTCAGAAATTTTCCAAAGACATGCACAATGAGTTCGAGATGTCATTGCTTGGAGATTTTTCTTTCTTTTTGGGACTACAAATATGTCATAGAAACACAGGTATCTTCATCTCTCATACTAAGTATATCAGAGAAATACTAAAAAGGTTTGGAATGGAATATTGCAAACCATTTATTACTCCTATGCAAACTAGTTGCAAGTTAAGTAAGGATGATGATTCAAAGGATGCAGACCAGAGATAGTACATATCGATGATTGGTAGTTTACTCTATGTGACATCTTCTAGACTGGATGCGATGCAGGCAGTTGGACAGGTTGCAAGGTTTCAAGAAGCACCAAAGGAATCACATGTTATGGCAGTGAAGAGGATATTCAGATATCTAAAAGGTACAAAATAAATTGGATTATGGTATCCAAAAGGGAATGATCTATCTCTTATTTCCTACACAGATGTAGATTGGGAAGGTAGCATTGATGATAGAAGAATTACAAGTGGAGCATCTTTCTACTTGGGTGAGTGTTTGGTATCCTGGTTAAGAAAGAAACAGTCATTAGTATCCTTATCTACAACAGAAGCAGATTATATTGCAGCAGAAACATGTTGTACCCAGGTACTATGGATGAAACAAACCTTGAAGGATATACGGGTTGAATATGATGAGCCCATTTTGATATTTTATGACAACACTAGTGCCATCAGTATCTCAAAGAATCTAGTGATGCACTCCAAGAAGAAACACATTCCGATCAAGTTTCACTTTCTACGGGAACAGGTTGTAGAGAAGAACATAAGGGTCGAGTATGTTGAGACAAAAGGAAAGATCGCAAATATCTTAATCAAACTGCTTCCAAGGGAATCCTTTGAGTATCTTTGAAAGAAACTTGGAATAGTTTCTTCCCCGCAGTGAATTTTGATTTTTTTTTCATATATGTCATAGCTTTACATGAGGAAGCACCAATGATGGGAAAAAGGATATTTCAGATGGGGGGAGTAGCCCAAATGACAGTTCAGACATGGGGAGCATCCCAAAGGATAGCTTAGACAGGGGGAGAAACCCTAAAGGGAAGATATCATTTACCATTGATGTCAAAGGGGGGGAGAAGTAATCAGAGGCATGGATGGAAATGGAGAGAAGGAACAAAGGCATGATTCCAGGGGTAGAAATGGTCACAGGGGGAACATGAGAAAAAATATTTATATGTCATCAGTCTTGCATTAGATTACAGAGTGTTGCCATCAATTCCAAAGGGGTGGATTTTGTATAGATTGGGTTGGTTATCATTGATGTCAACCCTTGAAGCAAGTATGGTGATGTCAACCCTTGAAGCAAGTATGGTAGAAAATTTAGATAGCACCAGAGGTGTGGTTAAGGAAATTTAGTTTGTATGAGGAATAAATCCATGAAGATCAATGAATTTGCAGGTAAGACTATCATAAATGGATAGTACATGTCATGTCGTTTCCGGTGATATGTGATATGTCACATGGTTCCTCATGGTTGAGGAGATATGGATTTGTGAAGTTGGAGGACCCTCATGAATATTCTAAAAGCCCCTAGAAGGTCAACAAAGAAGTCAATTATTCTAGAAGCTCCTAGAAATTCATCAAGAAGTTTACTAGTCAAAGTGGTCACAACTAGGAGTTAATCATGGGTAAAGTTGTTGCAATAAGAAAATAATTAAAAATAATATAGTTGCAACAAGAAGTGGTGAGTTTACTAATTATGGGTAAAGTAGTTGCAAGTGGGTAAAGTAGTTGCAAGTGGGTAAAGTAGTTGAAAGTGGGTTAGCCCTAAAAGAGGGAAGTTGGGTAAAAAAGTTAGAAGATGACCCCTAAAGGAAGGCACTTGGAGAGTATAAATAAGAGAGCAAGAGACTCTCATTAGAACCTATTGAACACATTGAATATCTATCTTGTGAAAGGTTTATTGCAGGTACTCATCGATACATCTTAAGTTGTGAAAGTCTGAGGTAGAGAAGGAAGAGTGACGGAAAAGTTGTGCAGTTGGAGTAGAGAGCGGGGAAATCGTGAAACCTTGATTAGGGTCATCCCCATGGGTCAGAGAGTAAACATCCCACGAGGCATCCCTGCGGTTTTCCTATAGCCTGCCACACGAGGCCCTGCGGGACAACCAACTTTGTCATGCGAGGTAGAGTCATATCTGATGAATGAGTTCTTGTTCAAGTTACATAATCTAAGGAGAAGCTACATGAAAGGGTAACAATGGTCAGGTACAACAGATCTATCTGCATAATTAAAAAGGTATGTTACATGCTTGTATTGAAGTTGATTGTTTGGTGATTTTGTGATATATAGTTATGGGAGATTGAGTATTTTCCTTAGAGGGACTAGTGGTTGTATGATACATACTATATGAAACATATCTACATAGGTACAATGTCGGTATATTTTTTGTTCTTCATTGGAACACTTTGTTGGGTATGTTGTTGAAAAATATCTTGTATTTCTTGGCACATGTTTGAGGGATTTTGGTTGAGGTGTGTTGTTCAAGTTATTGATACAGTTTAAGGCTGCATAACAGTGAGGGATTTATTCTTGGTTGATGTGAGGGTTCACTACACTTGGTTTATGATTGCTTGTATATGTATGTCACATGATTAGAGAGACACAGCTATACATGGTTTGAGCTATACACTTGTGATAGTGGGTATGAGATCTATGTGATTAGATCTGATTGGTTGAGGAGATTATTGTTTCAGGTTATTGCTACAGGTTGGTACAGGTTATTGGTATAGGTTTTTACAGGTTGTTGTTTCAGGTTGTTGGTACAGGTTGGTATAGGATATTGGTACAGGTTTTTACAGGTTGTTGGTACATGTTTATGGTACAGGTTTTACAGCGACAAAGAGACAATGGTTGCATCAGTTATTTGGCACTTATATTTCAGGTTGGTTGGATGGGGCAAGGATAAGTGATTGTAACCACCTTCCAGTTGTATTAGGAGAACATAGGGGGTTGTATCCTACTTCTGGTTGGAGCCAGAGAATCAGGTCATTGTAGCTTCCTTCAGGTTGGAGCCTAAGAAACCAAGGGATTGTATCCTCCTTCCAATTGCAGCTCAAAAACAAGGAATTTGGTGCTTCCTTTGAATGTATTTCTTTTGACAATATAAGAAAAGAATTATGTGGTTTTCTCCACCATTGGGTTTCCACGCAAAAATATTGGTGTACTATGTTTATATGTGGTTTCTTGTTGTTCATTGCTTGCGTATATTGATCATATGGAATGTTGTTGATAATCTTCTCATGAAGTAAACAATACACATTGTGGTTAAAAGGGATTAAAAGTACTAATATTGATTCACACCCCCCCTCTTGGTATTCCAAAATTTCTTTGTTTTTCCATAAATCTCGGTTGCCTCGAGACAATACCTCAAGAGGAAAATCTAAAAATTTCAAATTTTCTCCCCTATTGCAAAGTTCTCTACTCACTTGGAAGTTCAAATTTGGTGGCCTCCTCTCAGTTGTTCACAACCCAATTCGACATTGTCCATCCCTTAAATATTCCCTGCATGTTTACATTGTTTTCTATCCTAATATTCTGAATCAATTGAGCACCCACAACATTTTCAACACATATCATAAATCAACATTGGACTCACAGATCTTGATCAGTCATCCTGCAAATATTGTTCCAAATTTTCAACTTCCACTCATTGTACATCAAGTTTTCAACACAAAGACTTACCAAACTTGTCAAGGATTCACTATTTCCTGCATTTTTTCTATGCAAGGTTGGCATCCACATCATGCTCATTTAACATTAACTACAATAGCATTTTCCCTCCCTCCTAAAAGCATTGGAGGCCAATGCTTATGTTGTTGGGAGGAATGGTAGGGAATCTTAGTGCTTATCATATGATAGGGACATTTGTCTCACATTATTATGGTGTGCACATTATTATGATTCGTTGTGGCAATGCCACTTGCTTTCTCATTTCTCACGACTAGTTGAGATCTTATCTCTAAATAGATCTATTATTGTATTATGTTGTTATTTCTTAGGATCATGTCTCCTAATTTGTTGAGTTAGTTTCTTAATGCAAAGCTATATAAGTTTGAGTTTTGTTAAATGAAAGTCTGTAAGATATTTTTAAGTCACACATTTTGTGTAGAAAGTTTCTATTGAGTGGGATTTCCCACATTATCTTACTCATCAATTAAATTAGATATCACTTTGATCTTTCAATATTTTACATTTCCTATTTTAGATTTAGTAGCAAATTCATTTCTTTTCAAAAACTAGTGGACAGTGTGTAACACACCCGACCCCTGAGTACCTTTTCTAGGTAAGGGGCATCAAAATTTTGGTCTACTTAACATCTCAAATCCTTTGTCTGAGGTCTTTATCCTCTTCTACTTACCTGTAGTGTTCTAATGGCTGCTACCCGACTCAAATCTGAGCTTTGGGTTGCAAGTTATGGCTTCCCAAATTTCTTCGAGCGTTCATTGGTTGAGACCCATGTAGCATCCATGGGAACCCATTACCAGGTTCTATCCTCTTGTAGGGAACATCCATTCATCACCTAAGCCAATGATGGACTCGGTATTCAACAAACATACCGATTGTAGAGGGATTCGACGCTTCGACGTTGAATGTCTCTTTACTATCTACGCACAGGACCTCTCGAAGTCCTAAACTCTCGAAGTCCCATAAACTTGCCACGTGGCTCTGACCTTTCGGGCCTTTTGGTCTCTTTACAATACTACACTCCAAATCCTATGGAGTCCCAATCACTTCACCAACCATTTTGGCTAGGTGAACACGTACCACAGACTGACACGTGGAAGGGCCAAGGGTGACACTTGTCACGTTCCAATGGGTCTATAGGTTGTGTGGTACACACGAATCCAAGTGACACATGGCACGTAAAATCGGGTTCAAACTAAGGTCCACATCACCCTGGGTGATGTCACTGCACCACGTCACTTCGGACTAACAACCTTCTAACATCCTCCAAATCCCACGGTTGAGATTCAGCCACGTGGATCCATAGATCCACGGCTAACGTTACTTCACAATTTCAGCCTTCGGGATTTTTGCGATGCAAACTCCTATTTTCTCCCAAAATTGGCCAGCATCGGGCTGGCCTCGGCATAGATCTATCGGTCTGAGGGTTTCCACGTTACCTCAGAGATCTACAACTTGTAACTTCCTCTCAAGGGTACCTTTACCATGCCATGGGCTCGCCACCCCTAGCAACATCGTCACTCGACACATGGGATCCCTTGTACTCTTGATGTGATACACGCATCCCCATGATCGAACGATCAGGAGGGGTCCCAAAGGATCCTTAGATCCATAGTCCACATTACTTTGCAACTCCGGCCTTCGGGGCTTTTGACATTACACGTATTTGTTCTCTCGAAGCGGTCAATGTCGGGCTAACTTCATTGTAGATCAAGCGGCTAGGAGAGAACCCGAAGGATCCCCAGTGTTATCACCATAACTTTTCTGGATGGTATCCAAGATTAAAAAAGCTTAGCGAAGGATTATATCACCACAGAGATATGATATATCAAAAGGCCCTCTATATCTGGAGACATACGGACAAAATAGTAGAGATGCAAAGAGAAAAACTGGGTGGACCATCGATCCTAAGAGCGGCCCAGATCAACGGTTGAGGTGTGTATCGGAGATTCAACTAACGCGAAGGTTAAGCGATGGAGGACAGGCCGGGGAAAATAGTAGCGCTTTTATTATGGGACGCATGGCACCCGTAGAGATGCATCGGGGGAAAAATTAGTTTGACTAATACCACTTCCTCCAAACCCCGACACCAAAGCTACCAGGAAAATGTGGACTGTAGATCTTGAAGCAACCTGGATCAACGGCTAAAGTTTATATCGACGGTTGAAACAACACGGAGATTAATCGATAAATGGCGGGTCGGGGAAAAATATAGTGGTTTAAAGCATGGACACGTGGCACCCTCAGAGGCACGTCGGAGCGGAAGGCAGTTCACTTGAAACCGTTTTCTTCAAACCCCGATGCCAATAGATGCCTATAAAAGGGGGAACCCCCCAGCATTATTCTATGATAGTTTGAAGCCTTCAAACGTTTGAAAAATTGGTGCGAAGCTTCTAGTCACATTTCAAAGCTCAGAATCGAACCAGACTCACGTTCTTCGCCGCTTGACAGGTATTCTTCACCATGGATGCCAGTCCTGTCATTTTATCCGTAAATGAACAAGAGATATCCTCCAAGGAGGAATCCCTAATTAACAAAGATTTTGACGTTTTCGACACAGAGATAACAGTCTCACCCATATCCGTGTCTAGATCAAATTTGTTGGACAATGTTGGAAAGAATATACCTTTCCTCGAAGTGGCTCAGGCCTCCATCATCCTTTATGTCGTAGAAACGGTCTTTCCATTCCCCGAATTTGTAAGTTGTTGTGAAGAGCGATACTCTCAAGAAGAAAGAGTCATTTTAAAAAAATTAGGGTCTGAAGTTCTGTGCAAAGTAGACAGTCCATCACTCTGGCATGCTCTTAGTGTACCAGACACCTCCCCCACAATGCCAGAGCCCTTCGAGGAACAGAGAATGATCACAATTTATAGAGAGTGTCCGCCTGAAGTTAAAACTTTGTTTCTGCAGACCATAGTCAAGCCTGAATATCATTCAGAGAGTCTGACATTACCTGCCAATATAAGAGTTATGACTGTCGAAGTCCAGTGGGCTTGTTCCCTATTGAGTCAAATTTTAGGGTTAGATAATGAAAAAAAATTGGTAGACGTCATGTTAGGTTTCTTGTTGGTTCGTTTCATGTTCGGTCAGCCAGTCAGTGTCAGTTTTGATGAATTTATTGCAGAGAATATACATCAACAGTTGGTTAACTTTAGCTCGTTGAGGCACTTTAGATACTACACACACTTGCTGAAGATGTTTCTGGAATCCAACAAAACTCAATTTCCAGAGATAGCTTTCATTTCAACCAAGTGCAAAAGGATCATCATGCTCATCTTCATCAACAAGATTATGTCCAGGGTACACAGTCTCATTTTTGGTTCAGATCTACCAAGAGTTCTAGAAGAGATGAAAATCTCACTACAACATAATCCAGAGAACATGATAGGAGATTGGGTTCTGTTGGCACAATCCACTGTGATTTGGGTATATGGATACCAGGAAGGACCTTACCTTTTACCAGTTTTTCTGACGCCCAGGGTCTTCGCTTTGGAATTCATAAAACAAAGAATTATCTCAAAGACTGAACATTTTCTGAAAGCACGCAAGGCTTCTAATCTGAAATTTCCTTTCGTGGTAGGTCCCTTTGTGGTAAAAAGTAAGTCTTGTTTGCCCCAGATTAAATCCAAGCTCAGTAAATTTGGTTTCACACAGTTTCAAGGGAGAAGATATGATCCCCATCAAATCATATCAAAGAAAATATTGGCCAGTAGACAAGGTCCCTATGAACATGAACATGTCAAAGGATTCGATAATTTGACCAATCGGGAGACTTGTGCAGACATGGAGGTCATCATACAACAAGATCAAATGAAACAAACAGAACCATCTCCTCAGCCAACTCCAGCACGGAAACCTTTCCCTAAGTTGGTCATCAAGGCTCCTAAAATGAGCGTTTATAATAAGAGAAGTAGTTCAGAAGCACTAGATACTAGTGACCAGCAAGACACTCTCAAAAGGATGAAAATCACATCACCATCTCAGGTAATTGACCTAGAATATGAGGATCTCAAGGGGAAAACATGCATGGAAATGGTGGAAGCTACAGCCAAGAATGAAGAAACCAATACAGAAAGTAGGCCACAAAACAAAAGCAGCACGAAGGTATTTAGCAGCAAGAAGTACATATTTGGCCAAACACTCAGGGCAGTGTATCAGTCCAAGGGAGATTTGATGAATCAGTATCCTATGAAAGGAAGTATGGTGAATAGTGAAATGAGGGATAGTTTACCTGAAGTAGAAAGAACTTCTCAACACAAGGATTCCTTACTCTCAGTCAGGGATGTGGAGAAAAAGACATTTAACATTGCAGTGGTTGATGATGATAAAGTCTCCGAGATAAAAATGCACTATGAAAACATTCTTGCCCCTGACAAAGTAAAATTTCATAGGAATGTCAGTGACATGTTATATTCTGATTATCTGAGCTTGGTACTAAAGGTTGCAAGGTTGAGAACATACGCGTCAAAACTAGATGGACAACTGAAACAGGAAAAAGTGTCCAGCAAATCCTGGATGACACAGGTGAAAATACTACAGTCTTAAGGCCCCCAGGGGTTGAAATCATCTTTGGATGAAAAGGACAGGATGATCCAAAGTCTAAATAAAAGGTTGAAGATGGCACCTACAGATCATCTGCAGATAGCAGAATTGGCTGCATTGGAACAGGAGAAAGAAATATTTAGACAAGAGGCTCTTGATTACAAGGCTAAATTGTTGCAATTGGAGAAAGAGAAAGAGCATTGGTCACTGACACAGGCGGCAACATCAGACATAGCAGTCACTATACCTGCAAATATAGAGGTTGGATCAATCATTGAAGGGTTGGTCGAAGCTATGTCCTAGGTAAGCTTAAAAACAGGTAGATCAAGAATCTCAAAGAGAACCTGGAAAAGCTGAAGAAGGAAATGAAAGTAAAGGATGAAAAGATAGCTCTACTTCACAGAGAAAACCAAGATTTGCAGGAGAGAGTGAACAAGCAAAAAACCAAGTTAAAGGGCAAGACTTTATTGTAGGGAGCCAAACATATAATTTGGGATGCTATTGTTGCGGAGGTTGCTAAATTCAAGGTTTATCTGAATTTTATCAATGACAAAGATAACATGGTTGTTACAGCTCGGAACAAATTCTATGTCGTAAATGAAGTATTAGCAAAGAAGCCCTCGGAGTGGGCCCAAAACGTTATTGATTTACTGAATGTTGTACCTATTGTTGATCTTCAAACCATTGATGTGAAAGATAGGACCGCGTTGATCATTTCAACCTATAAATTATAACCTTGTACAATGTCTACTATAAACAGATATTCAAAAAAGAACAGAAAAGATACAATGGCAAATACAAATATTACACAGAAATTTTTCCCCTGGAAACCCAAACCGGGAAAACCAGCATATATTATATTCATTCATTGTGTTGCATTGTTTACAATACAATATACATATAGCATCCAGTGGCATCCAAAACCCTAACCCAATGACCTAGATTAGTCTAAAACCCTAATTCCTTAACCAAAAATAGAAAACCATCGTCAAAAACCATGTGCCAAAAAAACCACCTAAATACATGACACGTTTCCCGAGGTAGGTGTCACGTTTCCGGAGGAAGAATAACACATACCCAAAGAGACACTACTACTTGTGCAAAGAATATAATGCATACCCAACATTCTCCCACTTTTTGTTTTCTTTGCATACAGGGGGTTACAGGGTTACATAGTCAAAAATCCAGGGCAGCAATGCCCATGGATCCTCTACACCAAGAGAACTTCTCAATGCTCACAGATTTTGTTAATGAGTCTGCAACATTCTTCAAAGTTTCCACCTTCATCAATGATACTTTCTTTTCTTCAATCATGTCTCTCACAAAGTGATATTGAACATCAATGTGCTTTGTCTTTGAATGATAAACAGGGTTCTTCGCCAGAAAAATTGCACTCTGATTGTCACACTCTATCCTTACAACTTGTTGTACCAACCCAATACCTAAACATAATATTTGTAACCATACTGCTTCCTTAATTGCATGAGTGGCTTCCATGTATTCATATTCTGTAGTTGAAAGTGCCACTACAGCCTGTCTTTTGCTCATCCAACTTATTGCTCCTCCAAACAGGTTAAACACATACCTGCTTTTAGATCTCCTACGATCCAAATCTACAACCCAATATGCATCCACAAAGCCATGTATATCGACCACTCTGTCCAATCCTGGTCTTCCTTCGTAGCACAATCCATAGCTAGGAGTGCCACGCAAATACCTGAAAACCCTTTTTACTGTTGTCCAATGCTCCTTCCCTGGTTTTGACATATACCTACTCAAATCTCCCACTGCATGTGCAATGTCTGGTCTAGTACAGACCATTTCATACATAAAACTGCCAACTGCACTTGCATATGGAACATGAGACATGTCCTCCTCTTCTTCATGTGTCTTGGGACACTGATCCGCAGATAACTTTATGATGCAGGAGCATCTCTCCACGTCAGCCAGCCAGCCAGTCAGCTGTCAGCGCATGCATTCAAGGTTGAAGAGAGGCACAGCCCTCATCTTCAATTTTGAATTTGAATGTAATTAAATGTTTTAGGCTGTTGATCCGTGGAGCCATGCCTTTGTGCAGGCATTAGAGTAGGTAGGCCTTTAATGTTTGAAGGCTGATATCTAGATCCAATTTGTGGACTAGACAGCCCATTCAATGGCATTGAATAGGGTAGGTAGGTTGGAGGGAAGAGATCGAAGAGCCCCTCTTGTAAAAGATCAATTTCGATCTCATTTTGTAATAGTTTTAGGAAGGAGAGCAAGAGAAGAGCTGAGACCTTGTTACAGTCCGCACTCAGAACACCCTTGTAAATAGTCATTTTATTAATACAAAATAGTAGTTTTTCCTGCATGTATTTCTGTGTTGTGTGAATGTCTATGAGTGTTCATGTTTATGTTGTAGATGTATGCTAGGCATTTGCAGGAGTTGTTTGATTTTCAAGCTTGAGAGTTTCTTTGTGGTTTCATGCTAGGAGGGTGTGACAGAGTACTGCGGTCTCTGAATACCAGTGCATATATGCACTTCTGAACTCTGCGGATTCAGACAAAGACGTGTCAGGAGGGCACAATAGCTGAAATCAACAATTTAGAGGAAGACCTTTGAGGTTGTTGAACACCTCAGGAGGCAAGGCTATGGGGAACACAGTTGCAGACAGAATCTCTGAGGAGTTCTGTAAAAGCTTTGCCAGGCGGGCATTGAGCAGGTGCAAAGGTGTGCACAGAGGAACTCTATTGAGAGTCAGAAGAAAACAGAATATCTGAGGAGTTCGGTAAATCTCTACCAGGTGGGCATTGAGCCAGTGCAAGGAGTGCACAAAAGGAACTCTGCTGTGAGTTCATTGGAAGCAAGAATCATCTGAGGATTCTTGATACTCTACCAGGAGGGCATTGAGTAAGTGCTAGAGTGCACAGAAGGAACTCTTTGAGTTCAGATATTGAAGAAGAGTCCATAGAAGGATCTTCGCAGGGTTGTTGAACACCCTGAAACACTCACCAAGAGGTTGCTTGAGCAGGGGATAGTCAGGAGGGCATCCAAGTTCTCCATCTTAAGGAGAAGGGAAAAAGGATAAAATCCCTTGGGGTCTGAGTATTTGAAAAGCTCAGAAGGGGTAGCACTTTTGTGTGCGTGAAGACTCTGCAAGGAGTGCAGAAGTCGCAGAATCCTTCAAGGATTCGGGAGCAAAGCTCAGGAGGAACAACGTTTTTATACGCGCAGGCGAGGACTCAAGTAGAAGAGCTTGCAGAGGAAAGAATACAAAGGTCGAGGCCTTTGAGAATTTGGAAATTCTTCCAAGTCTGGGAAGAACGTGCACAAGCACAGGAGGAGCACAGTGGTCGTCGGATCAGCCGAGGAGATCTGGACCGTTGAAGTTTCTATGTCCAGGGAGTACAGGAGGAGCGCACAAGAGAAATGATATGAACCATCAAATCTTGAGAGAAGAACCCGACATCCGTTGGATCTGTCGAGAGTTGCATGAGGTTTAAACCTCACGTGAAGAGCAGCAGAAGTGAAGTCCCGAAAAGGTTGGAGATCGGGATATCGGCGTTCAGGAGTTCGGGAGTCCGGAGGACGAAAGTCCGGGCACTCGACATCAGAAGTCCCAAGGAGACGAGATTAGATCTGAACCGTTCGTCTGGGAGTGGACATGTGTCGCGAGATCGCCCATATCGGGGATTTGGACATCGAGGTTCAGAGAGGGAAGTCCTTCGACTTCGTGAGTGGCGAGGTCGCAAGAATATCATGATCGTCCATCTAAAGAGGATAGGTGGCAGAGATCTAGGGATCTCACGAACTCGGAGTTTTGCAAGGTGAGAGCCCAGGATTTGGGTGCTCCAAGTCACGAGAATATCGAGATCGTCTATCTGAAGAGGACAAGTGGCAGATATCTAGGGATCTTGCGAACTCAGAGGTTCGCAAGGTGAGAGCCCAGGATTTGGGTGCTCTAAGTCGCGAGTGGCGAAGTCACGAGAAGATTGGGACCTTCCATCTGAAGAGGACAGGTGGCAGAGATCTAGGGATCTCACGAACTCGGAGGTTCGCAAGGTGAGAGCCCAAGATTTGGGTGCTCCAAGTCGCGAGAGAATCGTAGCCATCCATCTGAGAAGGACATGTGGCAGCAATCGCGGAGTCGACGAAGTGCCGAAGAGATCCAGGATTTGGGTCTCGCGAACTCGAAAGTTTGCAGGGTGAGGTCCCAAGAGTTGGGTGCTCCAAGTCGCGAAGTCGCGAAATCGCGAGGAGCGAGGATAGTCGTTGGATCCATAGAATGGGAGGACCATTGGATCAAAAACCCCATTGCATTTCGCGCATTCGGAGGTTCGGGGGTTGAGAGGACCTCGTCTCGACTGCAAAAGTTGTGAAGTGTCGAGAGCCAAGGCTCGTGTGGACACGTGGCAGAGCCATAAGGTGGGGCCTGCATGATAGATAGGCAGACATGCGTCGCCTGGGAAAAGGATTCAACACCCCATTGACTTCTCGTCTCTCGGGGATTCGTGAGATAAGAGCATGGGAGCTCGACGTTGAAACTCACGAAGTGGAAAGTAGCGAGAGGTGCTAGTGCTTAGCCTAGCCGGCGGTCACGCTCAGAAGGTGCTGACAGAAGGGAGCTATACCCATTTCATGATCTCAGGTATCGCAGGATTGAGAAGGAGGATTCAAGAGCTTCGACTCGCAAGATCGCGAGATTGCGACAAGTGCCTTTGGAATTGGGCCTTGGTGTTAGCGTTGTGGTCGCTTGGAGAAGGTGAAGCTCATGCCTAGTGTTGTTTGCACAGGGGAGCTTCCCGAAGGACCTGTGGATCGATTTGAAGTTTGATTCTAGTGGGAGTCAGAAGAGCCACTTCGGCTCATGAGGAGATAAAGAGAGATCCTGTGAGAAGACTTCGGCCCGAGGGTAAGAAGCGGTCTGCGTCACTTTACACCAACAGGAATAGGAACCTTGATCGGTTTACATTCCTGCATATTAAACCTCTGCAATATTGTCTCGACAAATTTTCTCTGATTTAACTAGAGTTTCCTCCTTTTTTGATCTCTTTTAATTTCCATGCCCAAAAATAAATTTGAAGCAACAAGATCCTTCATGTCGAATTTAGAGGACAACTGAGTTTTCACATCCTGGATAATCTCCTTGTTGTTTCCTATCAGCAACACGTCATCCACATACAAGACCAAATAAATCAAATGATCACCAATTAATTTAGAATACACACAATGATCCTCTTTGCTTCTTGTGAAGCCAAGTCCCAGCATATAAGTATCAAATTTTTGATACCACATCCTTGGTGATTGTTTTAAACCATACAGGGACTTTTTCAGCTTGCATACCAGCTCCTTCTTTCTTTTCACAACATAACCTTCTAGTTGCTTCATAAAGATTTCTTCTTCCATATCCCCATGCAGGAATGGTGTCTTCACATCCATCTGTTCTACTTCAAAATCAAATGCAGCAGCAACAGATAACAGAAATATTATAGAGGTTAACTTGGCAATAGGAGAAAAAATATCACCAAAATCAATTCCCTCAACCTGGGAATAACCCTTTGCTACTAACCGAGCTTTGTATTTCTCCACTTTTCCTTCTGCATTCAACTTCTTTTTAAATACCTATTTGTTGCCAATGGGCTTTCTTCCAGTTGGCAACTCCACTAGATCCCAAGCCTCATTCTTATCCAAAGATGTCATTTCTTCTTCCATGTCCCTTTTCCAGAGATTTCCATCCTCTAAATCCACTGCCTCCCTGACAGTTCTAGGATCATCATCAATAATAGACAAAGAAAAATTTGAACGAAAATCAGATGGACTATACCTTTCCGGTAGCCTTCTTTCTCGATCTGATCTCCTCAATACTGGAGTATGAGGATCTTCTTCTTCTGATTCATGTTCTTCTGTAGAGTTTGTTTCATCATCCTTTAAATCAAACTCTATCTTCTATGGTTCTTCCTTACTTGGTAGGACTTCTTATTTAACAACATCCTTCATTTCTCTAAATACCACATCTCGGCTATACACTACCTTCTTAGTTTCTGGGTTCCAAAGATTATAACCTTTGAGACCATCTTTATATCCAATAAAGATACATTTTCCAGCCTTCTTATCCAACTTACTCTTATTTTCCTTTGGAACATGAACATATGCATCACAGCCAAATACCTTAAGATGTGTGAGAGAAGGTTCCTTACCAGTCCATACCTCTTGTGGAGTCTTGTCACCCAATGCTGATGAGGGTGATCTGTTGACCAGATAAAATGCAGTACCCACTGCCTCTGCCCATAATTCTTTCCCTAACCCGACACCACTGAGCATGCACCTTTCTTTTTCCATCAGCGTCATGTTCATCCTTTCTGCAACTCCATTTTTTTGAGGTGTATATGGAGTAGTATTATGCCTTGCTATACCACACTTCTTACAAAATTCTTCAAATTCATTCCCGCAGAACTCTCCACCATTATTTGTTCTCGGCACCTTAATTATTTTCTCTTTTTGATTCTCAATAAGAGCCTTAAACTCTTTAAACCTGTCAAAGACTTCAGATTTCTTCCTGAGGAAATATATCCAAGTTTTCCTCGAGAAGTCATTTATAAATGAGACATAGCACACGGATTTTCCCAATGATGGGACCGACACAGGTCCAAAAACATCACTGTGAACTAGTTGTAAAATTCATTTTTCCCTCGTTGCACCAGAGGGGAATCTTACCCGATTCTACTTCCCATATAGACAATGTTCACAGAAATCAAAATCTAGAGAGCAGTTAGACATACCTTCAACCATACCTTTACCGTGTAGTAGTCGAAGACCCTTCTCTCTGATATGCCCTAGTCTTTGATGCCACAACATAACCTTTTCTCCAGAGACTGTAGGAGTTCTTTCTTGTTCAACTCCAATATCAGGAACAATGGAGCTATTACACCCATCACTAATAGTTCTTCCTAGCAGCTTATACAAAGTTCCAAACCGAACTCCCTTCATCAACACCATTGCTCCTCGAACCATCCTGCAAGTTTCCTTTTCAAAAATTGTTTTTACCCCTGCATCTTCCATTTTTCTTACAGAAATCAAATTTCTGGCCATACTTGGGATGTGTAGAACACCAAGTAGTGTTCTAATCCTTCCATCTATGAGTCTCAACTTGACCCTTCCTCTTCCTATGATTCTGGTTGTCAAATCATTACCTAAGAAAAGATTACCTCCATCATACTTTTCATATTCGTAGAACCACTCCCTGTGGGGAGTCATATGAAAGGATGCACCAGATTCAATCAACCATGCCTCATGATCTGCATGTGTTCTTGAAGAGGCCAAGTACACATCCCCTCCTTCTTCCTTGGAGGTATTTTCTTCTGTAGAAGAAGATTCTTCAGATCCCTTCTTTTTCTCAACTTTGGATCTACATTGCTTCTTGTAGTGCCCTTCTTTTCCACACCTCCAACATACCCTTACAAACTTTCCAGAAGATTTAGATCTACCCTTAGACTTAAATCTCCCACTTGAGAAATTAGATCTATTTCTTTCTTGGGAACGTCCTCTTGCAAATAATGCATATGTGATATGTCCTTCCATATTCTTTCATCTCATCTCCTCTGACAACAAGGATGAGACCACTTCTTTAAAATTAAAAGAAGTTGTATTACTACCTATGGCCACAACCAGACTATCCCACGAGTCTGGTAAAGAACACAACAAACTGATACATTTATCTTCATCTGAAATTTTAATCTCAATAGATACTAACTGACTTACCACAGTATTGAAGGCGTTCAAATTCTCTGCCACCGAGTCTCCATCTCTCATCCTCAAGTTATACAACTTCTTTCTCGAGAATAGTTTATTTACCAGGGACTTAGACTGATACAACTTGCCCAACTTTTCCCATAAATCCTTGGTTGTAGCTTCCTCTGACACATTCAGTAATACTGAATCAGAGAGACACAGTTGGATTGTGCTCTTTGCCTTCTGGTCCATCTTTTTCTAGTCATCTGCAGAATTTCCTGTAGGTGCAGTACCTGGATCTACCGCGATCCACTGATCTTTGTCCACCAAAAGATCTTCCATCTTGAGCGTCCACAACTCAAAGCTTTTACCATTAAACTTCTCGATCTCCATCTTAGAATTCCTTGCCATTTCTTTTCACCTGAAAAACAATACCGTAGATCTCCCACTGTAACAAGGCTTATCACAGTCCCAAGCCAAACCCTTGACCACAAAGGCGTCCCCCTAAAGCCAATAAAGATCTGATACCAAATGTAAATTCTAACCTTGTACAATGTCTACTGTAAATAGATATTCAGAAAAGAACAGAAAAGATACAATGGCAAATACAAACATTACACAAAGATTTTTCCCCTGGAAACCCAAATCGGGAAAACCAGCATATATTATATTCATGCATTGTGTTACATTGTTTACAATACAATATACATATAGGAGCTAGTGGCATCCAAAACCCTAACCCAATGATCTGGATTAGTCCAAAACCCTAATTCCTTAACCGGAAATAGAAAACCATCAGCAAAAACCATGTGCCAAAAAAACCACCTAAATACATGACATGTTTCCTGAGGTAGGTGTCACGTTTCCCGAGGCAGAATAACACATACCCAAAGAGACACTACTACTCGTGAAAAGAATATAACACATACCCAACACAACCTGGAGGATCATTGCTAAGCACAACTTACTCGGATCAGTTCGGAACAAATCTATGGAAATGGAACACAGTATACAAGAATTTAAAGATGCTTTTGAAGAGTTGTTCGTCAAAGGTCTTCCTTCATTTTGGGATGGTAAAGGCTCATTGTACAATCAAGAAGACTATAACTCTGTCCTCGTGCAATTTAGAATGGACCATTCCAAGTTCGAGGACATGGAAGAAAATCTGAAAGGTCTAAGTCTGGTAGAGCATTTGGCTACAGATTTCGAAATCTTAAACAAATTTAAAACAGTGAAGGTCAGCATGCCCGCCATGTCCTATGCCACATGCATTGACTTGGAAATTTTGATTAAGGAGATGATGGATTACGGAATCCCCTTTGATTCACAATGGAAAGAGATCGTGTGGTTGGGTAAGACAAAATGCAACGTCCCCTGAACCAATAGATGATCTCCAAGGGTCACCAGTTTTGCATATCTGACGAGAGCTTAGAGTGAGACAGATGGCACAGCAGAAGTCAGACAGTCAGAGAAATTGCTCATGATTTTGAAATGTTTTATTTTGCTAATTATTGTAAATCGTTTTTTATATCGAAACTATCAGTCGAAACTGTTACAGAAGCTGAAATGTTTCAGTTTCAATTGTTTTTGATCGAATTGTATAAGTACTAAGAGACTTGAGTTGATTAATGTTGGCAGAAGTGCAAGAGCACCTTTTGGTTGTATCAAAATCTATTTGTAAATTTTCTGAATCTGAATTGAATATAAATGCAGAAGATTTTGAAATATCTATGAAAAGATTCTAATGCATGGTGATATGAGCTTTGTTTCCCTTCATCATATGTATTTCCTGTAACCTGACATCTCATTTACATTTTCTTCTGTTTAAATTGGAGAGTCTAAAGGCCCAGAATTCATCTTGCGACACTCTCAGCTTAACCAATTTAAACTATGCGATTTTATTCTTAACTTATTCAGAATCCATTTCGGTAATGCTCTGATATAGTTATTTGTTCTCTTTATCTTCCTACACTCTTTTTTATTTTTAAGAATAACTCATATTCATCGCCTCATTTAGCCTTTGTCCTCTAGAGAGTTCTATCAGTCGATGCTTTGTTTTCATTCACTTTCATAATTTTGACTCCATAGCCCATTGTATTTCTCCCCTTCTTTGCTAGCAATTTTATAAAAAAACCCAAACAAACTAAATCTAGCCATCGATTTCCATAGATATACCCTGTGACCCGAGAGAGCCCTCTCTGAGTTGAGAAGGCTAGTTCTTCATCTCTAAAGCTGGTTGAAACAGTTACCTTTGTCATTTGTCTATTTAGCCAAACAAAATTTACAAAGTGCTAACACAGAGATCAACGGTACTGGTCACTTCACAGCTCCTAACGATCTCCCCCAAATCTATGACTTTTTGGTACTTTGCAACTTCGGCATTTGGGGAGTTTGATGCTATAGCATCACTATTCTCCTGAAGAAGAACTTCGCCAAAGTCTTCTCATTGTAGATCTAACGGATGAGGGGACCTACTAACATTCTCGATTGGTGGCTCGCGATGGGGAGTTGGATCCCAGTTTAGTCGGTAAGATAGGTTCCTCTAACCACTAGGGATACCGCCCAACGTTGGTCGACCTTACAGGTAACCATGACTCTCGATCACCTTCGACTTGTTTGTGACTATTTGGGTCGACAATACTCCGAAGTCCCGGACTTCCGAAGTTCTTAAACTAGAGGGACTTAGCTCCCTTAGGCTTAGCACAGGGTTCCTAGGTGTTGGTCATATGGGTCCTCCAAAACAAATCTCATACGCTCGTCTTCCAAATGAAGAGATCTCCCCTTTCAAGGCTTGAACCTCGCTATCCTTCCTGAACTTTATCATGAAATGGTTAAGGACTTGGGCATGAAATCTCGGCCGCACATCAAGGAGTTTGAAAGAAGTATCCTCTTCAGATGGATAGGGTCAGAATGACACAATATCTCCTATCTCGGTCATCTTACAGGCTTATGTCCCAAGAAGCCTTAAGGGCTAAGCTGGGGCATACAAACTATCAGTCAAAAGCATAAGTTCACAAGGAGATGAATGCATACACATATCATGACCATTCCACATAGAAACCATTTATAGATACACATACATATCAACCCATGCATTCATCCATTATTTCAATTCAATACACAATGTATGAAAACACTTATTAGAACTATAATATGTGATGCGACTTCTGAAAGGGCTGCTCGTTTCCACCCACCCATAGGCTCAGTCACTCCTAACGAATTTACCATTGGCCACCCCCGAGCTAGACCACGATGCTTTGAGATTGAATATTTTCTTCCGGCTCAACGAAAGTTAGGGACGAAGGTTACTCTCATTCTCCCGACACAGAATTAGACAGGGACGAAGGTTACTCTCATTCTCCCGACACAGAATTAGACATGGACGAAAGTTACTCTCATTCTCCCAACTCAGTCATAGATAGGGACTAAGGTTACTCTCCTTCTCTCGACTCAGTCATAGATAAGGACGGAGGTTACTCTCCTTCTCCTGGCTCAGTCTCTATTTCTTGTGATCAGAACACACTCTTTTCTCACAGTTCTTCATCAAACCCGAGATCTTAGTCTCTCGTCTCTGCACTATTCGCAGGTCTTCCTCTGCCCACCACACCTTCCTTTCTTGCCTTCCTCGGAAAGATTGCATGTGGCCCAAATTCTCAGTCTGTGGTCAGGTCTAAAAGCCTTACAGATGGGCACTCTACCCCATCCGCTCATTAACTCTTGAGGAGGTCTTCCCACCTAACAGCCTGACTGTAATTCATTCCTGGGTCAAAGGATTGTTCTGATCCTGAGCAATTAAGTCCAGCAAAATACTGGTTTGGTGGGGTTTATCTCAACCATTCCAGGTTCCCCTCACCATCTATTTCATAGCATTTGTGGTCTCTCTTGGCAAACCCATATTTCAAGAGTCATGCAACACTTATCAATTTTCTATTAATAACACAAATTACACTCATTGACCTTCATACAAAGGTTCATCAAGTCAACATTCACACGTATCGAGTTTGCCATAGTCTCTTAGCCAATATAGTTATATTTACAAACTGGGGGAAACAGGGGTGTTACACAGTGCCAACCTTTTGGAGTTCGGGTCGAGTATATAATGTCTTTAGAATCTCAAAACTCTTGAAGACATGGTAGAGTGGTCCAAATCCTAAAAGCTTGAAGACTATTAAGTTAGAAACATTGAGATATTATTAAATAAAAAATAGGAAATAAAGAAC
Organism: Picea engelmannii; assembly: GCA_009831015.1. NCBI lineage: Eukaryota > Viridiplantae > Streptophyta > Pinopsida > Pinales > Pinaceae > Picea > Picea engelmannii. Next base: position 223,189 of record ML798347.1, on the reverse strand, counting down.
ATTAGAAGATCTAAACAATGAATTGATGAAGAGGATTTACATGCCACTTTAACTAATTTCATTTTACTCAATTCAATAAGTAAAATGTTAAGGATCTTGAATCTTGAGCTCACAAAAATGATATATACTATAATATATAGTTTTTATTACTTTTTTATAGAAATAATATCCTTAATCACATTAGTGCACTAAGTAATTTCTATTGAATTTTTATGAATATTTATTAATACTTCACTTAACACAATAATTTTTATATTCTAACTATTTATAAATATTATTGAACCTCCACTTAATCCAACCAATTATTGTTTGTAGAGTAACTAACCAAGTTACCAAAAAATAACACAATAATTTTCACATTCTAATTATTTATAAGCATTGAACCTGCACTTAATCAAGTTATTGTTTTTAGAATAATTAGCAAAGTTATCAAAGGGTAGACAAGTTGTGTATCTTAAATAATAAGAAAATGACAATGATTGTTAGCTTATAACATTGACCTTATACAATGGTTTTTTATAAAACCAAAATAAATTAATTAATGTTAGGTAATCATTCCTCTTTTATTTGAACATATATTGAATTAACACACGGTAAAAACAAGTGAAGATTGAGTACCAAATTTGCCAACACATAATTTTTTTACTAATTAGTTAATATATATGAACACCAATGCCATGTCATGAATGTTGAAAACATGCAAACAAATTTCTCATAGGATCACATGCATCCAATGATTATGACATTTTAAATTAATCAAAGAGATAATAAAAAATATATATATTTATAATAATCACTTTAAATAATGAGTTGACATATGAACAACCATAACCATATCAACTACGCTGTAATGTGATTGACATATACACTAAGCAGGTCAGACAATTCATAACCTCAAAACACTAGTGAGGGGATGGAATGAACCCAAAAACAAAACCATTAAATAATGATAAAATAAATAATTAGAAACACTTTCTATGAACGATGTTCGATCCCGACTCCTCGTACTCTGCCTTGGTAATCCACATCTGCACGCACACAAATCACGTTAGAGATCATAAGCAAATAAATAAACAAAATTGAATCGAGTTTGAATTCCGAAACCAGGAGAGCTACGCACCTGCTGGAAAGTGCTGAGAGAGGCGAGAATAGAACCACCAATCCAAACACTGTACTTTCTCTCAGGGGGAGCAACGACCTTGATTTTCATGGACACGGGAGCGAGGGCGGTGACTTCCTTGTGCACACGATCGGCGATGCCGGGGAACATAGTGGATCCCCCGCTCATGACGATGTTGCCATACAAATCCTTCCTGATGTCCACGTCGCACTTCATAATGGAATTGTAGGCCGTCTCATGGATCCCGGGGGCCTCCATCCCGATGAGCGACGGCTGGAACAAGACCTCCGGGCAACGGAACCTCTCAGCACCGATCGTGACTATTTGGCCATCGGGGAGCTCGTAGCTCTTCTCCAACGACGGTGTCGCTGCCGCGAGCTGGAGCTCCTGGTCGTAGTCCAGCGCCACGTAGCCCAGCTTCTCCTTCATGTCGCGCACGATTTCGCGTTCCGCGGTCGTGGTCAGGGAATAGCCACGCTCAGTCAGGATCTTCGCCAGCGCCGCCGTGAGGTCACGGCCTGCCAAATCTAAACGGCAGATGGCGTGAGGTAACGTGTAGCCCTCGTAAATAGGCACGACGTGCGAGACTCCGTCGCCTGAATCGACCACGATTCCCGTTGTCCGTCCGCTGGCATAGAGCGAGAGTACAGCCTGGATGGCGATATAGGTGGCCGGGACACCGAAAGTATCGAACATGATCTCGATCATCTTCTCGCGGTTGGCCTTGGGATTCAGCGGGGCCTCCGTCAGTAGAATGGGGTGCTCCTCGGGGGCGATGCGTAGCTCGTTGCTGAAGGTATGGTGCCAGATCTTCTCCATGTCGTCCCAGTTGGACACGATGCCGTGCTCGATTGGGTATTTCAGAGTGAGGATGCCACGCTTCGACTGCGCTTCGTCGCCTACGTAGGCGTCCTTCTGCCCCATCCCCACCATGACTCCCGTGTGGCGTGGTCTGCCTACGATGCTCGGGAACACCGCCCTCGGAGCATCGTCGCCCGCCAAACCAGCCTTCACAGCGCCGGAACCATTGTCGCAGACTATTGGCTGAATTTCATCTCCGTCCGCCATTACCACCCGAGATCCTGCATATCATATAAGGCTCATTAGAAAAAGCAAGCTACGGATCAAGATAAAGAAAATCCTGCACAATCAATATATACCTGCTAACCTTCTAGATAGTAATCTGAGAGGCAGTAATTGATAAGCTCAGAAGCAGTAATCGATAAGCTCTGCAACAAGAGCTTCAATGGGTCGATTGGACAGTGAGCATGAGGATGAGAATTTGATGGACTGTTTGGTATATATGGAGGAAGTTAAAGCTGCTTGACAGTTTGGCGTGGGGGACACACATGCTGAGGTGCCTGACGAGTAGCCATCGCAGCCATACCTTTTATGAAGCCTTCCATGTGCTTGCTGGCTGAGCAAAGTAAAAAGAGATTTGATGGAGATGTGATGTTAAATTAATAAAGATTTATTATAAATATATGGCTTTGTGAAGGATTGTATGAGCCAGAAAGCGTGCTGATCTCATTGGCTCTTGCATCATGAGATCTATCACCTGTAATTAATCATGGTCTAAATAGCGTGGCGAGTTTATAGCTGCCTACCATTCCATGAAGGTGGACTCAAGGTTAGAGAGCCACTCACTATAATATAAAAGAACCATTTAGGCCCATCAAGATCAAACTAACATCTAAAAGAGCATCTTTGTCATTAGATGTAACACATGTACTATCACTCAAGTTTAAATTATGGTCTTTCTAGTTTTTTTTTT
>ML798347.1:176023-186574 GCA_009831015.1 Picea engelmannii | reverse complement strand
CAGATCAAAGATCAACACACCGATGTTTTCACGTGGTAAAACCCCTACGGGGAAACATCCACGGCCCCAGCCAACGCGACCACTTGGAGCAGTTTATTAATGCAAAGAAAAAGATTACAGAGAGATTTTACAAGAGATTTTCTGACAATCGATCATCGGCAAATGACCCTCCATGCTCTTTAAATAGAGATCATGGACCAATCGAGTGTTAAGCCATGGATCAATGGCCGTTAATATCGAGGAGAGTATGAACCGTCAGATCACTCTATGTCGGGAACATATCGTGACCGTCAGATTTCCTAACTACAAATGCATACTAATGCATACTAAAGAAACATACTTTTACCTAACGACATATTAGACCAAGTAGATCTTAACTAACTCCTAAGTGTCTAAATATCCTAACAACTGGATCCTATATGTATATTGTATTGTAAACAATGTAACACAATGAATGAATATAATATATGCTGGTTTTCCCGGTTTGGGTTTCCAGGGGAAAAATCTCTGTGTAATGTTTGTATTTTCCATTGTATCTTTTCTGTTCTTTTTTGAATATCTGTTTACAGTAGACATTGTACAAGGTTATAATTTATAGGTTGAAATGATCAACGCAGTCTTATCTTTCACACCAATGGTTTGAAGATCAATAGTAGGTACAACATTCAGTAAATCAATAACGTTTTGGGCCCACTCCGAGGGATTCTTCTCTAATACTTCATTTACGACAGCGAATTTGTTTCAAGTTGTAACAACCATGTTATCTTTGTCATCGATAAAATTCAGATAAACCCTGAATTTAGCAACCTCCACAACAATAGCATCCCAGATTACATGTTTGGCTCCCTGCAATAAAGTCTTGCCCTTTAACCTGGTTTTTTGCTTGTTCACTCTCTCCTGCAAATCTTGGTTTTCTCTGTGAAGTAGAGCTATCTTTTCATCCTTTACTTTCATTTCCTACTTCAACTTTTCCAGGTTCTCTTTGAGATTCTTGATCTCACCTGTTTTTAAGCTTACCTGGGACATAGCTTCGACCAACCCTTCAATGATTGATCCAGCCTCTATATTTGCAGGTATAGTGACTGCTATGTCTGATGTTGTCGCCTGTGTTAGTGACCAATGTTCTTTCTCTTTCTCCAATTACAACAATTTAGCCTTGTAATCGAGTGCCTCTTGTCTGAATATTTCTTTCTCCTGTTCCAATGCAACCAATTCTGCTATCTGTAGATGATCCATAGGTACCATCTTCAACATTTTCTTTAGACTTTGGATCATCCTGTCCTTTTCATCCAAAGAGGCTTTCAACCCCTGGGGGCCTTAAGACTGTAGTCTTTTCAGCTGTGTCATCCAAGCTTTGCTGGACACTTTTTCCTGTTTCAGTTGTCCATCTAATTTTGACGCGTATGTTCTCAACCTTGCAACCTTTAGTACCAAGCTCATATAATTAGAATATAACATGTCACTGACATTCCAATGAAATTTTACTTTGTCAGGGGCAACAATGTTTTCATAGTGCATTTTGATCTTGGAGACTTTATCATCATCAACCACTGCAATGTTAAATGTCTTTTTCTCCACATCCCTGACTGAGAGTAAGGAAGCCTTGTGTTGAGAAGTTCTTTCTACTTCAGGTAAACTATCCCTCATTTCACTATTTTCCATACTTCCTTTCATAGGATACTGATTTATCAAATCTCCCTTGGACTGATACACTGCCCCGAGTGTCTGACCAAATATGTACTTCCTGCTGCTGAAGACCTTCGTGCTGTTTTTGTTTTGTGGCCTACTTTCTGTATTGGTTTCTTCATTCTTGGCTGTAGCTTCCACCATTTCCATGCATGTTTTCCCCTTGAGATCCTCATCTTCTAGGTCAATTACCTGAGATGGTGATGTGATTTTCATCCTTTTGAGAGTGTCTTGCTAGTCACTAGTATCTAGTGCTTATGAATTGCTTCTCTTATTGTAAACGCTCATTTTAGGAGCCTTGATGACCAACTTAGGGGAAGGTTTCCGTGCTGGACTTGGCTGAGGAGATGGTTCTATTTGTTTCATTTGATCTTGCTATATGATGACCTCCATGTCTGCATAGGTCTCCAGATTGGTCAACTTATCAAATCCTTCGACATGTTCATGTTCATAGGGACCTTGTCTACTGGCCAATATTTTCTTTGATATGATCTGATGGGGATCATATCTTCTCCCTTGCAACTGTGTGAAACCAAATTTACTGAGCTTGGATTTAATCTGGGGCAAGCAAGACTTATTTTTTACCACAAAGCGACCTACCACGAAAGGAAATTTCATATTAGAAGCCTTGTGTGCTTTCAGAAAATGTTCAGTCTTTGAGATAATTCTTTGTTTTATGAATTCCAAAGCGAAGACCCTGGGCGTCAGAAAAACTGGTAAAAGGTAAGGTCCTTCTTGGTATCCATATACCCAAATCACAGTGGATTGTGCCAACAGAACCCAATCTCCTATCATGTTCTCTGGATTATGTTGTAGTAATATTTTCATCTCTTCCAGAACTCTCGATAGATCTGAACCAAAAATGAGACTGTGTACCCTGGACATAATCTTGTTGATGAATATGAGCATGGTGATCCTTTTGCACTCGATTGAAATGAAAGCTATCTCGGGAAATTGAGTTTTGTTGGATTCCAGAAACATCTTCAGCAAGTGTGTGTAGTATCTGAAGTGCCTCAACGAGCTAAAGTTAACTAGTTGTTGATGTATATTATCTGCAATAAATTCATCAAAACTGACACTGACTGACTGACCGAACATAAAACAAACCAAAAAGAAACCTAATATGACTTGTACCACAAACTTGTCATTATCTAACCCTAAAATTTGACTCAACAGGGAACAAGCCCACTGGACTTCGACAATCATAACTCTTATACTGACAGGTAACGTCAGACTCTCTGAATGATATTCAGGCTTGACTATGGTCTGCAGAAACAAAGTTTTAACTTCAGGTGGACACTCTCTATAAATTGTGATCATTCTCTGTTCCTTGAAGGACTCTAGCATTGTGGGGGAGGTGTCTAGTACACTAAGAGCATCCCAGAGTGATGGACTGTCTACTTTGCACATAACTTCAGACCCTAATTTTTTAAAAATGACTCTTTCTCCTTGAGAGTATCGCTCTGCACACCAACTTACAAATTCGGGGAATGGAAAGACCATTTCTACGACATAAAGGATGATGGAGGCCTGAGCCACTTCGAGGAAAGGTATTTTCTTTCTAACATTGTTCAACAAATTCAATCTAGACACTGATATGGGTGAGACTGCTATCTCTATGTCGAAAACGTCAAAATCTTTGTCAATTAGGGCTTCCTCCTTGGAGGATATCTCTTGTTCATTTACAGATAAAATGATAGGAATCACATCCATGGTGAAGAATACCTATCAATCGGCGAAGAACATGAGTCTGGTTCGATTCTGAGCTTTGAAATGTGACTAGAAGCTTCACGCCAATTTTTCAAATGTTTGAAGGCTTCAAACTATCATAGAATAATGCTGGGGGGTTCCCCCTTTTATAGGCATCTATTGGGATCCGGGTTTGAAGAAAATGGCTTCAAGTGAACTGCCTTCTACTCCGACGTGCCTCTGAGGGTGCCACGTGTCCATGCTTTAAACCATTGTAGTTTTCCTTGACCCACCCTTTATCGATTAATCTCCGTGTTGTTTCAATCGTCGATATAAACTTTAGTTGTTGATCCAGGCTGCTTTAGGATCTATGGTCCACATTTTCCTAGTAGCTTTGGTGTTGGGGTTTGGAGGAAGTGGTATTAGTCAAACTTCTTTTTCCCCTGATGCATCTCTACGGGTGCCATGCGTCCCGTAATAAAAGTGCTACTTTTTTCCCCGACCTGTCCTCGATCGCTTAACCTTCGTGTTAGTTAAATCTCCGATACACGCCTCAACCGTTGATCTGGGACGCTCTCAAGATCAATGGTCCACCCGGTTTTTCTCTTTGAATCTCTACTATTTTGTTCGTATGTCTCCAGATATAGAGGGCCTTTTGATCTATCATATCTCTATGGTGATATAATCCTTCTCTAAGCTTTTTTAAGCTTGGATACCATCCAGAAAAGTTATGGTGATAACACTAGGGATCCTTCGGGTTCTCTCCTAGCCGTCTGATCTACGATGAAGTTAGCCCGACATTGATCGCTTCAGGAGAACAAATACATGTAACGTCAAAATCCCCGAAGGCTGGAGCTCTGAAGTAATGTGGACCGTGGATCTAAGGATCCTTCGGGACCCCTCCTAATCGTTCGATCGTGGGGACACGTGTATCACATCGAGAGTACAAGGGATCCCACGTGTCGAGTGACAATGTTGCTAGGGGCGACGAGCCCATGGCATGGTAAAGGTACCCTTGAGAGAAAGTTACGAGTCATATATCTCTGAGGTAACATGGACACCCTCAGACCGATACATCTATGCCGAGGCCATCCCGACGCTGGCCAATTTTGGGAGAAAAGAGGAGTTTGCATCGCAAAAATCCCGAAGGCCGAAATTGCAAAGTAACGTTAGTCATGGATCTATGGATCCACGTGGCTGAATCTCAACTGTGGGATTTGGAGGATGTTATAAGGTTGTTAGTCCAAAGTGACGTGGTGCAGTGACATCACCCAGGGTGACGTGGACCCTAGTTTGAACTCGATTTTACGTGCCACATGTCACTTGGATTCATGCGTACCACATAGCCTATAGACCCATTGGAACATGACAAGTGTCACCCCTGGCCCTTCTACGTGTCAGTCTGTGGTACGTGTTCACCTAGCCAAAATGGTTGGTGAAGTGATTGGGACTCCATAGGATTTGGAGTGTAGTATTGTAAAGAGACCAAAAGGCCCGAAAGGTCAGAGCCACGTGGCAAGTTTACAGGACTTCGAGAGTTCGGGACTTCGAGAGGTCTCGTGCGTAGATAGTAAAGAAACGTTCAACTCCGAAGCGTCGAATCCCTCTACAGTCGGTATGTTTGTTGAATAACGAGTCCGTCATTGGCTTAGGTAAGTAGAATGGGTAGCAACCATTGGAACACTACGGGTAAGTAGAATAGGATAAAGAACTCAGACAAAGGATTTGAGATGTTAAGTAGAACAAAATTTTGATGCCCCTTACCTAGAAAAGGTACTCAGGGGTTGGGTGTGTTACACACTGTCCACTAGTTTTTGAAAAGAAATGAGTTTGCTACTAAATCTAAAATAGGAAATGTAAAATATTGAAATATCAAAGTGATATATAATTTAATTGATGAGTAAGATAATGTGGGAAATCCCACTCAATAGAAACTTTCTACACAAAATGTGTGACTTAAAAATATCTGACGGACTTTCATTTAACAAAAATCAAGCTTATATATCTTTGCATCAAGAAACTAAATCAACAAATTAGGAGACATGATCCTAAGAAATAACAACATAATACAATAATAGATCTAGTTAGAGATAAGATCTCAACTAGTCGTGAGAAATGAGAAAGCAAGTGGCATTGCCACAACAAATCGTAATAATGTGCACACCATAATAATGTGAGGCAAATGTCCCTATCATATGCTAAGCACTAATATTCCCTACCATTCCTCCCAACAACATAAGCATAGGTCTCCAATGCTTTTAGGAGGGAGGGAAAATGCTATTGTAGTTAATGCTAAATGAGCATGATGTGGATGCCAACCTTGCATAGAAACAAGGAAGGAAGTAGTGAATCCTTGATGAGTTTGGTAAGTCTTTGTGTTGAAAACTTGATGTACAATGAGTGGAAGTTGAAAATTTGGAACAATATTTGCAGGATGACTGATCAAGATCTGTGAGTCCAATGTTGATTTATGATATGTGTTGAAAATGTTGTGGATGCTCAATTGATTCAGAATATTAGGATAGAAAGCAATGTAAACATGCAGGGAATATTTAAGGGATGGACAATGTCGAATTGGGTTGTGAACAACTGAGAGGAGGCCACCAAATTTGAACTTCCAAGTGACTAGAGAACTTTGCAATAGGGGAGAAAATTTAAAATTTTTAGATTTTCCTCTTGAGTTATTGTCTCGAGGCAACTGAGATTTATGGAAAGACAAAGAAATTTTGGAATACCGAGAGGGGGGGTGTGAATCAATATTAGTACTTTTAATACCTTTTAACCACAATGTGTATTGTTTACTTCATGAGAAGATTATCAACAACATTCCATATGATCAATATACATAAGCAGTGAACAACAAGAAACCACATATAAACACAGTACACCAATATTTTTGCGTGGAAACCCAATGGTGGAGAAAACCACATAATTCTTTTCTTATATTTTCAAAATAAATACATTCATAGGAAGCACCAAATTCCTTTTTTTCGAGCTGCAATTGGAAGGAGGATACAATCCCTTGGTTTCTCAGGCTCCAACCTGAAGGAAGCTATAATGCCCCGATTCTCTGGATCCAACCAGAAGTAGGATACAACCCCCTATGTTCTCATAATACAACTGGAAGGTGGCTACAATCACTTATCCTTGCCCCATCCAACCACCCTGAAATATAAGTGCCAAATAACTGATGCAACCATTGTCTCTCTGTCGCTATAAAACCTATACCATAAACATGTACCAACAACCTGTAAAAACCTGTACCAATATCCTGTACCAACCCGTACCAACAACCTGAAACAACAACCTGTAACAACCTATACCAATAACCTGTACCAACCTGTACCAATAACCTGAAACAATAATCTCCTCAACCAATCAGATCTAATCACATAGATCTCATACCCACTATCACAAGTGTATAGCTCAAACCATGTATAGTTGTGTCTCTCTAATCATGTGCCATACATATACAAGCAATCATAAACCAAGTGTAGTGAACCCTCACATCAACCAAGCATCAAGCCCTCACTGTTATGCAACCTTAAACTATATCAATAACTTCAACAACACACCTCAACCAAAATCCCTCAAACATGTGCCAAGAAATATAAGATATTTTTCAACAACATACCCAACAAAGTGTTCCAATGAAGAACAAAAAATATATCGACACTGTACCTATGTAGATATGTTTCATATAGTATGTATCATACAACTAATAGTCCCTCTAGGGAAAATACTCAATCTCCCATAATCATGTATCACAAAATCACCAAACAATCAACTTCAATACAAGCATGTAAGATACCTTTTTAATTATGCAGATAACTCTATTGTACCTGACCATTGTTACCCTTTCATGTATCTTCTCCTTAGCTTATGTAACTTGAACCAGAACTCATTCATTAGATATGACTCTGCCTCGCATGACAAAGTTGGTTGTCCCGCAGGGCCTCGTGTGGCAGGCTATAGGAAAACCATAGGGATGCCTCATGGGACGTTTACTCTCTGACCCATGGGGATGACCCTAATCAAGCTTTCGTGATTTCCCCACTCTCTACTACAACTGCAAAACTTTTCCGTCACTCTTCCTTCGCTACCTCAGACTTTCACAACTTAAGATGTATCAATGAGCACCTGCAATAAACCTTTCACAAGATAGATATTCAATGTGCTCAATAGGTTCTAATGAGAGTCTGTTGCTATCTTATTTATACTCTCCAAGTGCCTTCCTTTAGGGGTCATCTTCTAACTTTTTTACCCAACTTCCCTCTTTTAGGGCTAACCCACTTGCAACTACTTTACCCATAATTAGTAACCTCACTGCTTCTTGTTGCAACTAATTTATTTTTAATTATTTTCTTATTGCAACAACTTTACCCATGATTAACTCCTAGTTGCGACCACTTTAACTAGTAAACTTCTTGATGAATTTCTAGGAGCTTCTATAATAATTGACTTCTTTGTTGACCTTCTAGGGGCTTCTAGAATATTCATGAGGGTCCTCCAACTTCACAAATCCATATCTCCTCAACCATGAGGAACCATGTGACGTATCACATATCACCGGAAATGACATGACGTGTACTATCCATCTATGATAGTCTTACCTGCAAATTCACTGATCTTCATGGATTTATTCCTCATACAAACTAAATTTCCTTAACCACACCTCTGGTGATATCTAAATTTTCTACCATACTTGATTCAAGGGTTGACATCAATGACAACCAACCCAATCTATAAAAAATCCCCCCCTTTGGAATTGATGGCAACACTCTGTAATCTAATGCAACACTAATGACATATAAACATTTTTTCTCATGTTCCCCCTGTGACCATTTCTACCCCTGGAATCATGCCTTTGTTCCTCCTCTTCATTTCCATCCATGCCTCTGATTACTTCTCCCCCCCTTTGACATCAATGGCAAATGATATCTTCCCTTTAGGGTTTCTCCCCCTATCTAAGCTATCCTTTGGGATGCTCCCCCTGTCTGAACTGTCATTTGGGCTACTCCCCCCATCTGAACTATCCTTTTTCCCATCATTGGTGCTTCCTCATGTAAAGCTATGACATATATGAAAAAAAATCAAAATTCACTATGGGGAAGAAACTATTCCAAGTTTCTTTCAAAGATACTCAAAGGATTCCCTTGGAAGCAGTTTGATGAAGATATTTGCGATCTTTTCTTTTGTCTCAACATACTCAAACCTCATGTTCTTCTCTACAACTTGTTCCCGTAGAAAGTGAAACTTGATCGGAATGTGTTTCTTCTTGGAGTGCATCACTAGATTCTTTGAGATACTGATGGCACTAGTGTTGTCATAAAATATCAAAATGGGTTCATCATATTCAACCCGTATATCCTTCAAGGTTTGTTTCTTCCATAGTACTTGGGTACAACATGTTTTTGCTGCAATATAATCTACTTCTGTTGTAGATAAGGATACTAATGACTGTTTCTTGCTTAACCAGGATACCAGACACTCACCCAAGTAGAAAGATGCTCCACTTGTAATTCTTCTATCATCAATTCTACCTTCCCAATCTACATCTGTGTAGGAAATAAGAGATAGATCATTCCCTTTTGGATACCATAATCCAAATTATTTTGTACCTTTTAGATATATGAATACCCTCTTCACTGCCATAACATGTGATTCCTTTGGTGCTTCTTGAAACCTTGCAACCTGTCCAACTGCCTACATCGCATCCATTCTAGAAGATGTCACATAGAGTAAACTACCAATCATCGACATGTACTGTCTCTGGTCTGCATCCTTTGAATCATCATCCTTACTTAACTTGCAACTAGTTTGCATAGGAGTAATAAATGGTTTGCAATCTTCCATTCCAAACCTTTTTAGCATTTCTCTAATATACTTAGTCTGAGAGATGAAGATACTTGTGTTTCTATGACATATCTGTAGTCCCAAAAAGAAAGAAAATTCTCCAAGCAATGACATCTCGAACTCATTCTGCATGTCTTTGGAAAATTTCTGACTCATCCTATCATCATCACTTTCAAAAATAATATCATCAATATAAAATTCAATTAACATGATACTATCTTGATTTACCTTTATGTAGAGATTGTTGTTTGAATTTCATTTCTTGAACCCTTGCTGATGTAAGTATCTCTTCAGTATTGAATACCATGCTCTGGGGGCTTGTTTGATACCATATATGGCCTTCTTCAACCTGCAAACAAAATATTTCTTCTCTGACAAATGAAATCCTTCAGGCTACTCGATGTAGACTTCTTCCTCTAGATATCCATTTAGGAATGTTGATTTCACGTCCATTTGATACACTTTAATATTCTCAGAACATGCATAAGATAGGATCAATCTAATTTATTCCATTATAGAAACTGGGCAAACTGTCTCTTTAAAGTCTATATCTTCAACCTGAGCATATCCATTGCATACAAACCTTGCTTTGTTCCTGGTAACTTGTCCATCCTCGTTCAATTTGTTTACAAAGACCCACTTTGTACCGATTACATTCTTGTTCTTCGGTCTTAGAACCAATTCCCAAGTGTCATTCCTTTCTATCAGTTCTAACTCTTCATCCATAGATTTGATCCAGAATTCATCCTTGTTGGTTTCTTCAAAACTCCTTGGCTCAAATGTGGATAAAAATTCTAGGTGTTGTTATTCTAGTGAACGTATTCTTCTTCTACTTTCAAATCCTGCATCTTTATTTCCAATGATCCGTTCTGATGGATGATTCTTCTGCACTAGTCTACTAGGTGTCTTTGGAGGTACCTGAATATCTTGCTACTCTTTCTCTTCTTTTGTCTGCTCTTCCTCTTCCTCTTCTTCTTCTTCTTCCTTTAACACTTCTTCTTGATTTTTTTCCACTGAATCTTTTCTTTCTTCTTTTATCTATTTTCCATCCATCTCATCGATCATCACATTGACTCTTTCCACTTATGATTTCCTTTTGCTTGAGTACCCAACCAATATGCCTTTATCAACTTGAGAATCAAATTTTCCAATCCCGTCGTCTTCCATTTTAATGTATCATTTGTTGATACTAAGAGGGGGGTGAATTAGTATCAAGTACAATTTAAAACCTTTTTCAACTTATAATTAAACCATTCAATTATATTCAATGAGAAATGAACAATAGTATAAGAGTTACACCAATACACCACAATATACCAT
>ML798347.1:108427-172257 GCA_009831015.1 Picea engelmannii | reverse complement strand
AGCATGATGTATACTATCCATCCATGGGTGTTGTATCTTCATTTTCATTTTCCTTCATGTCCAAATAACTTCATCAATCTTCTGGTCCAAAACCCATGACTAGGGTTGACATCAATGACAACAACCAATCTTCCAACATCATTTGCTTCCAAATAATTTGAAGTGATTCACATTCGTCGATGTTATTTTCCATAGCTCATATGGAGTCTTATCACTATTATTTTTTATCATTCCTATGTTCTGAATGTGAACTTTTGTATGCACTGATTGTACCCAAAAGATGTTTGTCAACTTGGAATCCATTAACATGGTTCTGTCCATTTCCTGTACTGTTATGTTCTTCCTTTCGACCACTCCATTTTGTTGAGGTGTCCTGTCTACTGAGAATTTTCTCTTTATCCCATGCTCATTGTAGAATTTCATTAACTCTTTTGATGTAAACTCTCCTCCATTGTCTAATATCAAACACTTGATTTTCAAATATGTCTCAATTTCAACCATCTCTTTATATGTCTTGAATTTCTTGAATGCCTTTGAATTCTTCTTGAGAAAGCACACTCCAGTCAATCTTGTGTAGTCATCAACCATTAGCATGAAGTACTATTCACCTTTCAATCCCTTTGTTTTTGTCGGTCTGACTAGATCGGTATGTACAATCTCTAGTGGATTTGTTGTGGAGTATTCCTTTTACTTGAACTTTGTCCTGGTCTAATTTCCCTGTAGACAATGCTTGCATAGAATATTTGTTGGATTTGAGATCCCGAGAATTTCTCTCACTCCTTCCCTTTTGCTAACCTTGACAATATTATCAAAATTTATGTGACCCATTCTTCTATGCCAGAGCCAACTTTCATCTTCCTTTCCTAAGCATCATTTTTCCTTTCCAATTTCATTTAGTACATATATGTTGCTTGGAGTTATTATAGTTGTAGCCACCAATTTGTCTGACCCTGCTTTTCTTATTTCACATTTTTGAGAATAAAACACAAGTCTGTGTCCTTGGTCACACATTTGACTTACACTTAGTAGATTGTGTTTCATGTCTTTGACTAGTAGAACATTTTCTACTCTGACATCCTTGGTTCCAAGCTTAACTGTCCTTTTTCCTATAGTTATGGTTGAGTTGTCATTCCCAAATGAAATTGATCCATCTCTTTCCTTCTTCAATGTTAGAAACCTGCCCATATCACCTATCATATGCTTTGAAAAACCACTTTCAACATACCATCCACGTTTCTTGTGTTTATCTTGTAGAGAAAGCATGCATTCTTCATTGTTGAATTGATCCTACTTCCTTATCCATATCCTTTGTGGTTCATGTCTTTCACTGTTGATATTCTGTTATGATTATTTAGGAGGAACAATCAATTTACAATATTTGGCTAGGGGTCCAAAGTTGTTAGACTTGTAGGATTCTACTCTACTTTAGTGCTCAAAGAATCAAATCTATTGTAGCTTCTGCTCTATGCTTCATGAGATCTTCTTGAATAACCATTTCTTGTGTAGTCTTCATAGTTGTTTCTGTTCTTGGTGTTGGATTTTTAATTCACAACTTTATGCCGAAAATTATTACATGAATATCATAAACCAAGAAAAATAGTATGATACCTGGGGGTGGAAGATATTTTGAATGGTGTTGCTCTTCCAAATCCTTCTTCTACTCAGGGTATCTCCATTGTTAGCCGCTGCTGATTCTAAAATCTGGACCTTCTGGGTGGTGCAATGTATATGTAATCCTCTTCTTGGTTCCTTTTGCATTCTTCCTTCTTGGAAGAGCCTCTGACTGTTTCTGCATAGATTCTTTGTTCTGTTATCTTGGAGCTTGATCCTTTCTTTGTCTAGTTATATCCTAGTCCATATTTTTCATGGTATGGACTTTGAATACTAATGATCTCATCCAATACTTGGGTGTTGTTCAGCTGCATGTACTTCTAAATATGTTTCCTTAGAGTGACTATTTCTACTTGCAAGACTTCAATCATCCCGTCCTTTTCATATAATTGACATCTGAGTGCCTCTTTGATTATTTTTTCTTCTTCTACTTGGATTTTTAACTTTGTGATCATCTACTCATATTTCTCGGAACTAGAGTTCTGAGATTCTTCTTTCTTCTTTAGTTCTATTTGGAGTGACTTGTTTTTCTTCTTTTCCTTCTTTAGATATTCTATGACACATATCAATTCTTCCCTGTAATCGACTTCTGCCTCTTCACATTATTCTTCAGAGCCTTCTTCATCAGAGACTTCTATTTCCATGAATAATACCCTTTCTGTATCACTTTCACTAACTTCATCTGCATCTGATGAGGAACTTTCTTCCTTGGTGCAATGACTTTTCTTTAAAAAAATATTTTTGTTTCTTCTATCCTTTTGGATTTGATTTTTATTTTTAGAGTCATCTTCTTCATTACCTTTCTTTTTCTTATAGGGAAATTTATTAGAAAGACGACCAACACCATCACAATTAAAACATTTCAATGGAAGCATACCTTTGTATTTGTCGGTTCCTCTTTTCATCCTTCCGACAAAGTTAGCCACCTCTTCATATTCCTCTGAATCATTACTAACGCTACAATCTGACTTTGTCTTTTGCTTACTCTTTTTATTTTCTTCTTGGATGCTTTGAATGCTACTTCCTTTGTAACTGGGTTCTCTTGTTATTTTATCATTTCATAAGCTGTGAGTATCCCATGTAGCTCATCCATGATTAATGTATCTAAATATTCTCTTTATTCTAGGGCTGAAATCTCCGAGTCATATCTCATAGGTAGAGACCTCAACACTTTTTGAACAATGACTGGTTCCTTCATTTCTTCTCCCAAACCTTTAATGGCATTGACCGTCTCATCAATTCGTAGAAAGTAAGAGGAACTGTTTTCATCTTCCTTCATCTTCAATTTTTCAAACTTGGCTCTAAACGTTTGAAGTTTAACTCCCTTAACCTTGGTGTCTCCTTCATAGATATCCTTTAGTTTGTCTCATATTTATTTTGCGGAATCACAATGTACAACTTTGGTGTATATTGATTCATTCAAACCATTCAGGATAACATTTTTGTCTCTAGCATCGTTATCTTCAAGTTTCTTTCCATCCTTATTTTTCGAGGGAGTGGTTGGTGCTTTGTATCCATCTACTACTTCTCTCCGAACATCAAATCCTTGTGCCTGCACATATGTTTTCATATGTTTTCTCCATAATTCATAGTTTTGACCATCAAATTGTGGAAACCCAATCTTAGCGTAGTCCATGATCTCCTTCCAGTGGTTAGAATGCTTTCTGAAGAACCTTGCTCTGATACCAATTGTTGGAATACTGAGAGGAGGGGGGGGGGGGGTGAATAATTATTAGTACTTTTAATCCATTTTAACCAAGATGTGTATTGTTTACTTTATGAGAATATTATCAATAACATTCCTTATGAGAAGTATGCATAAGCAATGAACAATAAAAAACTACACATAAACAAAGTACACCAATATTTTTACATGGAAACCCAATGCGGGAGAAAACCATAGAACAAGTTTCTTATATTATCAAAATAAATACATTCATAGGAAGCACCAAATTCCTTGTTTTCTAGCTGCAATTGGAATGAGGCTACAACGCCCTGGTTTCCGAGGCTCCAACCTGAAGGAATCTACAACTCCATGATTCTCTAGCTCCAACCAGAAGGAGGCTACAACCCCCTATGTTCTTCAACTACAATCGGAAGGTGGATACAACCACCTATCCTTGCACCGTCCATCCACCCTGAAATATAAGTGCTAAACAACTGATGAAACCATTGTCTCTGTGTCACTATGAAATTTTTCACTGTAAAACCTGTACCATAAACCTATACCAACAACCTGTAACAACCTATACCATTAACTTGTACCAACCTGTACCAACACCTTGAAACAACAACCTGTAACAAAAACCTATAAAAACTTGTACCAATAACCTTTACCAACATGTACCAACAACCTAAACCAATAATCTCCTCAAATAATCATATATGATCACATATATCTCATATCCACTGTCACAAGTGTATATATCAAACCATGTACAACCGTGTCTCTCTAATCATGTGCCATACATATACAAGAAATCATAAACCGAGTGTAGTGAACCCTCACATCAACCAAACATCAAACCCTCACTTTTATACAATCTCAAATGATATCAATAAATTCAACAACAAACCTCAACTAAAATCCCTCAAACATGTGCCAATAAATACAAGATATGCCTCAACAATATACCCAACAAAATGTTCCAATGACAAACAAAAAATATACCAGAACTGTACCTCAGTAGATCTGTCTCATATAGTATGTACCATAAATCCAATAGTACCTCCAGAGAAAATACTCAATCTCCCATAACCATATCTCACACAATCACCAAATATCAACTTCAATACAAGCATGTAATATACCTTTTTAATTTTGTAGATAGCTCTGTTGTACCTCACCAATGTTACCCTTGCCTGTAGCTTCTCCTCAACTTTTGTAACCTGAACCACAACTCATTCCTAAGAACTGACGCTTCCTCACTTGATGAATTTGGATGTCTCGCAGGGCCTCACGTGATAGGCTATAGGAAAATCATGAGGAAGCCTCATGGGACATTTACTCTCTAACCTGCGGGGATGACCCTAATCAAGGTTTTTCACGATTTTCCCACTCTCTACTGCAACTACAAAAATTCGTCATCACTCTTCCTTCGCTACCTCAGACTTGCACAACTTAAGACATATCAACGAGTACCTACAATAAACCTTTCACACGATAGATATTCAATGTGTTCAATAGGTGCTAACGGAAGTCTCTTTCTCTCTTATATATACTCTCCAAGTGCCTTCCTTTAGGGGTCATCTTCTAACTGTTTTACCCAACTTCCCTCTTTTAGGGATAACTCACTTTCAACTACTTTACCCACTTGCAACTACTTTACCCATAATTAGTAAACTCACCACTTCTTGTTGCAACTAATTTATTTTTAATTATTTTCTTATTGCAACAACTTTACCCATGACTAACTCCTAGTTGCAACCACTTTGACTAGTAAAATTCTTGATGAATTTCTAGGATATTCTAGAATAATTGACTTCTTTGTTGACCTTCTAGGGGTTTCTAGAATATTCATGAGGGTCCTCCAACCTCACAAAGCCACATCTCCTCAACTGTGAGGAACCATGTGACGTACCACATATCACCGGAAACGACACGACGTGTACTATCCATATATGATAGTCTTACCTACAAATTCACTGATATTCATGGATTTATTCCTCATACAAACTCAGGTTCCTTAACTACACCTCTGGGGCTACCATAATTTTCTACCAGACTTGCTTCAAGGGTTGACATCAATGACAACCAACCCAATCTATCAACAAGAAAGTGATAAAAGGGGAGGTTTACAAGAATCCTTTAAAACTATTGAATGAACCTCAAACTACAAACCCATAACAAAGTGATGTTATATATAAGTTTGTCATATAAAACTTAATGAATTCTTCTTCACTATAGGATCAAACTGATGTGATAGTTCAAGTGTGTTGTGGATACAATAATTGGCGTTATCTTTATGTAGTAGGTAAGTTTTTTTTAATCCATCATATTGGGACTTATGATCATACTAATAAGTTCGACCAATAAATAGATCACTATAGTCCATATTGGTCACATCACAAGTGAATTTATCAACAAATTTAGGACCAAAAGAAAATGAGATAGTGCATGTGTGCATGATAAAGCAAGAGGAGCCTTGATCCTTCCATCCAAGTGCACACGGATGAGGGCGATTTTCCATTGACAAGTGCATTTTATCAATGATGGATTTGACAATCAAATTATTTTGTGAGCCATTGTCAAACATACAAGTAATGGATAAATTATGGGAGAGATGTGCATGAATAATAAGTAAACTATCTCAGGTTTTTGGGGGAGGGGTGCTATAGAAATGTGACTTTATTGAGTCCCTTTAACTCTTCATAAATCATGTTTTCACTAGAAACCTCAATGGGAGCATCATCATCTTCCTCATTAGGGGATTTCATAATCAAAGTTTTCTTCTTTTGATCCAGGTGGATATTGGTGGCCACTCACCTATTCCACTTGGACCCACACCATTGTTTCTTTCAGTTTTTCAGTTTCCTTAATTGTAGCACAATTTTCTATTTTTAGCAGTTCTTCGGGTCCTGAAGTTCCAGAGCTGTTTTGAGGCCCTAAACGACATTTTTTGGGCATGAAGGCTCTGGCGAATATGAGTCTGTTTTGGACTCAACATTCACTGTCAGCAGTGTAGTCCTTGGATAGATCTTTTTAACGATGTATCATGTGCATCAAACGAAGATAGTATGCCAAAGTTACGACCACGAGAAATTGATGTACCAATTTACCCCAACGGGGCCCATATTCTGGTGTTTCATCTCCTAGGGTTAGGTTTTTGGATGTTTAGGGTTTTCCATTGTTTCTCAGTAATACATAGGCCTTTGAGCCTCATTGTAACAAGCAGTTCAGAGGCCAGTAGCTGCCACATCTCTTCTCAAAGATAAGCTACCAGCGCCCTAGCTAGTTTATTTCCATTCTGTCTGTAATCATTTTTCAGTCATTTGTTATTAATGAAATGAAGTCTTATTTCCGCTGCATCTCTACGTTTATGTGTATTTCTGTATTTCCTTGTGTTCCTACATAAATCCGGATCAATGGTTTCAGAGCAGTCTGCTCGTTCTCGATCTTTCTTTGCATGTCCCCAACGATGTCGGGGTATAAGCAGTTGAGGATCGATCTGGTTGAACCTTTGCATGATCAGTCTCGCAAGCCCCGACGAACGCTCATGGGGGAAGAAAAGAAAGATGAGGGAGCAGGAGATCCCATCAAAATGTTGCTCGAGGAGGCCCTCGAGAAACAAAGGAACGTGATGATGGATAACTTTGCCCAGATTCTTCAATGGATTTCCACTAGCGGCGCATCGACATCCAACATCCACTCTGGAGGTGCCACTCCTTTTAAGGTACAAGTAAACTTTGACATTCCCATATTTGAGGGAAAAATAGATGCAGATGACGTAGATAGATGGTTGAATATGTTAGAAGGATATTTCTCGGTTCATGAATTTTCCGACCGAGAAAGGATTATTTTCGCACTCCTCAAAGACGCCCCCCATGTCAAGGACTGGTGGGAAACCTACTTAGAGAAACAGGGCGAGGGGGAACCCTCTTTGTTCTCGGCCACACCCACTTGGAATTCTTTCCAAGATGCCATCAAGGAACAATATTATCTCGTGGGGAGCTATGAGGGCAAATACATACAATGGACTACGCTGCGGAAACAAAGGGACCAAGATGTGCATGAGATGATGAATCTGTTTCATACCCTACGCACAAAGTTGGGTATCAAATATTCAAAGAAACATTTGGTGTTAAAGTACTGTAGTTGTCTGCACAGATACATTCAGGAGGAAATGGAGTTCCTCGACATCTCCTTGCTTGGTGTGGTGTACTGATATGCTACCAAGATTGAGCAGAAGTTCAGACAGAAAAAGTGAGACTTTGGGTCTACGAATCAAAAGCAAGGGAAAGGTACCCCCAAACCGCAGAACAAAGGACCAAGCCAAGGCGAGGCGGCCCAGGATAACCCACCAAAGACACAAGCAAAGAAAAACACCACAAAGCAAAAAAAGGACACGGGGAAGTGGTGTGAGTTCCACAAGAGCTCCACTCACAACACAAGTGAGTGTCGGGCCAAGCAGTCACTGGTAGCCGAGTTGAAGGCTTCTGAATCAGATGCATGCTCTGAGTCTGAATCGGAACCTGACAAGGGGAATGATAGGGGGAAGCATATTATTGATGCGGAGCCCAACACCACTGTTTCCACCACAAAGATCTAGAAGGAGGAACCAGAAGATCCAGAGGAGGCAGAGAGTCTCTTCCATTCCAAGATGTGGGTAAAGGGTTCCCCATTGCAGTTCATTGTCGACAACGGGAGCCAAAATAACCTCATCTCGGTAGAGTTCGTGAAGCGGTTGGGCTTGTCGACCACAACACACCCACAACCGTACACCATCGGGTGGTTGCACCAAGGACGGGACCTCCATGTCAGCCAACAATGTCGCCTTCCCTATAGAATCAAGCTCTTCACAGATGAGGTATTATGTGACATTGCTCCTCTTGATGTTTTTGATGTATTATTAGGCCAACCGTACTTGTGGAAGCGACATGCTGTGTATGAATCTAGGCCTCGTGCTATTATTATCACCTTGGGCAATAAGCTATACAGGATACCGGAGATAGCACCGCCTACCACCATCTCTTTGGTTACTGCAAAACAATGCAATAAGCTCATTTCCAAAACCAGGAATTTTTTTTTCCTGATGATCCGCCCTCAGGGAAAGAGTAAGACTGTGTCCATGACCTCTAGACAGGGCCCTACTACATGAAAACAACAGATGGATAAGGTCGTGGAGGAGTACAAGGACATCTTCACCTCTCCCGCAGGGGTGCCTCTACATTGACAGGTCAAGCACCCCATTGATTTGACCCCAGGTGCACCACTGCCCCTATCGACGCTCTGTTCTGGAGAATGACGAAATCAAGAGGCAGATTCAGGAACTATTGCAGAAAGGTCACATCTAGCCAAGTTCATCACCCTGTGGGAGCCTGATCGTGTTGGTGCAGAAGAAGGATGGGACTTTGAGACTTTGCATTGACTATCAAGCATTGAACAAGATCACTGTTCAGAATAGGTACCCGATCCCATGGATTGATGACCTCCTGGACCAACTCAAGGGGGTGAAATATTTCAGCAAGATCGACTTGAAGTCGGGGTATCACCAGGTACCAATCGAACCCTTTGATGTGTGGAAGACTACCTTCAAATCCAAGGAGGGCCTTTTCAAATGGTTGGTCATGCCATTCGGGTTGACAAATGCCCCTGCAACCTTCATGAGGCTAATGGAAGACATCCTACGACCATTCACCAACTCATTTGTAGTGGTGTACTTGGATGACATTCTGATCTTCAGCCAGACTTGGGAAGAGCACCTCCACCACATCCGACAGGTCCTCCAAACACTGCGACAACACAAGTTGTGTGCCAATTTGGAGAAATGCACTTTTGGCATGACCCAGGTTCAGTATCTGGGATACATTATTGATGAGAGGGGGGTACATGTGGATCCAACAAAGATCCAAGTAATTCGGCATTGGCCAGCCCCAACCACCCTAACAGAGCTCCGCAAATTTTTAGGTCTTGCCAATTTCTACCATAGGTTTGTGTTGGGATTCTCTCATATCACTTGGCCCTTGAGTCAAGTCACCAAGGGAGGAGCTAAAGCAAAATTCTTTTGGTTTGAATCTCAACATAAGGCGTTCGGGGAGTTGAAGCATCGCCTCTGCTCTGCACCAGTGCTCACATTACTAGACTTGCAACAACCATTTGAGATCGAGACAGATGCCTCTGACTATGCCATTGGGGAAGTCCTTACTCAACATGGGCATCCAGTGGCATATCACAGTGAGACACTTTCCGACACAGTCCGAAAGTATCCCACTTATGACAAAGAAATGTATTCCATTGTGAAGTCTTGTTGACAATGGAAGCATTACATTTTGGGAAAGGAAACGGTCATCCACATAGACCACCGACCCCTGCAGTTCATACCTACACAAGGGAAGTTGCAGAACGATCTCCATCAGAAGTGGTCCACATACCTGCAACAATTTCATTTGAACATTAAGTACAAGAAAGGAAGCACCAATATTGTTGCAGACTGCCTCAGTCGACCACCCATCGTGGCGCTAACCACTATGCTCAACTCTTGTGGGCACGAGACTTCCGATTGGCCGCTTCTCTACACAAGTGATCCAAAATTTGACCACACATACAATACACTCTTGGAGGGTAAGCAAGTTCCCAATTTTCATCTCCAGGATGCCCTTCTTTGTCACCTGGGACACCTTTGTGTTCCTTCAAGAAAGCATGCCAAGATGATTTGGGAGGCACACTACAGTCAGGTCGCTAGGAATTTCGGGGTCGAGAAAACCATGGCAGTACTACAAAAGTATTTCTATTGGCCGAACCTTCGACAGGATGTCGGGAAGTACATTAAGTCCTGCACTGATTGCGCCATTGCCAAACTGACCATCAAGAAGCAAGGCCTCTATACACCGCTTCCTACCCCCAGTCAACCTTGGGAATCCATCTCTATGGATTACATGTCGGGCCTTCCTTCTACTAAGCATGGAAATGACCGTGTTTTTGTGGTCGTCGACCAATTCTCGAAGATGTCCATTATTATGGCCTGCAAGAAGAATATCACAATAGAAGCCACTGCTAAACTCTTCTTTGAACGAGTGTGGGTACACTTTGGGATCCCACAGTCTATCATCTCAGAATGGGACAACAGGTTCCTCAGTACATTTTGGTTCAGCCTCTGGTTGATGCTGGACACCAAGCTCACCAAATCCACAGCTTTCCATCTGCAAACTGATGGCCAGACAGAGGTCGTCAACCAGATGATTGTACACATTCTGCACATGTACAACTAAAAGCATCCATGCACATGGGATGAGAGCCTCCCCTATGTACAACACAGCTACAACCGGGCTTTCCATAGCTCAACCAGCCACAACCCCTTTCAAGTGGGCTTGGGATTCCAGCCACTATGTCCCATTGACGTAGCCATGCCATTTGCGGCTACTCGGGCAGATTCAGCCCATGTCCAGTCTGAGGTTGACAAGGAAAACAAATTCATTGAGCGCATTCAACACATCCTCCAACAAGTTCATGAAATCTTGGATAGATCCAATGCTAAGTACAAGCAATGACATGATCAACATCAGGTGCCACACAACTTCCAGGTGGGTGACAAAGTGTGGCTACATTTGCAAAAGGAGCGCCTCGCTGGACCCTACCGCAAGATTCGCCATCTTCGATATGGGCCATACAACATCACCAAGGCTATAGGGGACAATGCCTTTGAGCTCAATATTCCACCATTACTTGGTCTGCACCCAGTGTTCAATGTGGACCACCTTCGACCCTACTTTCCACCTCTACTAGACACATCCGACATGGCAGAACAACTCACACCAATAGAGTTAAACCCAGATTGCATGGAACAAGACACAACTAATTGAATTATGGACACACAGATCAAGAACACCTGCCAACAGAGGATCCAACTATATTGAGTTGTCAAAGCAGGCCAACTCCTTCACCAGGGCAAGTGGCTCACCAGGGACCAAGTTCAACATAAGTTTCCTCATCTCATGGAGGAACTCAACGCAATGGGGACCATTGCTTCCTAAGGGGGGAGGACTGATCCAAGTGGATATTGGTGGCCACTCACCTATTCCACTTGGACCCACACCATTGTTTCTTTCAGTTTTTCAGTTTCCTTAATTGTAGCACAATTTACTATTTTTAGCAGTTCTTCGGGTCCTGAACTGTCGGAGTTGTTTTGAGGCCCTAAACGACATTTTTTGGTCATGAAGGCTTCGACGAAAATGAGTCCATTATAGATTCAATATTTGTTGTCAGCAGTGTATTCCTCGGATAGATCTTTCTAACGATGTATCATGTGCGTCAAACGGAGATAGTATGCCAAAGTTACGACCCCGGGAAATTGATGTACCAATTTACCCCAACAGGGCCCATATTCTAGTGTTTCATCTCCTCGGGTTAGGTTTTTAGATGTTTAGGGTTTTCCATTGTTTCTCAGTAATATATAGGCCTTCGAGCCTCATTTTAACAAGCAGTTCAGAGGCCAGTATCCGCCACATCTCTTCTCAGAGATAAGCTACCAGCGCCCTAGCTAGTTTATTTCCATTCTGTCTATAAGCATTTTTTAGTCATTTGTTATTAATGAAATGAAGTCTTATTTCTGCTGCATCTCTGTGTTTATGTGTATTTCTGTATTTCATTGTGTTCCTACATAAATCCAGATCATCTTCAATTTGAAACATTCTGACTTATCATGTCCTCATTTCTTACAATACCAAAAAAACTTAACATAAGAATAAGAAGAGGAAGAATATTGGAAAAACAATGATAAACTTGTAATAGCAGGAGGTGTAGGCTTTGAAGGTACATATATGGAAACACTAGAAAAGTATAAACACTATTGAATTCTACATTGATTAAAAACTTCTCTTTAGCCAATTGTGCTTGATTATACGTGGCATCAAGGGTGACAAGAGAACCATTTTTAGACAGGTGAAATCGGTCATAGGCGCAGGTCATTTTATTCCTCACCCTAGCTTATGAAATAGGGTAGATGTGACCGGTATTTTCCATGTAGTTTGGCTCATGATACAAATGTTCTTGCAATCCACTTTTAAACTTCAAGACATTTTTATTAACTGGATCTGTGATGTTAAGGAGAATTCACAACTGGTTGAATTGGTGGATGTACTCTTCCACATGCATGTTGAACCCTTGACATATGTGAAGCCACTTGATGTTCGTATCCTATTTTTAGTTGAAAGAATAGAAGGAAAGACTATGCGATTCCACAAGCTCGGTCCAATTGGTGTTTGGGTTTTGATTCACCACATATTTTGCAACCAAAATCTTGGTAAGCTCTATGAGCTTCAACTTGGCGAATGTCACCTTCTCGTCTTTATGAACTATATTATAGTCAAACCATGTGTCTAGGTCGAGGATACAATTGTTGAGAAATTCTAGATTGTGGGATCCATTATAGATGGGAAAATTTCATTTGCACATCGAGGAGATGGCTTGCTAATGACAATATCATTAACCTTATCAGCTAATGAGGTAGTTATGTTCACAAGTTCTAACACCCTTTTGAAAAGAGTTAATGTTTCCATGGCTCATGTAGCTGTCTCCCTTGATGCCGAGGAAAAGAGAAACTAATCCTTTAAAAATTGGTTTCTTGTAAAAGTTTCATTTTTTTTTTGGTATAAGAACAACTTTCCTTACAAAGGCTACAATTCCCATAAGCAATTTTCTTTTGCCAAAAATATGATAGATATTTCCATACACTAAGCCTTTAAAACTCATGGGATCCAAAATAAAATAAAAAGGTGTATTTGTGTGTGTGTGTTTTCTCCTCATTAGAACCTTGAATATCAAAATACATATAACTTTAATCATTGGTTCAAAATGGATAAAATTTTTGTCTCTACCTTCCCATAATAATTTTTGCAGCATGAGATAATGTTGAGTGCTATTGACCACAATCATGAAGATAGAAAATGTAAGCTTTATCTTCCCACGAATCAGGGTTGAGAAGGGCCATGGGTTACATAAAGGTGAAGTTAGTGATCTAGATGTTGTCTATGGAGCATTTGGCAATCCTCAACTAGAAGAATAAATATAGAATGACATAGGTTTATCAGGCTCCAACTGCTGTGATGAATTCCATACCCAATCACCCAAGCCCACAAATGTTGAGACTGTTATAAATTTGAGCATCAATTTAGACCATAATCAGGATGAATCCTTCAAAATCAACCATAAATATTCAAATAACACAATGAACAGGGCTTCAGATATTCTAAAAGTGAAGTGATGAATAAGTTATATACTATGTATTGTTTAGTCATTTCCGTTGGAATTGATTCCATAGTTCATCCTAAAAACTAGAACTACATGCATCAAGGAAGTATTGGTTGGTTGGATGTGGCTTTGGAGGCATTGGTTGTAATAGTTGTAGCAGTAGGGATAGAGTCTCAATATATTTTAGGCCAAGCATATTCTAACTATTATTTGCTGGATTTAACAAGGCTCACTAAAATTTACGAGGATAGAGATGAAGCATATGAAAATTCAAACGTAAAAGTATCATTACACAACATTGTAGTAGAACTTGGTAACAATTTATATTGAGGCTCTGATGGGTGTTCTATATGCACTAAAAACACACTAAAAGCCCTCAATTAAATTGTCAACCTGGGGTAAGTAAACTTAGAGTTGTAGCACTATATGTGCCAAGGCAGAAAGGCTAGAGGTAGTATAGTCTAATTAAGGAGATGGTCTATCTCAGAACTAATCTATTCAAGCAAAGGCTATTAATTATCAAACCCTATTGAGAAACTTAAGCTATTTATCCTAAGTAACTTATGAACAAAGGATCGATGGATAGTCCTAAGAAAGAAAATGTAAATCCCACTTAAAGCAAATTAACTTAATCATGACAATAATAAAAAACAAACTATCTATCTAATCTATCTAATGAGTAATAACAATAACAAACTAATCTAATTAACCTACTCAAATTGAATAAGCAACTATCCTATTAAAGCAAGTAAATAGACAAGCAACTACACTATCAAAGCAAGTAAACAAGGAAGCAATTAACTAACTAACCTATGATAACTTCTACAACAAGTAAACTAATCAAAATTACTCTATAAGCAACTAATCAAACTAATGAACAAGTGAACTCTATTCTTAAATTCAACTTCACAATTACTTCTAATTTACGAAAGGAAATCTTAATCTATTAAATTCAAAGCATCATGACAATAAAAGTAATCAACAACTACTCTTTAATCTAAAATAAGAAAACTATTCTTTAATCTACCAAAGCAATAAGACTATTCTCTAATCTACAAAAGCAAGGAAACTATCCTCTAATCTATAAAAGAAAGAAGATTCAAATATAGGGTTGACGGTTATGTCTCCGGTGTCTTATGATATCACGATGGCATTTAACAATTAACGATAACTCAAGAGGTATAAAATCAATATTGACTTCGATAGAAAACTAAAAAGTGTGAATTAGACAATCCAATAAGAACTTAGCCATTATAGAAGCAACATCAACTACCTTGCATATCCATGTGATTATTCACTCATGCATTAATTATCAACAATATAAAAACATTATTCTATTTAATTCAATTGCATTCTATGCTAATTAAGCAAATTCATACTACTTAGATTCATAACTGAAAACTAAATTCAATAATCAACTTTGAATTAAAATTGCAACCTAGATCTAGAAAATAAAATTGCATGAAGTAAACTAAACTGATTCTTTTTTAACAAATTAAATTGCAAATGGAAAATACTCATAAAGCATAAATTAGATTCTATTTCTATTTCAACATATGACAAGAAATTAAATGAGCAAACTATTTAACAACTAGATGAGAAAAACTAAATAGCAATTAGATAAGAAAACTGAAAATGGAAAATAAAACTAACAACTATCCATCCACCAAAGCTTGTCAAAGAAACCATAAAATAACTACTCTGTTTTTAAACTCTATTTCAGCATATGAAAAATCTAACTATCATCTAATTATACACAGGGTTAGTAGCTAAGAACTTGCAAGTTTATTTCCTATCAACTAACAGATCGTTGCATATTAACACTAGCCTCCATAATAACCTGCAAAACTGAACTAAACTAATTAAATTATGAATATCAATTTATACAGTAAATAAACACAATAAAAACTCATGTACAGGAAATAAACAAAATGACGATTACACTACTCAAATTCGCAAGCAAACTAACTAAATATTCACCCAGACTCTACTCAACAATAAATCACAAGCTCAGGCAACACAAATTCAACATTAAAATGAAAAATGCAGTTTTAGTAAAATATGTCTGAAAATGGAAAAACAAAGCTGACCTATTCTTTTGCTCTCCTCTAACTATTTGTCTGATCACTGAGGTGGTATTTATAGATTTACAAACTGAGAGGTCGACCACTAGAAGCGTTGACCTCCTCTAAAACCAGCAAATCGCATTCAATGCGTCTTAACCGCCGATGGCTTCTAGAAACAAGGCGAACCAATAAACGCCCATCATAACAACCCAATCTGAGTTGTTAGAAGCTTAGTAGTTGGAGGCCATGAGCACAAAGAAAACCCATGTCTCTGATTTTCCCATCGCTGGCCGCCGATATGATAATCGCCAAATCGCCCATGGTTTTAGTGTAGGACGAAGTGCTGGATGGAGTATCGGACTAAGTGACGAATGGAGTATCAGATAGAGTGCCGGATGCAAAAACGACCTGCGATTTTGCCTTGTGACACACAAAATGCGAATTAGTTTCCTGAAATCATTAAAACATGTTGAATTATACTTAAAACCATCATAAAACATCAATCATACGTACCTGGTATGAGCCACGGCGATTTAATACAAAAACCCTTCAAAACTCTTCAAAATAGGAAAATGTACATACAATATTGGTCAAAAAGGATCTAGTCATCATCATTAAATTAACCATATTGTAGGCCCAACATTACCCCCACACCTAAGATTTTGTAGGTCCCACTGCAAACAAAAAGGAATTGCCCCTCATGACTAAGCTTGCTGAAAAGGATCAGCTTTAGAATCTTCTCCTTCTTGCCATGAATATTTTGTCTTATGCCTCTTGTGTTGATTCAATTGTTCCCTAAGGTTGCGGTTGGATTTGGTCATCTCGTCAACCAATCTTTGAATGGAATTCACCTTTGCTTAGAGGACTGCATTATCATGGTGAAGATGTGTGTCCATAATATTCCTATCTTCCAATTGTTGCAACAACTGAAAATTCTCTTGTTGTAGTTTCTTAATGGCTGGAGAAGGATCAAATATCTCGGAGGAAGGCTTAGATCCCTTGAAAGATGTAGAAAGTCTATCATTCTTAGGATCTGGGGTAGGCATCTGTGAGGTAGGAGTAATAGGGGGTTGATGAGGAGAAGTAGGTTCGGATTTTGTCTTCCTTTGAGGCTTCAATTTGTCTGCAGATACTTCCCTAAGTCTTTTGTGAGGGCTCTTGAGATCGAAGGACACTTGGATAGGGTACAAAGTAGTCAGGGGTTTTGCATAAGGTTTTCCTCTTGTTCTCTGCGTACTCTTTCGAAAGGGTCCTCTATTAAATCGATTAGCTCCTCTCCTATTTGTGGGAACCGTAGGAAATTCTTGTTGAATCACTTCTTGTATATTTTTGGGTGTAGGATCAAGAGATATTGAAGGCATCTGAATATTAGAAATAGGCTTCTTGGTCTTTTTTCCCGATGAGGCTGCAGGGGTTTCACCAAGCTTTTTGGATTTTTGTTCCGGTATAGAAATGGATTCTGCAGGAGGGTTTGGAGTTTTCAGAGAGTGGTGTTTGGATGGAGAAATAGTCCTTAAATCCAATGTCTTTTTGCTAGTCTTGATTGTCAAGTGAGGGTTTGCAAATTGGTAAATGAACTCATCCCAAGTTTTCCCCTGTTTTTCCAATTCGGCTAAAACAAGGATTTTAATAAGGCCATGGTGAAAGAGGTTGTTGTGGGGGTTGGTTACATTCTTCCTCACTTGAGAGTACATCTTCTCCAAGCTCTTTAAAACGTAGAAGGGAAAATTCAATGGTTTATTGAACTGAAAGTGAGCTAACAATCAAAAGTGACATGATTTAAAGGTGGAATATCTACCTTCACATGTGATCAGCCTGGTGATGAATATGAGAGGGTTTATTAGATCCTCTTTTATCCACTCCTTGGAGTATCCTTTAGCTTTAGATATGTTCTAGAATTCTGGTTTAAAATCGTAGCAATTGGTGGTTTTTAAACCATCTATCCCCCACTCTTGGAAGCTTCGTGGCTGTGGCTATGGATTCCTATGAAACCCCAAAGGTGAGATAACTCACGTGCACTGTCTTCCCATCAAAACCGAGGGAAAATTGCATTGATATGCCATCTTCGTGGCCTTGCAAGTGGGACAAAAACTCCCCCCAGCTTGCGCGCAAAAATACTTCCCTGCACTATGTAAACTCAGGGATGGCGAAAAGGTCTACGTAGGAAGACGAATCATACCGTTTGGGCATTGTGATGGTGTGAAGGAATGGTCAGAAGGATAAATTCATAGAGGATAGGGAAATCGGGCCAAGGAATGGCATGATTTAAACAAAGGCCGAGCACAATTGTGGACAAAGCTGAATCAAAATGAGAAAAGGGCGAGTGTGTTTAAAACAGAGGAACAAAATAAGTAGAGGGGAATCAGAATGAACAAAGGTGAGTGTGAGGAATAATGGGATAACCCAATTCCATTTATGAGTGCGCTTAGGGTGGAAATGGTTGCACACATGCACACACAAGTTTCCATGTGTGAGCGATTTCGAATTTGGAGGGATGTTTTTGGGGGAAATCACAATGATAAGAAGTTAGATCAATGTCCAAGTATTTTGACTTGGACATTTGATCATGAAAATGTATAAGGTTTTCATCTTCAATATTGATTTCTAGAACTAATTCAATTAAATGACATTAATTCCTGGTTACCTGAAATTGTGGACAGTTACTGGTGTATATTTTCACATGGAACTTCGTTCAGAACCTCATATGACACTTTATACGACACCTCATATGACACTTCATACGATGCTCCATATGACACTCCATATGGTACCTCTGTGCTAAATGAATTTTTACCTCCTGTAATGGATAGATTGCAATCTCGAAATGGTTTTGACAGTCATAGTGATTAGGATTAGAGGAAGAGTGTTCTATTATTATTGATTTTTCCACCATGATTACTCAATCCACTCGCATATAACATGTAATTTCAATCCTACAATGAACAACCTGTAACGAAAATAAACCAATAAAGTGGCCTGTTAAGGATATGTACAACAATTTATAACACACAGGGAATTTAACATTTCAAAAATAAAATGAATGCTGATGTAATAACCTGTATCATGAAAACAATACATAAATTTTTACAAATATTTATTCCTCTAGGCAATGATCATTTGTCAACTCATGAACCCCTCCCCCACACCTAATTATTGTGACACCTCACAATAAAAAATATAGGAAACCAATCAGTTCTCCCAATACACGAAGATTTACATATTGTTAAGTGTAGAGATAAATTTCACAGATTGGTCTGATGAGACGATTAGAACATGGCCCCACCTATAGGATAGAACATCCTACATATTTATAAGAATAGGTAGGCAAGAGAGTTTCAAGATAGTCTGAAAGTTAGTTCCCAATGGAAAATTTATGGAGTTTATTAACCTTAACTTAACCATGCATACTTCATGTCAGATTTGTGTACAAGTAATGTCATACATCAGGACAAGTTTAAATTTGTTATTTATTTTTTGTCAGATTACCATCCTTGCTAGGTAGAATGCCCCACTGCCAGCAAGCATGTTCAGTACTTCGACGAGTTTACCTAGTCATACCAAAGGTCGATACCTGCTGCCAACAAACCTGTTTAGTATCCCAGCGGGTTAGCCTCTTACACCCTTAGAGATTGGCCCTCCATCTTTTAAGATTTTAGTATAAGATTTCTTTGTGCAAGAATATGGGGGGACAACTCCGAAAACAACTTTTTATTTTTTATTTTTTCAATTGGGATGGTATTTATGTTAGAGGATGACTTTCCATTATATTCCTTAGTGATTGTCCTGATGTAAGGGGTACTTAAGCGGACACGGCCTATCTAAAGATATGATATAATCAATCTATTTAGTGTGTAGTGGATGATACCATTGAGAAAGAACATAAATGTATCTCTAGGCTCAATTCACTTTCTTCTTTTGTAAGTTATTGTGATGTTTCCATGACTAACCGCTAATCAAACCTCCTTGTTAATTTTAAATAAAGATACTTTACTCACTTTCTCAGGTTTCTTGGGAAAACTATATGAGAGACCTATAAGCTTGATGGTTACGATATCACCTCCTTATATAGTGGTGAAGATTTTCAAGAGCAACTGCTTTTTGAAATTCCTTAAGAAAAAGACAAGATAATTTTTTTTGCAAAAATATGGCTAATTACAACAAGTCAATATTCATTTGATGCTTAGCAGACAACAAGGTTCAAGTATAGGAATGTTTTGAATAAAAATACTTCTTTTATATTTCCTTGAACCGTCTACTCCTGGTGAAATAAATACCTACAGAAATCTCTAGAATTGCTTATCAACAAAATTCAAAATTATTTACATATATTCAGTAGAAAAATTCAGAAAATATTCAAGAACAAGGGGGGACTTCCCCACCTACTAAGGACAATGCCTTGTCAGTTGACATGAACTGTAGAAAGTCTTCTTTGGAAATGGTCTTATGATAAAATTTAAGTTGGTGTCCATTTACTACAAAGGAGACTTGTCCATCGTCAATTATTTTGATTTTCATAGCTCCATTGTCATATATAGTGACTACCTCATAAGGACCCAACCATCGAGTGGTGAGTTTTCCTTTGAATGTTTTAAATCGGGAATCAAACAACAAATTCCAATCACCAGGTTGGAAGTGTTTCTTCTTAATAAACTTGTCATGCCACTTGCTCCTCTGGTTTTGGACTCACATTGTTTGTTGGATGGCATCTTGCCTGATCTCATCCAACTCATTCAATTGTAGGGCTTGTTGTTTTAGAGCCTCATCTAAGTTTAATCCCAATTCTACGACAATACAAAAGGTCCTCACTCAAAATTCTATTGGTAGAAGTACTTGTTTCCCGTACACTAGCTTATAAAGGGTATGTCCGGTGGTGTTTCTCCTGGTGGTCCGATATGCCCACAAAGCCTCTGGAATCCTATCAGCCCAATCCCAGTGATGTAATTGAACAGTCTTGGTTAATATATTTTCCAGAACTTTGTTTGTATATTCTACCTGACCATTAGCTTGTGGGTAGTATGGAGAAGATTTACAGTGTTGAATACCATATTTCTCTGTTATCTCTCTCATCACCTTGGAAGTGAATTGAGTGCCTTGGTCTGTAACAATTTCATGAGGGACACCAAAGTGGATAAATATGTCTTTATAAATGAATTCAACAACAGATTTTTCTGTAGCCCTAAATAGGGATTTTTCCTCTACCCACTTGGTGACATAATCTGTACAAACCAAAATATAGTTTTTCTTACGAGACATGGGTGAAATTGGTCCTACAAAGTCAAGGGCCCATTTGTTGAAAGGTTCTATCATAACTTGGGAACACAAGGGAATTTTGTCAGTTGACATAGGTCTTCCTATCCTTTGGCAACTATCAGAACTCCTCACATACTTGGAAACATCTTTGAAAATGTTAGGCCAATAGTAACCTGAATATAACACCTTATATGTTGTACATTTGTCAGAAAAATGGCCACCACATGGTCCTTCATGACAACTTCATAGTATTTTTGGTACCTCATCCTTTCAGACACATCTACGAATAATCAAATCAGGACATGTACAAAAAAAGGTCATGGACAACATAAGAGTAATTATCACTTTGCGTGATAATTTTACCCTTTTCATGAGGTGACAAATGAGACAGTAACTTCCTAGTAGCAAGATAGTTTGTCATATCTGCAAACCACAGGGCATTTACAGAGAGGGAAAAAAGGTTCTCATCTGGGAAACTATTATCTACAGGAATATCATCATCCTCATTTTTTATGTGTGAAAGAAAATCAACTACCAAGTTCTCTTTTCCAGGTCGGTCAAGAACGATGATATTAAACTCTTGCAGTAGCAGGAGCCACCTAGTCACTCAACCATTAATTATGGGTTTATTCATGAGAAATCTAATGGCAGAATGATTTGTATGTACAAATACTTCATAACCTGTAATGTAATGACAAAACTTATTGATAACATGAACTACTGCAAATAATTCCTTCTTAATAACTATGTAGTTTATCTCAGCAGGGGACAAGTTCTTGCTCACAAAATAAATGGCATAGGACTGTTGATCTTGTTTCTTCCCTAACACCCCTCCTATTGCAGTGTCAGAGGCATCAATAGATATGTGAAATGGTAGAGCCCAATTGGTCCCTCTAAGAATTGGTGCCACAGACAACTTAGCTTTCAGGGCTTCAAAGGCAGTTCGACATTGCTCATTCCAAACAAAATCAACATCCTTTACTAACAATCCAAACATAGGTGCAACAATATTTGTAAAATTTTCAATAAACCGTCGATAATATATGACATGTACAAGAAAGCTTCTCACCTCTTTCTAAGTCTTGGGGGGTGGAAGTATAACGATGACCTCAATCTTTGTAGGATCGACTTTTATCCCTTCATATGAAACATGATGTTCTAGAACCACTCCTTCAGTCAACAAAATTTTGCATTTTTCATGACTTAGAGATAGGTTCATTTCTTGGCATATGATAAGGACTTTTTCTAAGTTATCTAATGATTCCTGGTAAGTGTTTTCATAAACTTTGAAGTCATCTATGTAGACTTCCACACAATCATGAATAAGATCAACAAATATCCCTAGTACTTCTCGTTGAAATGTAGCAGGAGAATTACACAATCCAAATGGTAAAACCCTATAGGCATAGGTTCCCCAAGGACAAGTAAAGGTGGTCTTGTCCTGGTCCTCAGGTGCCATGAGAATTTGATTGTACCCGCTATATCCATCTAAAAAGGAGAAATATTTCTTTCCAGACAGGGTATCCAAAACTTGGTCAATGAAAGGAAGAGGAAAGTAATCCTTCAGAGTGGCGTTGTTGAGCTCCCATAAATCAACACAAATTCTCC
Source organism: Picea engelmannii (assembly GCA_009831015.1). Classification (NCBI taxonomy): domain Eukaryota; kingdom Viridiplantae; phylum Streptophyta; class Pinopsida; order Pinales; family Pinaceae; genus Picea; species Picea engelmannii. The sequence goes on along the minus strand of ML798347.1, from coordinate 149,817 downwards.
ATTTCTCGGTCACTTTCTTTAGAACCACTACAAGCGGGGACACCCACTTACTGTCGAATATGGGATAAATTAATCCGACATTTAATAACTTTTGAATCTCCTCCTTTACTATATCTATGAGTGTTGGGTTCATCCTTCTATGGGGTTTCCTAATAGGTGTGACTTCCCCTTGGGTATATATATGATGGATACATGTGTCAGGGTGTATACCCTTAATGTGAGTGTATTCTGAGGCGAATGCTCCTAATTGTTCTTTAAGGATACTTACTAATTGTTTTTGTTGGTCTGCATCTATCCCAGAGTTTATATGTAAAATTTTCCCTCGACTAATCTCGTAGGGAATGGTATAAGACATGGCAGACTCATCTATCTCAAAGACAAAATATGTCGAAGATAAAATGGATGGGTCCAATTGTTCCTGAAAATTTTCCCCAAACATGTACTCAAATTGGGGAAAAGATTGTGGAAAGTCAACACATGTGATAGAAAAAATAAATTGGTTTAGCACATTTTCTGTGGTGTGCTCCTGAAGTGTCCAATCATGGTCACTTATCAATATGAGTTCTTCCTAGTCCTCATTCTCATATGGACATTCAACCCACCATATATTCTCCATGATATGTTGAGCTGGAGGGTATATGGTGAGATTCTGGATAGAAAGTCCATTTCAGATGGTCATTTCTCCCTCTCTACAACCAATAAATGCATTGACTGTGGATAACCAAGGTCTTCCCAAAATAACGGGATGGCCTTTGGTAGGATCCTTTGAGTGGATAACCAAAAAGTCTACTGGGTACTCCCATGAGGCTAAATTAACTATGATATCATCCAAAATTCCTTTAGGTATAACCCTAGTTTTATCTGCCAATTCCAAAATGGTTGGGGTAGTTCTAAGAAGAGGTTGTAATTATAATTTATCCAAGGTAGTAGTGGTCATAACATTGATGGCTGCCCCTAGGTCTATGAGAGTGTTTCCAATTGAGACCTCATTAATGGTTATGGTCACTATGAGGTTTCCTAGGTTCCCATATTTTTCTACCTTAGGCTGCTCTGATATGTACTCATAAAGTTTTCCTATCAAATGTATTGTAGGAGGGTCCTTCTACTTCCTACCAAGCTTCTTAATACACAACTCTTTGACTACCTTATTGTAGATTGGAATGTCCTTAATGGCTTGTAGCAAGGGAATCTTGACACAAATATTCTTCAATTCATTCAAGATGTCAAATTCTGGCCGGGTGGTAGGTTTCTCGATTACTAATCATTTTGGATAAGGAGGGTCTTTAGTAACTTGTGACGGTTCATTTTGGGGAAGCTTGGGTTCTTGGTCCTTAGGAATAATAAAATATTCCCACCTAGTGTCATCCATGGGTTGTTTGAGGGTTTATTCTTCTTCTTCTTCCTGGATGACTATTGAAGGCCTCTGCCTGTCCAGAACTTTTCCCGATCTTAGTTGAATCTCCTGTAATGGAATAGGATTAATAACATATGTCGGGAAGGCCTGCATCTCAACATTGTGAAGAGGTTGAGTGGGATTATTATTGGGATTGGGAACTGGTTATGCCGGTAATAGTGTTGGTCTTGGGGAGTTTGCATTATGATATTTTTGCGGTTGTTGTTGTGGAATAAGAGGTAAGGGTGGTGGAACAAAACCTGACAGAAGCTACAGAGTGTTTGGTGAAAATCGAGGGTAAGGATGGTTGGATATATGGACAGGTGGAGCTTGAGGGTTTCCTTGGTTATGAAATCCTCTCCATGCTTGAAGCCAAGGATGTTGGTACTGTGCAGACCAGTTTTTCCAACTTGGTGAGTTCCATTGTTGTTGTTGATAATAGGGTGGAACTTGAGATTGTGGATCTGGGTATGTGGGTTGGTTCCTAGGCTTCCATGGTCTCCTAGGTGCATAAGAGGATTCCCCAGGATCCCCACTCCTATAGATGGCTAAAAAAACGGGAAATGATGGAAATTTCTCAGTTGAATGGTCTTTTGTGCAGAATCCACAAACTGAAATATTATCTAATGGACATTCCCTTGAGTAATGCTTCCTCCTGCATCTTGGGCAATATATGCTCATTGCTGAATTTTCCTCCTGTTTCTTTTTAATTTTTAGGGTGTCCAACTGGGAAACTATTGTGCTTAAGATATATGTCTTGAAGTTCTCTAAAAGGTTCCCTATCTCTGCTCTTGTGATACCACCTGAACTAACTGGTTTTAAGTTTCTATTATAAGGGTCCCAAACATTCTTTCATGTTTTATCTCTACTCCTTGAGTAATTCTTACATATTTTAGAGATTTTGGAAAATGTTTTATGAGAGATGTCACCTGATGCCATCAGGTTAATCATCTCTAGGTATTCTTCTGAAATTCCCTTAAGAAAAAGAGCCCTAACCGCATCCTCTGGGAGGTCTTGGTATTTTGACTTCTGGGAGATGTATGCAAACTATTCCATATAATCCTCAAGATTCTCATCTTCTAACTATTGGATTTTAAAGATGTCATTACGAGACTCCTTGGTCTTGCAGTAGTCTTGTTACTTCTTAAGAAATATATCTTTCATGGCTTCCCAAGACCTAATACTGGATTCTCCCAACCCCATGAACCATCTTAGTGCAGAGTCCTTGAGGCTGGCAGGAAAGAGTTTTAGTTTTTGGGCATCTTGTAAGTAGTTGTAGCTTCTACACAAGATGTCGAACTCAAATAGGAAGGTATCTGGATCTTCACTTCTTTTACCATAAAAGGTGGGCAGTTCTGAGAGGGGAATATTTTTCATATTGAAATTCGGTGTGGTGTCCAAAATTGGAAACCCGAAGGTAGTTTCGGTTTGGTTTCCCACTTTTTTATAACCCTAAATTGCACCTGACATGCATACCTAGCATCATGCCATCTAACTTGGTATATTTACTAAGCCATTATTGGACAACTCTTCTAAAAACCATCATTTTGAAGGTGTACGTGCCCTCCACCATTACTGCCCACGTACACACGCTTGCAGAGCCACTACATCCTGCGTACACTCACAAAATATCGCGAAATGTGGAAATTTTCATAGGATACTAGTTTCCGGGCCATTACTTAACCGTTTTATTGCCCATAGCCAACCACCCCAACCATTACTGTCCCTTCTGGCCTATAAAATAAGGGGTTGGGGTCCCATTGCAAGGGGGAAGCATGAGAGCAAATAAAATCTGCCCATTTTATTAATCCCCCTTTGCCCCAATTGTAAATCCCTTACCATTTCCCTAAGAGAGAACTGAAGAGGAGAAGAAGATGTGGAAGAAGTTGGTGCATGGTGAAGAGGAGCCCAGGACCAAGTTCAAGGAGCAGTGTTAGTCTCATGTTGTAAGCGACTTTTGTGAGATTAATATAAAGAAGTACTTTTTCTATCCCGCCAAATGACATCTTGAACTTATATGATTTGTTTACATTTCTTATTTATGATGTCTAACCCACTAATCCATATGTAGAATGCATGCTTGTAGTTTCTTGTTTGTCTTTTGATGAATGCAGGTCAGCCTTGGGAGGAGATTTGCAGTCAGGACAACCAAGCGCAAAGGGATCGACACTGGACGCGGATTTTAAGGTAGGCCTACCAGATCCCTTTCTCTTTTCTTTTATGTATGATTGTGGGGTAATGTTGGGATAGTGATAAAAAGTAGGATACTTTAGACGTTTAGATTTTCCTACACTTTAGGCCCTTTGTGTAGTCCGTAGAGGGTTTATCCCGCTATAACACGCTTCTTCTTCCTCCCTGTGTCTTACATTGTTGTGATCTCCCTGATCATCCATATTGGTTTGGTTTCCAACAAGAGAGAGTACCTAGGTGGCTTTATCTTTGAAGAGAACAAGGTTTCCCTTTGATGGAAAGGTCTTCCTATTGATTGGATGTCTGGGACTCTACTCAAGCCGGTTTAGATTATTTGTGCCAATGTTTCTGTGTCAACTTGAGAGACAATTATGTTGGCTGAACTACCAAACAAGGTATTCACCTGTTTAGGGTCTATGATGTCTTCAAAGTTAGGACCTCCTGATGGTGGTAAGAAAACAAAATTTGTATTGTTTGGTTCTGCGGAAGGCTCGAGTGGTCTTGTTTCCTGTCCCCCTATTACTGATGCTTCAATTTTCTGTTCTATAGTGCTCCCTTTGTTAGTCTCTTCAGAGACTGCTTTATCTCTTTGAGTTGAGACAACTCCTGTTTTTTGGTATCGATTTGCAGAATTTATGAGTGGAATTTTCCTTCCCCCAAAAAGGTCGGAAGGAACCTTGGTTGAAAGGTCTGATTTAGATTTAATGTATCTACCTTTTGGGTCTCTAGGTTTGTTCATGAAAGAAAACAAAAAGAAAAAGAAAAAATACCATTGGGTTTGGGGGAACCTGCTATAGTAGATGTGCAGGTTCTTACCTCTCATCTTAAAGTTCCCTCACCACCAAACTAATGCTGAGGTTTAGAAATGATCTATTTCCTAACTATTTCCTACCTTGAGAGAACTCCCTGACAAAGGCACCAAAAATGATGGGTGTTCTATATGCACTAAAAACACACTAAAAACCCTCAATTAAATTGTCAACCTGAGGTAAGTAAACTTAGAATTGTAGCATTATATGTGCCAAGGTAGAAATGCTAGAGGTAGTATAGTCTAATTAAGGAGATGGGCTGTCTGAGAACTAATCTATTCAAGCAAAGACTATTAATGATCAAACCCTATTGAGAAACTTAAACTATTTATCCTAAGTAAATTCTGAACAAAGGATCGATGGATAGTCCTAAGAAAGAAAATGGAAATCCTACTTAAAACAAATGAACTTAATCATGACAATAAACAAAAACAAACCATCTATCTAATCTATATAATGAGCAATAACAACAGAAAACTAATCTAATTAACCTACTCAAATTCAATAAGCAACTATCCTATTAAAACAAGTAAATAGACAAGCAACTACCCTATCAAAGCAAGTAAACAAGCAAACAATTAACTAACTAACCTATGATAACTTCTACAACAAGTAAACTAATCAAAATTACTCAATAAGAAACTAATCAAACTAATGAGCAAGTGAACTCTATTCTTAAATTAAACTTCACAATTACTTCTAATTTACGAAAGGAAATCTTAATCTACTAAATTCAAAGCATCATGACAATAAAAGTAATCAACAACTACTCTTTAATCTACAATGAGAAAACTATTCTTTAATCTACCAAAGCAAGAAGACTATTCTCTAATCTACAAAAGCAAGGAAACTATCCTCTAATCTATAAAAACAAGAAGATTCAAATATAGTGTTGATGGTTATGTCTTCGATGTCTTATGATATCACGATGGTATTTAACAATTAACAATAACTCAAGAGGTATAAACTCAATATTGACTTCGATAGCAAAGTGAAAAGTGTGAATTAGAGAATCCAATGAGAACTTAGCCATTATAGAAGCAACATCAACTACCCTGCATATCCATGTGATTATTCACTCATGCATTAATCATCAATAGTATAAAAACACTATTCTATTTAATTCAGTTGCATTCTATGCTAATTAAGCAAATTCATACTAAGATTCATAACTGAAAACTAAATTCAATAATCAACTTTGAATTAAAATTGCAACCTAGATCTAGAAAAGGAAATTGCATGAAGTAAACTAAACTAATTCTATTTTAACAAATTAAATTGCAAATGGAAAATACTCATAAAGCATAAATTAAATTCTATTTCTATTTCAGTATATGACAAGAAATTAAATTAGCAAACTAATTAACAACTAGATGAGAAAAACTAAATAGCAATTAGATAAGCAAACTGAAAATGGAAACTAAAACTAACAACTATCCATCCACCGAAGCTTGTCAAAGAAACCATAAACTAACTACTCTGTTTTAACTTTGTTTTTAAACTCTATTTCAACATATGAAAAATCTAACTATCATCTAATTATACACAGGGTTGGTAGCTAAGAACTTGCAAGTTTATTTCCTATCAACTAACAGATCATTGCATATTAACACTAGCCTCCATAATAACCTGCAAAACTGAACTAAACTAATTAAATTATGAACACCAATTTATACAGTAAATAAACACAATAAAAACTCATGTATAGGAAATAAACAAAATGACGATTACACTACTCAAATTCACAAGAAAACTAACTAAATATTCACCCAGACTGTTGGTGGCCCCCCTAGCAAGTCATGGCTACTCCTCAAGGATAAATCACGAGCTCAGGAAACACAAATTCAACATTAAAATGAAAAATGCACTTTTACACAGTTTTAGCAAAATATGTCTGAAAATGGAAAAACAGAGCTGGACTATTCTTTTGCTCTCCTCTAACTATTTTTCTGACCACTGAGGTGGTATTTATAGATTTACAAGCTGAGAGGTCGACCATTGGAAGGGTCGAACTCCTCTAAAAAAAAAAAATTGCATTTAATGCGTCTTAACCACCGGTGGCTTCTAGAAACAAGGCGAGCCAATAAACACCCAACATAACAACCCAATCTGAGTTGTTAGAAGCTCAATAGCTGGAGGCCATGAGCACAAAGAAATCCCATGTCTCTGATTCGCCCATCATTGGCTGCTGATATGATAACCGCCAAATCACCCATGGTTTTAGTGCAGGATGGAGTGCTGGATGGAGTACCAGACTGAGTGCCAGATGGAGTACCTAAAGAAAAAATGACCTGTGATTTTTCCCCGTGACACACAAAATGCGAATTAGTTTCCTGAAATCATAAAAACATGCTGAATTATACTTAAAACCATCATAAAACATCAATCATACGTACTTGGTATGAGCCACGACGATTTAATACAAAAACCCTCCAAAACTCTTCAAAATAGGAAAATGTACATACAATATTATCCAAAAAGGATCTAATCATCATCATTAAATTAACCATATCACGAGCCCAATAGGCTCTGGTACCGATGATGTGGGAAATATCACTTAAGATAAGAGGTCTACCTAAGATGTGAAAAATTAAAAACCTCTAACCGACTCTCATTAAGAAAGAGTTAAGCTTATATAACTTTACATCAAGAAACTAACTCAACAAATCAAGAGACAAGATCCTAGGAAATATCAACATAATACAATAATAGATCTAGTTGGAGATATGATCTCAACTAGTCATGAGAAATAGGAAAGAAAGTGGCATTGCCATAACAAACCATAATAATGTGAGACAAATAACCATATCATATGCTAAGCACTAAGATTCACTATCAATAATGGGAGCATGACACAAAATTACATAAATTTCCGACCATGATGAACACATAAGCAAGTAAAATAAATAGTACATAGTTGAGATATTGATTTGAAAGGTTGCAAGGGAATAATTTTTTTCCCATCCAATATAGAAAATACAATAGAATAGTCACCCTCAAAGTGAGCCTATTGACTCATATAAGCAATATCTCTCATAATATCCCCCATTTCACCATCCACTCCTCATCCCCATAAGAACAATACATTCCTACCAAAGTGTAGCATTTCTATCACTTTGATTTGGTCACCTCTATACATAAGGCGTTCTTTCAATTATACCTATATCTATACCTCCAAAGCTACTCCTAATAGTTCCAAAGATCACCCTAAAACCAAAGTCATCATTTCCAAGTTCTAAAACTCCTTTTAAAAACTAGTTTGAGTATCTAGGCACCAAAAAAAACCAAAGTCATCATTTCCAAGTTCTAAAACTCCTTTTAAAAACTAGTTTGAGTATCTAGGCAAAAAAAATGTTGCAACATGGGAGTCACGTGATAACTAATATGAAAGCATTCCCACCACTTAAATTTCCCAACAAATGAAAAATACTTTGAAGAAAATATTTTTTAAATGATTAAAAGGTAATCAAGATATTGTAGATATCCCATTGTCAATTTCATGTTTGATAAGTACTCAATTCATTATGTAGAGTTTCTTGCAGTCCCAAAGAAGATTTAACATGACTAGAGTAAACACATGCTAAATATTAAGCATGACAAATGCTTGAAAGACATAATCACAAAGACAATGCAAATATATCTAGAATATTCGATCGATCAAATATATCTAAAATCTTCGATGGATCAAATTTTATATTAATACAAATTTCCAAACAATATATTTGTTTAAAATGATGCTTTGATTGTTGAGATGGCATGTACCAGTGCAACCTTGGTAACATTAAATAGACACAATCTTAGCAAGGAAATGTGTTCACCTTGGAAGGAAAAATAAGATGACCATAAAGGAAAAATCCATAGAAAACATGGAGTATTCACAAGAAATTTTTTAGCACTTTATTTTTTCAAGAAAAAAATTTCTCAAATTTATATAGAATATAAATTCGTTTACAAAGAAAACTGCAACGAGCTTGAAGTGTAGTCAACGCACTAGCAGTGAGGACCATTTACAATAAAAAATCAGCAAAGCTGTGAAGGAGACTAGACGAGCAATGCGGGAGGAAGACTGGAGCGTGAATCAAGCGAGCAAAACTTTCCATAGGCTGTCAGCATTCTACTGCAAAGAGGGACATCCGTCATCATTCAAAAATATTAATGGAGGAAATGGGACTCTCTATCCCTCTATCACAGTGGTAGACCGAGAGTCTCCCTACCACTTCATTTAGGGCCCTCTTTGAGAGAGAGTCCGCCTCCCTATTGTGTGATCTAGAAATGTGGTGGAAGTTGATGTCGGAGAAGTAGTTGGAAAGTTCCAGCGTTTTTTGCATCCAACATTTGATATGGATAGAATGAAGCTTGCATTTTTGTGTTATCAAGTCGATAATAACTCTCGAGTCACCAAGGACGTGTAAGTGGTTGATAGACCAATAGGAAGCAAGAGTGAGGGAGGCCCATAAACCTAAGAGTTCGCCTTTTGTATTTGTACCCACTCCACAGTTGATGAACCACTTTGTGATCCTCGACGGGTGGTTTTTGAAGGTGACTCTAGCCCCACAACATAAGCCATTTGACTGTGCAACTCCATCAAAGCAAGCTAGAGTGTGACCTTCATCCATCTCAAAATCACAAGCTTTAATAGGGAAGGACTGTACCGTAGACGATTGCCGGTAGAAGGAGGCCAAAACTCTGTGAATAACCGTCGGCAAGGAAGGAGGGTGATCCTCAAAAATCGTTTTGTTCCGTTCTATCCAAATCTTCCAGCAGACATGGACAACCAAACTAAGCAGAGCCAATTTTTGTGTGGACCACAAAGAAAAACAGTCCGAGATGGAGAAGCCGCTCCAAGAAAAAAAAATAGAATAGTGCTTGAGTAGTCGATTCCAGACCTCCTTTGTAAAAGCGCAGTGTACCAAGAGGTGGTGGATGTCCTCGGAAGCTTGGCTGCAAAGTAAACAGATCCCAGGGCCCTCCCAGCCTCTCCGTCGAAGTGCGTCCCAGGAGAGAATTCTCTCTTTTCCAGCGAGCCAGATGAAGAGTTTAAGTTTGAGGGGGACCTTCCAATTCCATAACTGTTGCAACCACGAATTATCAGCTCCAAAGTTCAGCTTTTGAAGGAGGGAAACATATAGATTTTTTACTGTAATGATGCCCGTGGCATCCCCACCAGCCCACAGTAATGCATCCGGATCATCAGTTAGGGAGACACCGACGCTTTTGAGAGCAATAATAAAACGATTCCATTCTGTGGCGCACGGTCCGCTAAGGAAAAGATCACCGCTTCCCATCCAACTATTCGGAAGAGGGAAAACACCGGTCGAACCACTAACCTGTGCAAGATACGTAATGTTTAAAGACTGGAGCTTCAATCTCAGCGATGGTGAGATCACCGCTTCCCATCCAACTGTCCGGAAGAGGGAAAACGTCGGTCGAACCACTAACCTGTGCAAGATACGTAATGTTTAAAGACAGGAGCTGCAATCTCAGCGATGGCGAGAGTAACGACAGGTCCCCCAACCCGAGGATCATATCCCTACCGATGAGTATCGCCTTACCTGCGCCAGGCTTCCACCAGAGCCAGTGGAGAATCACCAGAGATGAAGCTACCAGGCCTTTCCAAAAATGGGAAGCTCTCTTCAGCTGGAACGATGACTTAGAGCCAATTGAGGAGTGGCATGGAGCCTAGATATTTATCAAATATAATTTGGTGCCAAATGCTGTCTTGAGTGACAGCTCTCCAGAAAGAACTAGCTAGGAGGGCGGTGTTGAAGGTGTAGAGATTCTTGAGACCCCAGCCCCCTGCCCTCTGAGGTTTTGACAGGATTTGCCAGCTGCAAAGATGAAGACGATGTTTGCCAACTTGACCATTCCACAAAAAATTAAAAGACAACCTTCGAAGAATAGTAATAATCTTATTTGGGATCTGCTCCAGAGTCATCTAGTAAACAACAAGGCTTTCCAACACCGATTTTACCAGGATAAATCGTCCGCCCAAGGACAACCATTTGTTGCACCAAAAACCAATTTTTCTTTCAAAAATAGCCACTATCCATTGCCAATCACCAGGTGAGGAGGCTCCCAGCTTCAGCTGGAATCCAAGATATCTGAAGAAATTTTAGCACTTGTTTCTTCATTGAAATTAACACTTATAATTACTGAAATCAATTGACAATTTTCAAGGAAAACATTCACTTTCAGTTTGTTGGTAAGGCTCAATGAAATATCCCACACTTTTGACGAAGTGATCCATTCAACACAATTTTGGATAAGTTCTCTTTGTGTTCCTATAGTTGTTTCTTCATTAACACCGATATCATGAATTTGATGTTGATATGCTTATGGTTGTTGATATGTCAAGTCATTATTTAAGGTAATTATTATAAATATTTTTTCAATATTAAATGTTTTTATTATTTATTAATTTTTTTTATTATCTTTTAAAACATTTGATTAATTTAAAATGTCATAATCATTCATGGTATTGGTGCTCAATTGCATATATTTTCCTTGAACTAATTAAATGTAAAAAAGTTATGTACTACATACATGTTTTAGGCAAATTTGGCACTCATTCTTTACTTGTTTTTGTCCTTTGTTAATCCAATATATGAAATCACTATGGGTTTAAATAAAAGAGAAAAGTAAAATAGTTATGTACTGCTATGGGTTTATGGGTTTAAACAAAAGAGAAATGTAAAATAGTTATGTAGTGTGAGGTAAATTTGGCACTTATTTTTCATTTTTTTTTTTGCATTTTGTTAATTTAATATATGAAATCACATTGAGTTTAAATAAAAGAGAAATAATTGTTTAATATTAATTAGATCATTTTGGTTTTATTATAGTTCATTTATCAATTAATTTTAAGGAAAAAAAATATTGTATAAACTCAATATTATAAGGTAAAAATTATTATCATTTTCTTATTATTTACTATATACAACTTGTGTACCCTTTGGTAATTGGCTAGTTACTTTAAAAACAATAACTTTATCAAGTTGAGGCTAAATGGTTATAAATAATTAGAATGTGAAAATTATTGTGTTACTCTTTTGGTAATTTGGCTAGTTACTCTAAAAACAATAACTCGATAAATGGAGGCTCGATGCTTATAAATAGTTAGAATGTGAAAATTATTATGTTAGGTGAAATATTAGCAAACATTCATAGAAATTCAATCAAAATTATTTAGTGCATTGATGCGATTAAGGGTAGTATTTTTATAGAAAACTAATAAAAAATATATATCATAGTATATGCCATCTTTGCAAGCTCAATATCCAAAATCCATAGCATTTTATTTATTGAATGGAGTAAAATGAAATTAGTTAAAGTGGCATGTTAATCCCCATAATCAATTCATTGCTTTGATCTTCCAATGTTCTTTATTTCCTATTTTTTATTTAATAACATGCCAATGTTTCTAACAACTAGTAGTCTTCAAGATTTTAGGATTGGGCCCACTCTACCATGCCTTCAAGAGCTTTGTGCTTCTAAAAACATTATAGATCGACCTGAAGTCCAAAAGGTCAGCGTTGTCGACTAGATTTTGAAAAGAAATGAGTTTTCTACTAAATGTAAAATAGCAAATGCAAAATATTGGAAGATCAAAGTGATATCTAAATTAATTGATGAGTAAGATGATGTGGGAAATCCCACTCAAGAGAAAAGTTCTACACAAGATGTGTGACTTAAAAATCTCTGACTGACTTTCATTTAACAAAACTCAAGCTCATATAGCTTTGCATCAAGAAACTAACTCAACAAATTAGGAGACAATATCTTAAGAAATAACAACATAATACAATAATAGATGTAGTTGGAGATAATATCTCAACTAGTCATGAGAAATAAGAAAGAAAGTGGTACTAACACAACAAATCGTAATAATGTGAACACCATAATAATGCGAGACAAATATCCCTATCATATGCTAAGCACTAAGAATCCCTATCATTCCTCCCAACAATAGAAGCATTGGCCTCCAATTCTTTTAGGAGGGAGGGAAAATGCTATTGTAGTCAATACTAAATGAGCATGATGTGGATGCCAACTTTTCATAGAAACATGTTAGGAAGTAGTGAATCCTTGATGTTTTTTTCAAGTCTTAGTGTTGAAAACTTGATGTACACTAACTGGAAGTTGAAAATTTGGAGAAATATTTGCAGGATGATTGATCAAGATCTTTGAGTCCAATGTTGATTCATGATATGTGTTGACAATATTGTGTATGCTTAACTGATTCAAAATTTTAAGATAGAAAGCAATGCAAAACTAAAGGGAAGCCTTAAGGGATGGACAATGTCGAATTGGATTGCGAACAAGTGAGAAGAGGCCACCAAATTTGAACTTCCAAGTGAATAGAGAACTTTGTAATAAGGGATAACCTTTGAAACTTTTAGATTGTACTCTTGAGGTATTGTCTAGATGCAAATGAGATTTATGGAAAAACAAAGAAAATGATAAAAGGGGAGGTTTACAAGAATCCTTTAAAACTGTTGAATGAACCTCAACCTGCAAACCTAGAAAAACGTGATCTTATGGATAAGGTTGTCATATAAAATTTAATGAACTCTTCTTCATTGTAGGATCAAATTGACGTGGTAGTTCAAGTGTCTTGTGGATACAATAATTGGTGCTATATTTATGTAGTAGGTAAGTGTTGTTTAATGCATCATATTGGGCATTATGATCATACTGATAAGGTCGACCAAGAAATAAATCATAATAGTCCATATCGATCACATCACAAGTGAATTTATCCACAAATTTAGGACCAAAATAAAATGAGATAGTGCATGTGTGCACGATAAAGGAAGATGAGCCTTAATCCTTCCATCCAAGTGCACAAGGATGAGGATGATGGTCCATTGACAAGTGAAATTGATCAATGATGGATTTGACAATCAATTCTCTTATGAGCCGTTGTCGAAGATACAAGTAATGGATAAATTATGGGAGACATGTGAATCAATAGTAAATAAACTATCTCAGGTTTTTTGGGGAGTGGAGTGCTATAAAAATCTGACTTTATTGATTCCCTTTAACTCTTCATAAATCATGTTTTCACTAGAAATCTCAATGGGAGCATCATCGTCTTCCTCATTGGGGGATTGTATAATCAAAATTTTCATCTTCAATTTGAAACATTCAGACTTATCATGTCCTCATTTCTTACAATACCAAAAAAACTTAGCTGAAGAATAAGAAGAGGAAGAATATTGGAAAAAAGATGATAATCTTGTAATACCAGGAGGTGTAGTGTTTGAATGTACATATATGGAAACACTAGAAAAACATAAACACTATTGAATTCTACATTGATTAAAAATTTATCTTGAACCAACTATGCTTGATTATACGTGGAATAAAGGGTGACAATTTCCATGTACTTTGGCTCATGATACAAATGTTATTTCAATCCACTTTTAAACTTCATGACATGTTTATTAACTGGATCAATGATGTTAAGAAGAATTTACAACTAGTTGAATTGGTGGATGTACTCTTCCACATGCATGTTGAATCCTTGACACGGGTGAAGCCACTTGATGTTGATATCCTATTTGTAGTTGCAAGGATAGAAGGATATACTATGGGATTCCACAAGCCTGGTCCAAGTGGTGATTGGGTTTTGATTCACCACATGTTTTGCAACCAAAAGATTGGTAATCCCTATGAGCTTCAACTTGGAAAATGTCACCTTATTGTCTTTAGGAACTAGATTATAGTCAAGCCATGTGTCTAGGTCGAGGATAAAATTGTTGAGCACTTCTAGATTGTGGGATCCATTATAGATGTGAAACTTGCATTTGCACATCGAGGAGATGGCTTGCTAATGGAAATATCATTAAACTTATCAACTAATGAGGTAGTTATGCTCACAAGTTATAACACCATTTTTACAAGCATCAATGTTTCCATGGCTCATGTAGTTGTCACCTTTGATGCCGAGGAAAAGATAAACTAATCCTTTAAAAGTTGTCAAAAACAACTTTCTTTTGGTACAAGAACAACTTTCCTTACAAAGGCTACAATTCCGATAAGCAATTTTCTTTTGCCAAAAAGCTAATAGATCTTTCCATAAACTAAAACTCATAGGCTCCAAAATAAAATAAAAAGGAACACACACACACACACACACACACACACACACACACACACACACACACACACACACACACACACACACACACACACATATATATATATATATATATATTTGTGTGTGTGTGTTTTCTCCTTATTATAACCTTGAATATCAAAAGACATATAAATTCAATCATTGGTTTAGAATGGATAAAATTTTTGTCTCTACCTTCCGATAATAATTTTTTCAACACAAGATAATGCTGACTGCTATTGACCACAATCATGAAGATATAAAATGTAAGCTTTAGCTTCCCATGAATCAGGGCTGAGAAGGGCCATGGGTTACATAAAGGTGAATTTAGTGATCTATATGTTGTCGATGGAGCATTTGGGAATCCTCATCTAGAAGACTAAATATAGAATGACATAGGTTTATCATGGCCCAACTGTTGTGATGAATGCCACACCCAATCACCCAAGGCCACAAATGTTGAGACTGTTATAAATTTGAGCATTGATTTAGACCACAATGAAGGTGAAGCCTTCAAAATCAACCATAAATATTCAAATATCACAATGAACATAGCTTTAGAGAGTCTAAAAGTGAAGTGATGAAGAATTTATATACTATGTGTCATCTATTCATTTCCATTGGAGTTGGTGCCATAGTTCATCCTAAAAAATAGAACTACATGCACCAAGGAAGTATTGGTTGGTTGGATGTGGCTTTGGAGGAATTGGTTTCACTAGTTGCAGTAGTAGGGATAAAGTCTCAATATATTTTAGGCCAAGCATATTCTAACTATTATTTCCTGGATTTAAAAAGGCTCACTAAAGTTTACGAGGATAGAGATGAAGCATATGCAAGTTCAAATGTAAAAGTATCATTACAAAAAACTGTAGTAGAACTTGGTAACAAGAATGTGTCTTGCCTCTCTCTAGACTCCCATGATTATTTCTATTGAAGATCTGGTACCAATGATGTGGGAAATCTCACTCAAGATAAGAGTTCTACCCAAGATTTGCAAAATTAAAAACCTCTAAACGAATCTCATTAAGAAAAATTTAAGCTTATATAGCTTTACATAAAGAAACTAACTCAACAAATTAGTAGACAAGATCCTAAGAAATAACAACATAATACAATAATAGATCTAGTTCGAAATAGGATCTCAACTAGTCATGAGAAATAGGAAAGCAAGTGGCATTGCCACAACAAACCATAATAACATGCACACCATAATATTGTGAGACAAATAATCATACCATATGCTAAGCACTAAGAATCCCTATCAATGATGGGAGCATGACATAAAATTACAAAAAATTCCAACCATTATGCACACATAAGCAAGTAAAATAAATAGTACATAGTTGAGATATTGCTTCTTTTTTTTCCATCCATAAGAAATCCAACATAATAGTCACCCTTGAAGTGAGGCTATTGAATCATATAAGTAGAATCTCTCACAATATCCCCCATTTCACCATACACTCCTCATCCTCATAAGAACAATACATTCCTACCGAAGTGTAACATTTCTATCACTTTGATTTGGTCACCTCTATACACAATAATGTGTTCTTTCGATTATACCTATATATATACCTCCAAAGCTACTCCTAATGCTTCCAAAGATCACCCTAAAACCAAAGTCATCATTTTCAAGTTCTAAAACTCCTTTTAAAAACGTTTTTGAGTATCTGAGAAACAAACATGTTGCAACATATAATTCATATGATAACTAATTTGAAAGCATTCCCAACACTTAAATTTACCGAGAAATGAAAAATGCTTTGAAGAAACTATTTTTTAAATGATTAAAATGTAATCAAGATATTATAAATATCCAACTGTAAATTTCATGTTTGATAAGTACTCAATTCATTATGTAAAGTTTCTTTCCATCCCAAAGAAGATTTAACATGACTAGAAAAAACAAAAACACATGCTAAAGATTAAGCATGACAAATTCTTGAAAGACATAATCACATAGACAATGCAAATATATCTAGAATCTTCGATTGACCAAATTTTACATTAATAAAAATTCCCAAACAATATATTTTGTTTAAAATGATATTTTGATTGATCAGATGGAATATAAAAGATGAAACTTCATAACATTAAATAGACACAATCTTAAAAGGAAATGTGTTCACCTTGGAAGGTGGGATGGGGATCCCATGAACCAAAAGTAAATAAGATGACCCAAAAGGAAGAATCTAGAAAAAAAATTCAATTAATTCAATGGGACTCCCTCCTTGTACCAATCAATGAGACAAGGATAAGAAAATAAATTGAAAGTAAGAGGCAAAAACATGGAGTACTCACAAGAAATTTTAGCCATAGTTTTTTTTTATATTGAATACTTATTTTTTCATTGAAATTAACACTTATAGTTGTTGAAATCAATTGAGAATTTTTAAGGAAAATCTTAACTGTTAGTTTGTTGCTAAGGCTCAATAAAATATCCCACTTTAGACATAATCACAGGGTCTTCATTTAGTGAACTTGTGACATAGTACCCACATTCATGAGATATTAAAGAATACTCTTAATTTCATTAGATATTGATAAATACCTCCAAAAATACTTTTTTTGAATGCCCATCCAAATACATATTTCCAGTGAAAAACCCCCTATTTTTACTAGATTTTGTACTCCCCAATACCCCTAAACATCTTGATACCCACATCCCCACCTATACCTACAATATATTGACTCTATTTTTCACAATTAAAAAACCCTATTTATAAATGAACGTGATAAGATATTGATCAACAAGACAAAACCTTTGTGAACATGATCCATTCAACAAAATTTTAGATAAATTCACTTTATGTTCCTATAGTTGTTTCTTCGTTAACACCGATCTCATGAATTTGATGTTGCAAGTCAAATACTAAAGTAGAAAGTCTACATAGTGCCATGGGTTTTTAACATTATTTATGAAAAAATAAGTGAGCCACTTATTTCTTTTTCTGATATCCTCTTCAAATCGTGAAATCCATTAGCCGTGGTATTCTTGACTTCTACTACCTTAACATCAAAATCCTTCTTAGCTATTAGTTGAGAATCAATATCCACATAGGCATCTTGTAACTGTTTTGTCATCGATTCATTGTTGAAAAAAATGTATATCTTTTGCTTCAATATTATCACAACCTTCACCAATGCTTTGAGTATTCTCATCCTATAATTTGAACGTCTCTTAATTTTTTTCAAATATTGATTTGATGACAAATTNTGTTTTGTCATCGATTCATTGTTGAAAAAAATGTATATCTTTTGCTTCAATATTATCACAACCTTCACCAATGCTTTGAGTATTCTCATCCTATAATTTGAACGTCTCTTAATTTTTTTCAAATATTGATTTGATGACAAATTATCTTTTGGCCTTTCAACATGGCTCATGGTTTTAATTTTTTCCATAAAATAATTTATACAATTTTCTTTCTATATTTCAAAATGTAGTTTATGCTTCATTACAGTGACCCTAGGCTTAGGTGTAAGAGTATTATAAGAAATGCGACCAATGCCAGCAAACGCTTTTGAATTATCTTCTAGATTGGTAGACTTACTTTTTCTTACTACCATTATTAATTCCTTGGCAGCCTAGAGCTTATCTATTGTCTCGTATGTTTCTTGTTAGTTAAGTTTGGTTTGCAAAGATGGTGGTTCATCCAGCAAAGGCCGAGGGCTATGAGATTTTCATAATTGATTAATTTTTTCTATTGTTGTTCTATTGCATTCTCATGATCCTCAACAACATGCTTCCATAATTCTCTTGTAACTTCACGACTCTTGAAAACATCATACACTTTTAAATTACTCATAGCAAATTTAGTGTTTACTTCTTCTATCATGCTTGCCCCCTTTTCCTTAACCACCTTGGAAATCATTAGCTTATTTTTCTTCCCATCATATTTTTCATTGTATAATGTAATTGAATAATCCAAGAAAAATTGCAATTCCAATACCGCAAAACCATTCTCTTTATATTCTTTCTTTTTCATAGCAAGTACAACCCATCCAGGAAAATTGGTTAAATATAGGATTGCTTGGGTTTCTGGAAGTGTTCCCCCTTCCTTTCCTTTGTTTAATCACCAACATGGGGTTTATTACCCTTGTAATACACTAGGTTGATCTCCAAGTTGTAAAAGTATATGTACATATGTTAACTAGGCTAGTGAGCCAATATGTTTTTGGGTTGGAGAGTCTGTGATGATCAAACACTAGAGAGCCTATAATGTAATCTATACATGTAATTGCATTAATAAAATACATCATTGCTACAAACCATACATACAAAGAGTATGGGGGGATAGGAATTTGTGAGAGGGAAAGTGGGCCAATGGCATAAGGAAAGGGGCTAAGCCAAATAAATAATATAATATTCCTAAGTCATAAGTCACAACTTTATGTGTTTTATCCTATGTTCCTAAGTGATGGGACAAGTTCCCAAGTGGTAGGAGAGAGTTTCCTTGAGTGCCACTTGTAAAAAAGGAGCGATGCATATTTAAGTGAGGAGCTTAGTGGAAAATGTATCCATTATTTTCCATTATTGGCATTGCCTATGGAGTTCATGCTTTGGGTGTGAGCTAGTGAGAGCCATTGAGACTCTATGAAATTATGGACCTTATGGATTCTAGGTGAATTATGTTGAGAATTCTCCTTGGGTTGTCTTGGTGAAGGATGGAGCCTTGAAGGAAGAATTGTGTGGGTAGAATTTCCCAATGTGTGAGGCTCAAAGGGTGTCTGAAGACTACATTATTGTAGTTGCAGTTCCTATAGCCAAAACTATGAAACTTCATGTTCAACCCATGTTGGAGCCATATAAGGGAAGAGGGACAACCCGAGGAACAATAATGTAGACAAGGGGTTACACTTCCTTGGGTTGTGCAAGATGAGGGTAACAAGAGTTGCTAGTTGGAATTGGTATAGGAGTTTGTTACCTTGGACTAGTTACTTTTTTTAATTGACTGTAGACCTAATTGGCTTAGGTAGCCTTTTCCTTGGTGGAGTCATAACCCTATCTCAAGGGTGACCTTTTGTTGAGAGATCTGGAGAAACAAGGTATATGTTTGGGTGGAAAATGCAAGGTCTGCAACTAGTTGGTGGATATTTTTCCATCAAATATAAGTGTTATGCTTTTATTTCTTACATGCTTTAATTTCTATGTATATATTCTATTTCATATGATGTTATGTTTCATGTGTTCAAGCACATGAACACATGTTTATATTAGTGTTCATGTTATGTTTATATGTTGCATTTGATGGTAGTATGTGTTGTCTCTATTCTGTGCGCAGGTTGTAAGACCCAAGGTTCGGTTTATCTAAGACCAACAAAACCCACCTAACATTGGCCCTTTCGACATCACCTTCTTTCAGAGATGAATTCTCACCCGAGGTATCTATGGGGATTGTAAGAACTAGGCTTCTGCAGTGGTAAGGGAATAGGAGGAAAACGTTCAGTTCATTATTCTTTAATATGTTATGCACATAATTCGGTTCTGTCATGTTATTAACTTACCCATGGTTCAGATTTCTATCATTACATATTCCAGTTTACTGTCACAATCATGAATCATTGCACCGTTATTGATTATCAGATGAAGCTATTCTACGAGGCATGAAAATAGTATTCATAATCAAACACATAAACATATACAACACATGATTCCATAACATGTCTCTATCATTTCTTTATTCATCTTTCTCAACCTTCAGATATTACATTCAAATATAGATATGGACTCATTTTCAATCTGACTGTAACTTAAGCTAATATATCATAATCAAAATTCACCAGAATAATACTTAGTTGAACCAACTGATTGAACCCAAAACAATGATAACAATTATGATCAACCCAACCCCCATTCTCAAAACCCGTTACATATTTATATCAAACGCTAAGGAAAAAAACCCTAATATATTCATCCCTAAAATATCCCATTACAATGCATGGCTAGCCCAATTAACTAGCTATTCGATGCCTTTCTTCTTCTTTTCAACCTTCATGCCACTTTTTTGTTGTTATTCTATTTTCGGCATGTTAGGTTGTCATTCTCCTGTTATGCTTTATTTCCTTTCTTTATTCTTTGAGACGCGTGTTGTCTTCCTTCTGCACACTTTCCTCCTTCTGTGCACTTTCCTTGTACTTAGGATTTTTCCTCAAACATTTGTCAATATTGCAAAAAATGATTTCAATACTGCCTGTCCAACAAGCCCCCAACACGCACCTATGCCTCGTCCCAAGCCACTCAGGCCTGTTTCCTTCTCTTCCATGCCGAGATGAAGTTTTGAGAGGCCACTTTTTACCTCTCTACGTCTTTGATGATGTTGACCTCTCTTGATGTAATCTCCTCTTCTCCTTGCACAATCAAGTCTGTAAGTTTACCCTCTGCTTCCAACATTGTTTTCTTGACCTGACCTTGCACCATAGCAAACTCTTCAATTACTTGCACTACTTCTTCTTGCAGTGATCCCAGTCTCTCCTGCAGGATCTTTTGATGATCCCTCATTTTCTCCACTTCTACTTGTGCCTGTCATTGAGATAGAATGAATGACATGCATGCTACTGGTGGTAGTGTAGTGTTGATGCTTGAATCCATTAGGACCAAAACGACAACCTCACGAGGATATAAATCCCCTTGCGTTTTTATAGAGGTGGTACTCCTCTTTTGATTTATATCTAACTACCGATTTATTATATCTAACTACCATAGTGTGCCTTATTTAATAATATAGTGGACCTAGTCCACCTTACATTGAATTTCCTCCACTATTATCACTATGGGCCCTTCCCCCCCCCCCCNCCCACTACCTCTCTAGCTACCTTACACTTTAGGTTTTAAGAATATGGGACTTGAAAGAAGTTCGTCGTGGTAATTCAAAGAAATATAAATATTGCAAGAAAAATAAAAGGAAAATGTTTGTTTTATTTTCTAAAGAAGGTTCCTAAGAATGGACCAGGAACAAAGCACATTCACACATTCACACATTCAAAGAAAATAAGAAAAATTTACTCACATCCATCATAGTTTAAAATAAAGATTTCTGATCACATAAAAAATAAAAAGAAGATGGTCTGCATGCATAACATAACTTTAACAGAGTGAATCATGGGCATCTCAAATAAAGATAATGATATATCAAACTCAAATACTTTTTATTCAAAACTCTTGGTTACAAAGTACAATCGAGATTGTTCCCGAAATAACTCTCTTGAAATTTCTAAAAAATATATAGTCTATTACATATTCTTTGAAATTTAAAATGTGTTTGTCTTAAAGATTGGGATTGGGGCTCCTGCAGACCATAAAACAAATATACACAATAATTGATCTTGTAGAAGGAATATGGTGGGTGGTAAAAGAACAACAAGACCTGGTAAGATGAAAAGAGAAGTTATCAGTCTTCGGTTAAAACTTTCTAGTGAAAGAGGTGGAATAGATGGATGAAGGACTTGATAAAGAAAGAAAATATGTGATCAACACAAACTTACTATGATGGTCTCTCGTTTTATTCACTTGCTTCCTAGTGTCCTTTTATTTTATTCATTAATGGTTACAGGAGTCGTCTCAACTGTTTCTTTCCCCTCGGTGGTCAATTTTTCGATCACTTTCTTAAACTATTCTTTGATATAACTTTTCATTGGTGCCACATTGATTTCATGCCAGATTTTGATGTTGAAAAACTCACCCTCCAAGTCTCTTAGATCAAGGGAGATGCCATGTAATTCTTATTCAATGTCCTGATTTTTCACAGAGTAGTCCACTAGCTAGTTGTCATACTTTTTTCAGGAAATCCTTGCAATCTTCAACATTTTACGGAAAACTTGAGGCAAAAGAGATATGGGAGAATGGTCTTGAAATTGAATAATCCACTGAATTGGTATATATTTCTCAACACACCATGCAACCAGTTCCTTGCAGTCGAAAACCTCTAGGACACACCTTGAACGAGCGATTCCATATGTCCATATCACTTCCTTTTGAGCAGAAGGGGATGAGTAGTAAGAATACGCTCTAAACCACTGAAAGTTCTGTTCCTCATGCCCAAAGATATTCAAAGTATCACTGCATAACTATTGTCGAGTTGTTGCATCCATAAGTTGACGAGATTTTTCTTTTAATCCAAATGATATTTGAAATGAGCGCTTGAGAGAGATAACAATAATACAATCTTCATCAAATTGTGCTTTAATGTGGTTTTAATGAGGAATCTCCTTGATCCCTTTCATTATTTTAAACGATATTTACGGAACCTAAATGATGATTTAGTAGCATTAAACCATTCTTATATGTGTATTTGGAAAAGAATGAGGATGTCAGGGACGAACGAGAGTGATTAGGATTTGGTAATTTTTGTGACCCTTCCAACCTAGGAACCCGTGAACCCACGGTTGAAAATGATAGAAAATAATCTAAGTGTTGGGAGCGATCAATCAGACTCAATATGGGAGAGATGAGATACTTAGGATATTAATGATACTAATGGTCATAATGTAGATCACAAATATTTGGGTGTAAAATGGGTATTGCGGAACTTGGAATATGAAAGGTTGAACCTGCGAACCCGTGACTATAGAAACAATTAAGTATAGAATAATACAGTGGTTGATTGGACTCATGATATATGGGAGTATGGATGGAGATGAAAATCTAGGAGCTCGCCAACTCGCAAACCCATCGCTTTGAAAAAATGACTAAGTATAGTAATCAGCAAGGGAAAAATAAAGGGGAGAAAAGAAAAGTGGAATTCAGGTAAATATAGAAGAGGGAAAAGAAATAGAACAAAGAAGTTGGGAAAATGGAAAGGGGAGGGAAACTTGGTAATCGGAAATGGTCCCAACAACTGGCTCCAACTTTGGGATGATAACCCCCTATGGGTTATCAAGAATCTATAATCTTTGTGACCATGAGTCTTTGTCCATTGGGCTATGGAGTCAAAGGTAAGAATATACAAACTAAAAAATATATTTATGTACAAGGAGATTGAGAAAGTTTTTAGGTGAAAACACATTTCAAATGTTTCCCATTGATAGGAAACATCAATATTTTACCCGTCATTTCTTGGAGCATATAGGAATTAAAACCCATGATATTTTCAACAATGTATGGTCCAATCCAGAGTGCTTCGAACTTTGTATGCATCGATGCTTTCTCCTTGGCCTTGTTCCAAAGTAACACCAGTTCTCCCTTCTAAAAATTATTTATAGTTGCACTCTGATCGAAATATATTTTGATACTTTGTTGTCTCTGAGAAGTTTGATTCAGGGATTTGTTTCGTTATTCTTCCAATTTCAACAACTGGTTGATCCTCCTTTGGATAGGTGAATTGTCTTATGTGCCTTTTGTATTAACCATGAAATTCAAGGCATTGAGTTCGAGGAGGATTGGAATTTTCACTTCTTTCCCATAAACTAATGTATACAGGGACATCCCAGTGCTGTCTTTTGGAGTCATTCTGCTCTCCCACAATGCATTGGTCAACTTCAAGTGCCAATTCCTTTGGTTCTTATCGCTAGTTTTCTTTAAAATATGAGCTAGTATCTTATTTGTGGATTCTACAAGACCATTGCCTTCTGGATAATAATTTGATGATTGACCCATGATAATTCCATATTCTCCACAAAAATCTATAAAATTTGATCTAATGAAAATCAAACCATTATCAGTGATAAATGTATCCGGGATCCTGAATCTTGATAAAATATTATCTTTGAGGAACTTGATCAACTCTTTAGAATCAACCCTTTTCATTGCCATTGCCTCTGGCCACTTTGTAAAACAATTCGTAGCGGTTAGAATATACACATGTACATTACTTGACTTAGTATTTATTGGGTCGACGACATCAAGTCCCCATTGAGAGAATTGTTTCTCTACAATTATGGGTTGTAACGACATTCGCAGATCTCTTAATTTTCCCTGAAAATTGTTGGCATGATACAAACTTCCTTATTGTGGCATATGAGTCTCTAAATATTGATTTCCAATAGAAACCACCAAGACTAATCAGGACCAGAGCTATGGTGATTTATCCTTTGATATTATTGAAAGCTTCTTGAATATATGTTCTCCATTCAAACCTCTGCTCCTTTTTCAACAACAAATTGATTGTCTTCACAATACTTGCATAGTCAGGAACAAACCTTTTCACAAAATTGATCTTGCCAAAAAATGATTGAACTCCTTTCTTGGACGTTAGGGGGTTGAGTTCATTTATTGATTTAACTATTTCTGGATCTATATAAATCCCTTCCTTGCACACAATATGACCCAATAGTTTTCCTTGAGTTATAACAAATAGGCATTTCTTTGGATTTAGAGAGACACCATATAATCTACATCTTTCAAAAAAAATTCTGAAATGATGGATATGATCTCTCCTAGTTTTTGAATGCACTTTCAAGTCATATTGATAGTTTGCCATAAATTTTCCTATCAACCCACTAAATGAATGATCCATGGCCCTTTGGAATGTGGCTCCAACATTCTTCAAACCAAATGGAATTCTATCATATCCATATGTCTCCCACAATGTTATGAATGTTGTCTTTTCCCTTTCTTCCTTAGCAATCAAGACTTGATTATATCCAGAAAAATCGTCCAACATGGACATGCAAGCTGATCCAATGACTTGATGGAGAAGGAAATCCATATTAGGTAAAGGAAAGTTATCCTTTATGATTTCTTTGTTAAGATCTATGAAATCAACACACATCCAGATTCCACAGTCTTTTTTCTTACAATTATAGGATTTGAAATCCAGTCAGAATTTCTAATGGGATAAATTATTCGAGCCTTCATAAATTTCTCCAATTCAATCTTTACCAGAGGTTTTCGTTTGGGGTTCATAATCCTTTTTTTTTTCTTTACATCCTTTGCCTCTTCCCTCAAAGGAATGAAATGTTGGAATATTGTTTTATCATAAGCTTTCAAATAATCATAGGTCCAAGCAAGCACGTCAATGTACTCTTTAAAAAGTGAAAAATATTGATCAACTTCTTCATTGGTACAATTGACTCCCAAGTTGACATATTTCGGGGAATTGTCAGTTCCAATATTGACCTTTCTTGTTTCTTTCATTTTTCGAAGTGAAACTTTCTCCACGAGCTTCTTAGCATGATTGTTTCTTGAAAAAAGAGATTAAAACTGTATACAATCTTTAGGGACAATAGAAATGTGATCGTCTTCATCATCATCATCATCATCATTCATTTTTTTTTTTCCATTTGTTCATCATTCTCAAACACTTGAAAATATTCCATGTTATCGGGCACAGAAGGTCGGAATTCCCTTTCTACTTGAAGAGATGTTTTCTTTGTATATCGTCTGGGTTCGACAATGAGGCCTCCAAGGCCAATGAATATTCCTTGTCATTCTTGTCCCTTGGAATGAAAGAAATGTTGAAGGAACCAAAAGATTCCATTAATTCGTTAACGCTTTTGAAATATAACTTAAGCCTTTCCTTATTGATTTTATACCTTTGGGTGACCTGGTTGATTACCAAATCGGAGTTGCCAGTCACAATTAGATGTTATATATTCATTTCTTGTGCAAGGATCATCCCCTGAATTAAGGGCTCATATTCTGCCTCATTATTAGTACATGGAAATTCCATTCTAACAACATGTGGATGCACAATCTTACTTGGTGTTGGCACATGGGAAAATCCAGGGTTCAACACTTCAACAATGCACCAAAAAAACCCTAACTACCAACACTTTTGGTAACACCTACGAAGCAGATGAAGTCTCACCTGAGGTAGAGGCACGGGGGTTGCAGGACTTAGGTGTCTACAACCTAGCTGGGACACATATCTATGATCACAATACTTAACAAATCACTTATAAATTAACATTCATTAGCCTTTAACCCTTATTCACATCATAGGTCAAACCCTAATTATAGAAAAACACAGTCTTAATCAAGATCTAAGTCCATCTAACCATTCATTACATAACATCCGAGCTGATCTAACATTCATTCATACCTAAAGCACTAAGAATTAGTAGATCTATCTATTACACATCAAGATTAGTGCACTAAGCAGATAAATACATAAACATCATAAACAACATTGCACAAAGCACATCAACACATGATATACGTGGTTCACCCTAGTGTGGGGCTACATCCACCAACTCTTCTTCTCTTCTTTATTAGTGTCTTCAATCTCCTTACAAGCACCAAGCCACAAATCCAACTCTGCATAGGACAAGAGATGTGCGCGCACCTCGCCAGATCCTTCTTCCCCGAGTTAGATCAAGGCACAAATCCTTACATATTTTGTGCACAAAGTACTTACAAAACACTTGCACTTAGCTTTGCAAGCCTTAACACATCTTCTTGCACATAGTTAATATTAGCACTAAGTCATCGACTCTTTAGGTCTACTTCTTACATCGCCTAGCTACTTATCTATACATTACAAAAGGAGCCTCAACATGGGTGAACCCATGGGCCGACATCCCATACCCTTTACATAAACCCTAAAACCCAAAAAGCCCGCAAAAAGGGAGAGATCCCACGAACTCCGCTTTGTCTGGGTGCTTCATCTTCGACTAGCCTGTCGAAGTCCCAAAATGGTCAAACATGACCAATGTTTTCATAAAACTTGGTCAAGGGCCAACATACCCCTAACACTCACCCATGACTCGTCCCGAGTCACTCTGATCTGGGAAATACTGCTTTTAAGGCCTCGATCATAGCTCAAGCTACCTCAAATTATTGCTTCACCAGAGCCTCCTGCACAACAAAATCTTGACTGAATTGTTGGGTGACAGGCCCTTCCAGGTGTTGTTCCACTGCTGTGACCACCTGTTCCAGCTGTGATCCTTGTCCCTCGATTTCTTCAAAGAGGGTGCATGCTTCTTCATGCATCGATTGGATTCACTGTGTCACCTCCATCACTCTGCTTTGGATAGTAGTGACCTGCTGTTGAACTGCGCACTACTCCTGCAATCTCTTCATCTTCTCAACGGTTGTAAGTTTCTTCAACTGTGCTTTCATGGTCGACACTTGTTGCTTCACCTCCTAGAGCTGTGCCTCCAATCTTCTCAACCCCGGGTCTTCTGCAAGGAACTAATAAGTTTGTGCACTTTGGTTACTGATTTTCTTGCATTCTGATGCTAACGCCCTAATTCTCTCTATTGCGCTCTTGATAGTTTCTTCCCTTTGATCTCACACTTCTTGCAGAGTGCTCGACACTGCTTTTGGTTCTAACTCTACTACTCTTGCTTGAAGCTGTTGAATGGCCTCAACGAGCTTCCCCACTTGGCTCTCAACTGTCTCTTCTTCCATATGAGCCAATTCTGGCACAGAGTGAGGTGCTCTAGTGTCTTCTTCTCTAACCCCAATCTGCTCCGCAATCAACTGGTCTTTTTCTCTCTGGATATGATCTCTATCCTCTTTGAACCTTTCTCTAAGGTCATCTTTCTCTTGCTTCACAACCCAACGTTTCTCTAGGGATTCCTCCTTTGCTTTCTTCAAGGCCTCTATGGCCTTCTCTTTTTCTTCCTGTACTCGATGAAGGTGAGCTTCTGTAGCATATGCTATCCTTCGTAGTTGGGAAGGCTCATCCATTGATTCTACAACTTCTGATGATGATGGAGCAGTAGACACTACGTGGATCAAATTGAGAGATTGTTGTACCCCCTTTAGCTCTGCCTCGATTCTGTGATACATTGTCTCCTGCTTTACTTCGTTTCATTGCAAGATATCCTCTGAATCATCTGCTATAGCTGCGATGATGAGGTCAATATCATCCACTGTGAGTACATTTTGTGACTGAGGTTTATTGGCTTGAAATTTCTTCTGTGCTGAGGGTTTCTTCGAAGAAATTTTTTGTTTCTTTGACGTCTCGGTGTATGTAAGGGGATCCTTCGGCTATGTCACTTCACCCTCTTCTTGGTTTACTTCGTCACCTCCTGCTCCTTCAGGTGAGTCAGGCGTAGTTTCCTCCGATGTGTTGTTTATCTCCCGAACTTCTTCCTTATTTTTATTTTTCTTAGCGCTGCTTGGTCCATACCACTCAGTCCTAGTGACCACAGGACTTCTAATGAGGTTGGGGTTGGAGAGTTACGCATCTCCAATTGGTACAAGGAATTATGCAGGCCATTCCTTGGTTATATCCTCCATATCTTCCTCAGTCAATTTGTAGTAAGACTGCAACTCCTCCTTGTTTTTGTCCCCATGCATAGTGATATATATGAAGTGTCGGTCTGCGTGGAACTTCATGAGTGGCTTGAACCTATAGAGTGTATTCGACGTCATTCTGGGGAAGGATTCAATGGTGCGTGTGAGTTGTAGGTAGTAGGTGTGGAAGACAACATTCGACTGCCATTGCTTCACCATATTGCTTGTATACCACAAGGTGGTGAACCTCGCGGCCAATGGTTTTGATGGAACGACTTATGGGAATGTCTCTCCCTCAGGAATATCCCAAGAGACAAATGCTATAAGAATGAGTAACCAGTTGAAGTGGAATTCATAACCTTGGTCCTGTGCTTTGTGATAGTTCTTCTCCAACTCATCGACGAGGTAGCTCACCCAGTTCATCTGCATCCCTTCAAGGCACTTCCCCGTGAGGTCAACTATGAACCCTGTGACCTTCATATGTCTATTATTCTTGATGAGCCTACCAATGATCACTTGACAAGTTAGGTGCACCGCACCATCCTGGATGGAGGATACCTTGTAGCCTCACATCCCCTTCTCCACATCGCGATAGCTTTCCTTTATTCACTATGCCAAGGAGCGATCTGCAACTTTCCCTAGATAGAAATGGAGAGGTTCTGTTCCCTACATGCTCAATCGAGTGATCATGTGGATCAACGCTGGATCCATAATCATGCGCCTGTCTAACCAGAGATAAACTCCATGGTAGCACGACAGGAGGAGTTTAATGCACACGTTAACCTCCTGATGTTTTCCAAAGTGGGGTATCTTCATGATGTTGAGGATGGTGGACCTCACGATCTCCTTGATCCATGGATGGGGGACTATCTTTGGCTTCTTCCCAGTCATCTTTTTCAACTACCTATGTGGTGTGAGAAATGCATAATTCTTCCTATCTCCTAGGTTAAAGTCGCTGATCTTAAGATCATGGATCATTCCTAGCTGCGGTCCAACTATGCATATCCCCTTCGAGAGGTACACAATGATGAGAATGTACTTGAAGTCATGTAGGATTCTATTGCGACTAACCTCACCAACCAGAGGTGGGATGTAGTCGAGCAAGACCGACGAGATCAACTTTGCATTCACCAGGTCGTCGCGGTGCTTGCTTCTCTTCTCTTTTGCAATTCAAGATGGCCCAAATAAACGTCCAGTCGAGGGGGATGGTTGAAATCCTCGCGTCAATGAGGATTTTACTCCTGCAGACATAACTTTCTTAGCGATAAGGTCTATTAGTATCTCCTCCACAGACTTCTCTATACGCTAAGGTCGCCCGACATGCATGCTCGTGATCAAATATCTCGGGTAGGCGAACAAATACTCAAGGTAAGAAAAAATGGTGGTGAGGTCTCAAAAGCATAGTGCGATAACAATCAAGTCTCTGTGCGCTCGGATAATCATAGTTTGCAAAAGTGTCCCTAGTGGGGCATTTGACAGATTAAATAAACAATGTCGTAACGGTTTCCTCCAATAGATTGAAAATCCTCAATCAATATGATTCCATCCATTATGGCGCGGTCCCAACGGTCCAATGGCGATATTTCTGGTAATAACTATGTTTCTAACCATTCTGGAGCATCATTCTTACAGTCGGGATGCCTCCAACGGTCATATAGCTTTGTCATGGAGAAGTGCCATTCTACAATGTTCTTCTATTCCAACGATGTTCAATTTCCACAAGCCTGCTTCCTGCAAAGTCTTCACTGGAACCTCCTATAGTATTTCTAACTTTGATTTCTTCTGATTGATATTTCTATCCTTCTTCCCTGTGATATGAGTTTCCAGATTCCTCTTTCCATTTGTATTCTTATCTTCTCTTAGCATAGTAACTTCGCATTGCTGATTTTCTCTAAAAGGTTTCTCATGCAATATATCTTCTCTTACTACTTCTGGGGTAGGTTCTCTTCTCTCCTGCCTGGATAGGTTCTTTAAGCCTTCTTCTGTTCTTTCAACTTTGACAACTAAGTCTCTGGCCCTTAGTTGCTTCGACTTGTCCTCTTGTTCTTGTACTAGTCACTCTATTTTCTCAGCTATGAAGTCCCTTAATGCTTGCTTTTTCTATTCTATGGCTTCCTCTTCTGATTTCCTCCAGATATGATCTTCCCCAATCCAAGTATTTCCTAACAAAAGTGCAAAAGGAGCATTGTTCTCAAAAAAATTAATGACCTCAAAGTCTTCTTCAGTCGATGCTCCATGAGAAATCATAGGTACATGAGTAAGTTTTCCACATAGGGTTATCATCTTTCCTTTAAACAAGCCTATCCCTCCTAATGAAGGAATCATAGCAAGCTTTCCCAAAATTTCCCAATTACTTTCTGGCATAATGTTCACCTATGTTTCCTCATCCAATACACAGTCTATGTCAAAGTCTCCTATTCTTGTTTCTATGCACTGCTTTTCTTTTAATATCTTTGGTAAATTGATGTCTATGTGATCATTCAATGTTTCTTTCAGTTGTAATAACATAGTCTTTGATTTTGTCTGATTCTCTTACACATCCTTAATTTCCTGACCTTCTTCATGGTTTTCTTGTCTCAAGTTCATCTTTTCAACTTTATCAATCATTCTAGAAAAATCCAAAACCTCATGACCAACAACTTTACAACAAAGACACATAGGACCTATGCCAGGGAATTCTTTAGTAAGATGTCCCAGTCTTCTGCAGTTATAACATAGTGTTAATCCTCTCTTTCTCTTAAAAAATCCCCAACCTTTCCTGTACTGTGCACCGGGATCACAGTGATGGACCCGCAATCTGCAAAAAATATTTCTAGGATCCTGCATCCACTTATTAGTCCAAAAATTCTTTCTATGCATAGGAATAACATATCTTTCACTATTTCTACGAAATCTATTCATATCAATTCTTCTTTCTTCTAATTGTGCCCTAGATTTCAGACTAGGACAAAATTTATCAAACATACCTAGATCCATACTTTCGAAGAAAAAATTTCCACTTATCTTACCTTTACCAGAGCACAAAGATTTAAGATATTACCTCTTTCTTCAGATCAGGCTTCCTTCTCTTAGAACATAGCTTCACAATTCAAGTAGAGTACTGCGCACTACAACAACAGATCTACGCACAAAGATTTCTCTTTTCTTCAGTTCCCAACAATCACGGTTTTAGGTCCCGACAACAGAACCATTTTTTGGAACAGGGGAAGACCTAGGGTTCAACGCTTCAACATCGCACCAACAAAACCCTAACTACCAGCCCTTTCAGCAACACCTGTGAAGAAGATGAAGTCTCACCCGAGGTAGAGGCAGGGGGGTTGAAAGACTCAGGTGTCTACAACCTAGCTACGACACAAAATTGTGATCACAATACTTAATAGAGAACTTAGAAATTAACATTCATTAGCCTTTAAACCTTATTCACATCGCAGGTAAAACCCTGATTACAGAACAACACAATATTAATCAAGATCTAATTACATCTAACCATTTAGTACAATTCATCTGAGCAGATATATAATTCATTCATACCTAAAGAACTAAGCATCAGTAGATCTATCTATTACACATCAAGATCAATGAACTAAGTAGATAAATACATAAACAACATAAACAACATTGCACAAAGCACATCAACATAGGATATACATGGTTCACCCCAGTGTAGGGCTACGTCCACCAACTCTTCTTCTCTTCTTTATTAGTCTCTTCAATCTCCTTACAGAAACCAAGCCACAAAGCCAAATTCGCATAGGATAGGAGATCTTCACACACCTTGCCAGATCCTCCTTCCCCGAGTTAGATCAAAGCACAAATCCTTACATAGTCTGTGCACAAAGTACTTACAAAACACTTGCAATTAGCTATGCAAGCCTTAACACATCTTCTTGCACATAGATAATATTATCACTAATCCATCATATCTCTAGGTCTACTTTTTACATGGCCTAGCTACTTATTTATACATTACAAAAAGGGGCCTCAACATGAGTGAACCCATGGGTTGACATCCCATACCTGTTACATAAACCCTAAAACCCAAAAAGCCCGCAAAAAGGGTGAGATCCCACGATCTCCACTTCGCATGGGTGCTTCGTCTTTGACTAGCCTGTCGAAGTCCCAAAAATGGTCAAACATGACCAATGTTTCCACAAATGTAGTCGAGGGCCAACACTTGGACTCATAAGAACAATTCCAACTCCACTCCCAGAGTTTGAATAAGCTCCATCGAATGACATCCTCCAATAGCCTTAAAACATACATTCTTGATTCTCTGTATCTTGAACTTTCTCTAGGATTTCATTATGTTCCATGTCTACAATGGCATAGTTTCCAATCCTGATATCTATATAATCCTGCATTAATTCATTATCCTTCTTCTTGAAAGAGAAGGGTTTCCTAGGTTCATGGGGAACCTTGATCATTTCTCCTTCTTTTCCTGGCAACATCATACAACTTCCATCGTTCATTATTGCTCCTTCTTTGCCTAGCAACATCATACAACATTCGATCATGGATGACCAATATATTCCTATCACAACACCATATGTCGGAG
The DNA here is from genome assembly GCA_009831015.1 of Picea engelmannii. Lineage (NCBI taxonomy): Eukaryota > Viridiplantae > Streptophyta > Pinopsida > Pinales > Pinaceae > Picea > Picea engelmannii. The sequence goes on along the minus strand of ML798347.1, from coordinate 116,622 downwards.
GAAGGTCTACCACAATAATATTGAAAACCGTAATAATATGGGGGGACGTCATGATCCAAGCATAAAAGTCCTTGATTTCTCCATAAGATGGTACTTTTCTAGAATCAATTGCATATATACTTTCACTAGTCTCGTAATATTTGATACAACTCATACCTAATGCCTCTATGACTGCCAGTGGCATGATATTATCGGTTGCGCCAGTGTCAATTAAACAATTATTAAGTGCAACATCATGATTTTCAATTGAAATGTAAAAGGGAGGAAATTTACCTCTCAACTTGGAAGTTGACTGATTCTGGATTTGTTTTGTACTCGTAACAACAACTTCTTGTTTTTCAGATGGATCATCCAACAATCTCAATTTGTTTTTCCCTTTGTTGGGGAATTTTCACCACTTATGTAAAGGGCATATTTATTCTTAATTTACTTAAATCCTCTACAACATTGTACATAATTTGAGTGGAGTTTGAAATCAAGTGTTTCTTTTTACTTCCATTGCTATCCATCACTTTCTCATTCGCCCTTTTCTCGCTTGCTTTTTCTTTTTGGTTTTCCTTATCAGAATCACCTTTATTCTTGGGTTTGTTTGCAAATCCTCTTGTATGGGAGACATTTTCTTGCGAGTTGGGATCATTGTTTCCATATGAAAATATATACATGGACATCTCACATCCATCCATATATGCAGTTTCAAAGCTTTCATTAGGTGAGGAATAATTCTCTTTCTTAAGCATCTGCTCATCATATACATCATCCATAATAGTTGCATTGGGGGTTGGTTGTCTGGGAATTCTTGGTCTTTGTGGATTATCTATGTTTTCAATCCTCCCTCTATTTTCTTGGGGATGGTTTCTTCTTTTCTTTGGGACCGACATTCTCGGATTTTCCACATAATTATCCTCCCTTTTTAGTCTGGTTATCTTGTTCTATATTTTCTTGATAGTTCTATTCATTTGCACAATTTCAATTCTCTGTTTAGTTTCTTGTGTCTCCACAGGGTCAACCTTTACGTCAGGTATGGTTCCATTGAAAAATCCTTCTCCCATTGTTTGATTTTGGGTTGGTCATGGTTTGAATTCTTCGTTCCTTCTTGAAATAGAAGCTCCTTGATTATCAATGCTTAATCCCCCTAAATTCCTTTGTAATTTTCCCAGTATAATGTTGGGTTCAACACCCGTTTGAATCATAATTTCTTCCATCTCAGTGGATTTAGTCATTGAATCCTCCAAAGTATCCATTTGGTATGTTCTGATAGCGTACTTCACATTCGAGGGAATTGAATTCTTGCAACAACCGAGTACAACTGGGTCATTCAGTCTTTTATCTTCTGGAATTTTACTGAAGGTTTTATTGAACCTGAGATTAAAACATCACATTGTTTCATTCTTACTCAAGCCAATCTGGGTGAAATCAGTGAGAATGGTATGATAAGCAATTGGAGGGGCGAACATAGTCAAGAACATGGCTTCGAGGCCATTGAATGAGTGAATTGATCTATTGGGAAATGTAATATACCATTCATATTCTCTTCTTGATAGGGTTTGTAGAAAAAACCTTACCATGACATCGTCATACTCAACATGGTGAAAATCACAAACATCAAGAAATATGTGTTGATGCCTCTTTGCATCGATTGCTTCGTCTCCAGAAAATTCCTTTAGGGCGCCCTTAGGGAGAACATGGAGATCATGTTTCTCACCTAGGATATTAAAAGGGGAATCTATTACCCTCCTTCGATGTTCAAATCTTGGGTTTCCTTGATTTCTTGTAGCATCTCTTCCACTTCCTTGTCTCTCCTCATGATGTTTGCCTTGCGGTTGTTCATTTCTTTCTTCCATATTCAGAGAGATTCCAAGAATATGATTTTCACTTCTGAGAATAAAGAGTTTCTTTATTTTACTTCTGGTAATGGGTCCCTTATATTCATCTAGATTCAATGCTGACCTTCTCCTTGTGCTACTATGGAGAGCCTTTGATTTCTTCGGTCTTGTCGCTCATCTCTCCTCTATCTCTAGAGGATTTCTCTTTCTTCTTCTTGGACTAAAATATGCTACGACCTTTCTAACTCTTCTCGGGTTTCAACTGTTGTTGTTACCAGATTGTATAACTAATGTAATATGATTTGTTTATTGTTCAATCCAATTTCCAGATGGGGCTGTTCATCCTGGGGAAAAGTAATATATTGTGAAAATGATAAACCAGTTTCCAATTTCAGTTCAATCCCCAGTATGGTCGCCATAAATTTTGATGCTTGAATTCGTTAGGACCGAAATGGAAACCTCACGAGGATGTAAATCCCCCTACATTTTTATAGAGGTGGTATTCCTCTTTTGATTTAAGATTCTCCGTGGGACTTTAGGTTTTAAGAATATGGGACTTGACAGAAGTCCATCATGGTAATTCAAAGAAATATAAAGATTGCAAGAAAAATAAAAGGAAAATGTTTGTTTTATTTTGTAAAGAAGGTTCCTGAGAAAGGACTAGGAACCGAGAATATTCACACATTTAAAACAAATAAGCAAAATTTCCTCACATCCATCATAGTTTAAAATAAATATTTATGATGACATAAAAAATAAAAAGAAGATGGTCCACATGCATAATAGAAATTTAATAGAGTGAATAGTGGGAAACTCAAATAAATATAATGATAGATCAACCTCAAATACTTTGTATTCAAAACTCTGGGTTACAAAGTACAATTGAGATTGTACTTGACATAGCTCTCTTGGAATTTCTAAAAATTATATAGTCTGTTACATATTCTTTGAAATTTAAAATGCGTTTGTCTTAAAGACTAGGATTGGGGCTCCCGCGGACCATAACGAAAATATACACAAGAATTAAGCTTGTAGAAGGAATATGGTGGATGGTAAATTAACAACAAGACCTGGTAGGAATAAAAGATAAGTTATTAGTCTTCAGTTAAACGTTTCTAGTGAAACATGTGGAATAACTAGATGAAGGATTGATAAAGAAAGAAAAAATGTGATCAATGTAAACTTACTATGATGGTCTCTTGTTGTCTTCACTTGTTTGCTGGTGTCCTTTTATTGTCTTCATTAATAGTTACAAGAACTGTCTCAACTGTTTCTTTCCTCTCAGTGGTCAATTTTTCCATCGCTTTCTTAAACCATTTTTCGATATAACTTTTCATTGGTGCCATGTTGATTTCATGCGGGATTTTGATGTTGAACAACTCACCTTCCAAGTATCTCAGATCAAGGGAGATTCCATGTAATGCTTCTTCAATGTCTTGTGTTTTCATGGAGTAGTGCGCTAGCCAGTTGTCATGCTTTTTCTAGAAATCCATACAGTCTTCCCCTTTGAAAGTAAGTGTTCGCTTAGGGAAATTCAACATTTTATAAAAAAATTGAGGTGAAAGAGAGATGGGAGAATGGTCTTGAAGTTGAAGAATCCACTAACTTGGTATATATTTCTCAACACACCATGAAACCAGTTCCTTACAGTTGAAAACCTCAAGGAAACACCCTGCACGAGAAATTCCAGATGTCTAGATCACTTCCTTCTGAGCAAAAGGGGATGAAGAGTAAGAATATGCTCTAGACCACTAAAATTTCTGGTCCTCATGCCCAAAGATATTCAAAGTATCACCGAAGAAATGTTGTCGAGATGCTGTGACAATTAGTTGACAAGAGTTTTCTTTTAATCTAGATGATATTTGAAATGAGCGCTTGAGAGAGATACCAATAATATAATCTTCATAAAATCGTGCTTTAATGCAGTTTTAATGAGGAATCTCCTCAATCCCTTTGCTTATTTATAATGATATTTATGGAACTTCCATGATGAATTAGTATAATTAAACCATTCTTAAATGTGTATTGGGAAAAACACAAGGATGACGGGGACGAATGAGAGTGATTAGGATTTGGGAATTTTTGTGACCCCGCCACCCCGGGAACTAGTGAACCCGCGGTTCAAAATGATAGAAAATAAGCTAAGTGTTGGGAGCGGTCGATTGGACTCAATATAGGAGATATGAGATACTAAGGAGATTGGTGAGTCCTATGGTCATAATGTAGATTTCATATCTTTGGGTGAAAAATGGGTATCGCGGAACTTGGAACATGAAAGGTTGAAATCGCGAAACCGTGACTGCATAAATGGTTAAGTATAGAATAATACGGTGATAGTTTAGAATCATGATATATGGGAGTATGGATGGAGATGAAAATTCATGAGCTCATTAACTTGTGAACCAACCTCTTTGAAAAAACGACTAAGAATAGTAATCAACAAGGGAAAAATAGAGGGGAGAAAAGAAAAGGGGAATTTGAGTAAATGTAGAAGAGGGAAAAGAAATGGAACAAAGAATTTGGGAAAATGGAAAGGGGAGGGAAACTTGGAAATGGGAAATGGTCTCAACATGTAGCCACCCTTTCTGCTACTTGTTTTTCCTTTTCTTGAAACTCTCTTAGCTTGTCTCTACTTCTTTCATCTCTGTGTCTTCTATCAAATCTTTCTACACCTGGACGTTCTCCTCAGAATTTTTCATGCATTCACACTCAATATTCTTGATGTTGGAGTTTTTTGTAGTTTTTTTTCTCATTTTTCTTTTGTGCACGTCTGGTTTAATTCCTGGCATTTTCTTTAGCTTGAAATATTCTAGCTGTGACTGTAATCCATTAATAACTTCACCGATCGTTTGCACTTGTTCCTCCATAGTTGCTTCGACTACTAGGGGAACTTCTGGAATTGATTTATACAAATTTTGGAATACTGCTTGGGTCTTCTTCACCATGCTCTCCACCTCATCCTTTTCCTTTACTATTGTGTTGGATCTCTCCTTAGCCTCATATTTTTTCTTCATAGCCTCTTCTACTCGGCCTTCAACTTCTCTCTTTTGTTGCAGTGATGTGTCATACTTCTCCTGTAATTGGGCACATTCATCCCTTATTCGTTCTAACTCCTTATGTTCATCCTCTCCCCTGTTTATGATTTATTACACCAGTCCTGCTTTCAAGTATTGTATTTGTTTCATGGACATCCTTGAAATGAATATATTTAGATGGCCCATCACATTGATTTGTTCATGCAACTCGCCCACTGGAAACTCTAGCATGTCCGTCAGAATCTGTAGGTTTTTTTTCCTTAGAATCAATTGTGTCAAGTCCGATTGGGTACTTTTGTTTTCTCTCCTTGTCCCTGTTGATGGTTCTTTTCTAGACCTATTCTCTTTCGTCAGGTTTGCATCTTCCAACATCTATTGAAATACGCCCAACTAGTCTTGTACTTTTTTTTGTTGTTCTTCCTTATTCTTCCCATAACTCTTTTGTAGAATCCCATATTTGGTAGCCAATTCTGTCCATATTGTCATTGGTTAATATGTAGAATGGGCATTTCCTCTGTGCCTTGGATTTCTTGTGCAACCCTCTTGTTTCTCTTCCCCCTTATCCTTCCTTTTTGGTCATGCTTCAGGGAATGTTGATGTGCCAGGCATATCATCTGCACCATTCATCTTATATTTTCCTTGGTTGTCACTTAAATCCTCATCACTCTTGTTTTGATCATCCTCCTCTTTTGAGATCCCTATTTTTTCTTGTAGAATCCTCCAATATTCTTCCTAGTCATTGATTATCGAATTCACATCTTCCATTTTCAACCTATAATTGGTGAGAAACCATTTCCTTGCTAGATTCTTCTTAGCCTACACGTACATATGGTGCATGCCAACTCTAAATCAAGAAATATTCTTGTATGCTGCTACTTCTTCTTTGGAAATGAACGATATTTGCACAAATGAATAGGTGATCCTCTCCCATTAGATAAAAAATGTGATGTTATTGTAGTCTATCTTATTTCAATTGTTGAATGCCATAAGTTGGTATATCTCACACCCATAATGTTACTACCTAGATTGTGCATGTGATGGAAATACTCTAGTTCTTGCCACCCGACCAATGCGATCATAATAAGAAACCAAGAATAATGAAATTAAATTCCCTTCTCTTGGGCCTCCGTGCAATCCTGCAAAAAATTGTTAACCAATAAGGTCACCAAGTTCATCTAAACTCCTGCTATACACTTCTCTGTGGCCATAATGACGATAGTTAGTACTTCGTCTTTGCGACATTTTTGCAACATTTTGTAGGCCAATACTTGCGTCACAAACCTCAAATTCTTATAATTGATGTTTCTAACCTCCAAGCCCCACTTTCCCCTGAATGTGTAAAATTTATCCTTCATTGTTTTAGAGAGGAATCACTCTCCCATATTGAGGAACAACAATCCCAGGTCTTCCCCTGCTTTGGGAAATCCTGTAATCTGTGTAATCAACATAGTATCGATTGATACTGGGGTATTGAGCCAAAGTGTTCCCCAATGAGTGCATATTAATAATTCCTTTACACATGCGTTGATATATGTACTTTGCCTGAAATGTGGAATGCCAAATAAGTTCAATATCCATGCCTTCTATAACCCTAATGCCCACTCTTGTGGCTTGAACTTGATTGCTCCCATCCCTGGTGTTAGAACAATAAGTCACCTCTGGATTGCGGTAGAGGTAAGCCCAATACCCATTAGGTTATATTTCATGGTTAATGGATTTAAAGAGGTCAAATGGGGAAGACTCAAGAGAATATTATTTTAACTCAGAAAACTGGGGCAGTATGCACACGCAAATGAGGTCTTGATCAACTTCAGTCAGTAATTTATATTAAGGGTGAGAAGGAGGAAGAAATTGAGGAGAAGATGTAAATGTCTGCTCTGGACATCAGGTCTTCCAACAACCCAAGGAGGAAAAACTCTGAAAACAAGATCCTCTTAAATTCAAATTTTTAGGAAACTGAAAATGCTATAACTGCACTGCAATCAAACATCCATTAGAACACAGTCACTACAATCCATGCAAATCCTTCAATCATGAAAATTCAATATCAGACATAAATAATATGGAAATAGAAGATGAATTTCATTAAACAAGAAGTCTCAAATCAAGTTACATAACTAGAGAACCAGAGCTACATTAAAACATTACAATACGGGAGCTTAGCTCAACCATCGACCATAACAAAATATCAAAACTACATACATATACTTAGAATTACTGCAACCACTAGGATTGTGATTGGACCACCGCATTAATGTTTTCAGTCGGCACATCCTCTTTCAGATGCGAACCAGGTGCAGTTATGTGCTTTACATGAAAATTTGTCCATAATTGATAGTTTGCCTTTATGACCGCTCTCTGCATATTTTCAATTTACGGGGTGAGACAAGGTCTCAACTGCTGCCCCACTTTCATGAACTGTTTGAATCAGGATCAGGACATGCCATGATCTAGGTGGATATCAGTGGCCACCCACCTTTTCTGACTGGCTCAAAACAGTTTTCTGGCAATTTTGGCAATTTACTATTTTTAGCAGGTTTTAACTTCCGGGGCCATTTTGAGGGCCTAAATGAAGGTTTTTCGAGATCGAGGTTCTCAATTATTGTTTATGGAATGATTGAGCCCCCAAAATTAATTTCCTCGATGATACCTTTCCAACGATCTATCACACGCTTAAAACGAAGATCGTATGCAAAAGTTACGACCCCGGGAAGTTGATGTACTAACTTACTAAACGGGGCCCACATGACTTTTGGCGCTTCATCTCTTAGGGTTAGGTTTTTGGATGTCTATGACTTTTTGAATTCTCATATATTGTAAAATTCCTCTAGAGCCTCATTGTAATCATCTTCTCATGGATGCGAGTAGCAACCACATCTCTTCTCAGAGATAAGCTACCAACGCCCTAGCTAGTTTATTTCCATTCTGTCTGTAAGCATATTTCAGTCATTTGTTATTAATGAAATGAAGTCTTATTTCCACTGCATCCTTGCATGTATGTGTATTTCTGTATTTCATTGTGTTCCTACATAAATCCGGATCAGTGGTATCAGAGCAATCTTCTCATTCTCAATCCTTCTTTGCATGTCCCCAATGAGATCAGGGTATAAGGAGTTGGGGCTCGATCTGGTTGAACCTTTGCAAGATCAGCCTCGCAAACCCCGATGACCGCCCATGGGGGAAGAAAAGAAAGATGAGGGAGCAGGAGATCCTATCAAAATTTTGCTCGAGGAGGCCCTCGAGAAACAAAGGAACGCGATGATGGACAACTTTTCCCAGATTCTTCAACGGATTCCGACTGGCGGTGCATCGACATCCAGAAGCCACTCTGGAGGTG
>ML798347.1:35661-95851 GCA_009831015.1 Picea engelmannii | reverse complement strand
CCTTTTTTTTTCACTTCTCTAATTGCTATAATAGATCTATGTTGGCACAAATGAAGTTACTGCACATCCTGTCATCTGTCTCTATATAGTTTTAGCCGAATCCCATTCAACATTCCTTCCAAGCCAACTCCATTTAAGGTTTCTAACCTTGCAACACCTTTCTCTATTAGTTTCTGAATCACATAGGGTCCTAACCAGTGCATTTGAAATTTCCCTAGATGTTGTATATACTTTATTTCATAGAATAGTACCAAATTTCCAACTTGAAAATTCTTCTGTTTAATGTGTCTATCATACCAGGCCTTCTCTCGGATTTCTGGACCTGCTGATGAAATACTACGACAAACCAATCCTCCTTATGTTGTACTAACCATGCTAACCTCTCCTCTATTGTGATAGTATTTGATAGCTCTATAATTGCTGCAATGCACAAGCTAGGCATAATAAAATCCATTGGTGTTACTGCTTCTTTCCCATAGACTAACCTGAAAGGGGTCTGACCTGTCAACTTATTGCTTGTAATCCTGTAAGCCCATAATACTATAGGAACTCTTAAATCCCAATCATCTCTCCCTAAATTGCAGACCTTTGTTAAGGCATTATCTAAGATATTATTAAAATATTCCATGGTTCCATTGGCCTGAGGGTGATATGGTGTACTATTTTGGTGATGAATCTGGAACTCCTCAGTCAATGTTGATATGGTTTTGTTTAGAAAGTGTGCCCCTTGATCATTAATTAATATGAGTGGACATCCAAAACTTGTGACTATGTTTTTGAATAGAAACCACAGATCTGGTTCCGCTGTACAATCTTTAACTAGGGTTCCTTCTTCCCATCTTGTCAAATACTCAGTCCCAGTAATGATATACCTTTCCCTCAATCTTCTTGCTTGTGGGTTGATTGACCCCACACATTTTATGGCCCACTTCTCAAATTCTTGCAATGTAACCTGTGGATTCAATGAAATTTCATCCCTCCTAGATGGTTTTCCCACTCATTAGCACACATTGCATGACTGACAATATTCCTTCGCATCTTTGTGAAGCTTCAACCACCAAATTCCTGTGCACAAAATCTTCTGTGCAATTGCTTTCCCTACATATGTACTCCAATAATTCCATCTTGTGCTTCTTTGAGTATTATCGACCTTTCATTCTCCAACGCACAATGTATCAATATTCCATATGCAACCATCTTGTATAAATTCCTTGCAATCGACCGATAATATGTTTCTTTCACTTCTAGTTGTTTCTTCTGCACTACATTCATATCAGATGGATCCATGCATGTGTTGAGAAACTATACGATGTCCAATAAATAATCATCCGCCATCCTTACTGCAAATAACTGTGTATCTAGGAATTTTTTTATCTAAATTTCCTACATCTTCCCCTGCCAATATGTGTGATAGATGATCTGGTCTTGCATTCAGCTTCCCTAGTTTCACTATGACTTGAAAGTCATATTCTTGAAATAATAAAATCCACCTGCATATTCTCCCCCCTAACATTGTCTTGTTGACTAAGTATTTTAATGTAGAATGGTCTGTATACATCTTAAAGTGAGACCCCAATAGATACCACATGAATTTATGTAGTGTGTATATTGTTGGCAGCAGGCCGAAGTGGAAAAAAGGATGATCATGGGGAAAGAAAGCATGCAGAGAGTGGAGCAACAATTGGAAGGAAACACGACACACACACATGCAAGAAAGAGTGCACAAGGAAAGCGATAGCTGGAAGGAAGAACAACAAGCGCACATGAGAGGAATACCTAACGTTATTAGGGTTAGGGTTTTGGCAATATATTGTAATGGATGAAGAGCCAAAGAGGTATAAATACGGATAAAAAGGTATTATAGGGGGTTGTTCATGGATTTTTTAGTTGTTCTGACTTAGTTAGTAATCGGGTTTACATTTTTCTGTATGAACTGTTTTGTAAGCTGTTGAGCTAGAGGAGGCGAGAGAAGGTAGATATTGAGGATTAGATCATAGACTGAGGATCCTGGTGCGATCTAGTTCACCTCATATAGATCTTACCCATCTGAGGAGAATTGTAAGAACATGACATTGTAGATGTAGAACCATCATAATAAAAGACCCAAGAGCCAAATAGTTTTGGACATAGCCCAAGAGGGGGTGAACCCAGGTAATATCTGTGTAATGTGATGAATTCATGCATATATTAGCCTCTTTTCATTAGCTATTTGTTGTGATTAATGAGTGAATGATTTATTATACTGCTTGTTTAAATGTTGTTGCAATATAGAGGGAACAAGCTTCTGAAGTTATTGCATAGTCGTGAATAATAGTATGTTTCATTTACCAGTTTTAACAATGGTTCAATGGTCGAGTTCTCATATCTCATACTCAATCCTAGGCTCTGAACACCTGAGTCTTTCAACCACCCATTAAATCTATCTTGAGTGAGATTGCACAACGCATTTTGTGTGTTGTGTTGCCTTCTGGTTTACTAAGAGGGCCAATAGTTTTAGATTCTTTGTTGGAAACCCGAAAGATATGAACCCTGGGTCAATAACTTAGATGGTATAGAAGAATATATAACCAACAAATGGTTCCATTACTTTTGGTAGGAACAAGAGATGATTGAGTAGATAAGATAAGTCGAACATCCGTCGGAGGTAGATTAAGAACAGGTTAGGGAAGATACCAATGAGCCATTAGAAGGGAATGCTGAGACCGTGGAATCCCACAAAATCAAAGATCGAAAGCTGGTTGAGAACAAAAGAGCTAGATTTTTCACAGAAAGACAATAGAAACCCTGGAATAACACCTCACAAATATGTTGAGAAATACGTGTTTACTGATTTGCACGAAGTCTTTTTATGCGATTTTCCACATCTACTGCAGGAGTGGATACTAAGGTTGAAGGATAACCACGCGACAAACCATATATTATAGTTAGATTGGACCTCCATATAGCTTGATTAGTTACAACAAGTGAATAATAAGTTCACCTGCATAGTAGACTTTTGGATTGACAATATCATGCAGGGTTTATAACAGAGTTTGCAGTTGATACATCGAAGTCATATAGCACAATGGAGCAAGAATTTATACATGAACCTTGAGGAAGGTACATTTGATCATTGTATACTTCTATTAAGATACTGCTATATAACAAAGGTTTAATGAAAATGGAATCAGACAACTAAACTTCCTTGCATGCATGGGGGAAAGGGGGAAGCACTGAGAGAAAGAGGAGAAATGGAAGGAAGAAAGGATAAGGGAAAGAAGGAGGAACCCTTGGACCCAATCATGATGGATGACAACAATATCAAGTGGATCTTGGCGTCAAGGGGAAAGACACATAGTGGAGTACCCTACCAATACAAGGTGAATACAAAGAAGAGAGACATAGCCACGAGGGAAGGATTGGTGAGTGATGAGGAAGAGGTAGAGGATCTTCGGGCTGTGGAGAAGATTGAGGAAATCCTGCGCACAACATATGAGAGGAAGACAAGAGGTCCAAGAGTGGGAGGATAAGGAAACCATCCTATCCATATTAATGTCAGTGTGGAACCCATCAACCCATGTGCAACTAATACACCAAAGAGAACACCACCGCTTAGACAACTGAAGTTTAGAAGCAACAAGACAGTAGGAAGTACATCTACACAAGGAACAACAACTAGAGGAGCTAGTTTAGGTAGCACTAGTTAGGTATCTGTTAATGTTTTATGCCATTATTATAGTTCTTTGCATTTCAATAGATAAGAGAAACATAAGAACAAGATCACTGAGAAATACACATTCACAAGAGACAACATTTATCCTGGGAAACCCTCTAGGGGAAGAAAACCCAGCAAAAACTTCCTTATCATAAATTTCCAATACAATGTCAAGAGATAACTCAAACCAATACATATAGTCCTCTCCAAAAGATGTGCCACTCTTCTCCCTCTCTCCAACTGGTAAGTTGCAGCTTGCCTCTTAGAAAATGAGCAAGTGTGTTGTGTGATAAAGTGAGGCACTAGACTCGATATATATACAAGACTGGCACGTGTGAAGGGTCTTCACTAGCAGGGCTGACCTCTCACTCTGGGTGGGTAAACCCACCTTTAATTTATTTCTGGGTCTCAATAATAACTGCTGGGGCCGACTTCTTATTCTGCCTATTACAATTGTCTGTTGACCAATCCATAAAAGGGGATTTGGTCCTAATACAATTACTGACATGATTAATCCATAATGGGGATTAATCCTATGAATAAAATAACAATAATAATAAGAATACTCTTTGCAGTTACATTATTTCAACACTCCCCCTTAACAAGAAGGGTATTCTTCAACAACATCAGGTGAGAGAGGTATGCATCATCAGTGGCATCAGGAGGACAATATCGTCAATATCATATTGGAACATGGGTTGGCATATTTACGAGTCATCAAAAGTTTTCTTCATTGACAACATCATCATTCTCGAAAGAATGCCATCATCATCTGCATCAATATGTATCAGTAAAAATGATACCTCATCACAGCACTAGGCTGGCACATCACAGTACTACACTGGATCAATGTCACAGCTGATAATCTGGTAGCTCAATGTCAGTCACATCTTCCTTTACATCTAACAACTAGGTCAGAAGCAAGGTATACATCATCTTGCTTTACGTTTAACAACGAGGTCAGAAGTAAGGAACCATCTTGCTTTATGTTTAACAACTAGGTCAGAAGCAAGGAATCATCTTGCTTTACGTCTAACAACTAGGTCAGAAGAAAGGAATACACACAACGTCTTGCTTTACGTCTAATAGTGAGGTCACAAGCAATGAATCATCTTGCTTTACGTCTAACAGTGAGGTCAGAATTAAGGAACACATAACGTCTTGCTTTATGTCTAATAGCGAGGTCAAAATAAATGACTCATCTTGCTTTATGTCTAACAGTGAGGTCAGAAGCAAGGAACACACAATGTCTTTCTTTACGTCTAACAACGAGGTCAGAAGAAAGGAACACACAACATCTTGCTTTACGTCTAACAACGATGTCAGAAGCAAGGAATACATATATACTCCCCTTTTCAGGGAGGGTCCTTTCGAACTATACCAAGCTTATCTCGAAAGTGTTAAAACTTTACACGAGATAGAGGTTTGGTCAACACATCAGCAACCTGTTCATCCGTGCTAATGTACTAGAGCTTCAAGGCTCCTCTTTGTACCATGTCATGGATGAAATGATAGCGGATCTCTATGTGCTTTGAGCTGTCTTGGAATACAGGATTCTCTGTCATCTTTATGCAGCTCTGGTTGTCACATAGAATCACGGTTTCTCTCATCTCCAAGTCAAATAGGCCAGTCAACAACTTTTGAAGCCATATAGATTTGTAGCTAGCAGAACATGCGGCAATGTACTTTGCTTCCACTGTGCTGAGAGAAATATTGGATTGCTTCCTACTCTTCCACGAGATCATGGTTGATCCCAAACTGAAACAACATCCGAAAGTGCTTTTTTTGTCAGCAACACTTCCTACCCAATCTGAATCAGTGTATCCGCTCAATGTGAAGTCATGATCTCCATCATAGTTGAGACCATAATCCATTGTACCTATAAGGTACCTCATCACATGTTTTGCAGCCATTAGGTGAACACGTCTGGGCTCTACCAGAAACTAACTCAAGGTGTTCATTGCAAAACAAATGTCTAGTCTAGTGTTCATTAGGTACATTAGCGATCCAATAATCTGTCTGTACAGTGTGGCATCTATCAAGTCTGACAAAGTATCGACCAACAACTTTAGCTTCGTTTCCATGGGTGTATTCATGGACTTACATTCTAGCATGTCGAATTTCTTTAAGATTTCGGCTGTGTACTTCCCTTGGTTAAGGAAGATCCTTTCTAGACTCTGCCATACCTCAAGACCTAAGAAGTAATGCATTAGGCCAAGGTCTTTCATTTCAAATTCTATGGCAAGTCTCTTTTTACATTCAATGATGATCTTTTCTTCTCTAGTTAAGAATAAGTCATCCACATACAGTAGTAAGATTACTGGTTCATTATCCATAATTTTGAAGTAGAGATTTGAGCCTGCTTTACTCTTGGTAAAGCCTAAGCTTGTCAAGAAACTGTCTATACGGCCATACCAATCTCTGGGAGCTTGCTTCAATCCATATAAGGCTTTCTTCAATCTGCAGATATCACACTTCTTGTCTTCAACCTCAAATCCTTGGGGTTTCTCTATATACACTTCCTCTTCGATAACACCATTCAGGAAAGTTGTCTTCACGTCCATCTAGTGCACCTTCCATTTCATCTTAGCTGCAAGAGCTATGATGGTTCTTATCGAAGTGTATCTGGCCATAGGAGAGAATGTCTCTTCATAGTCAATGCCTTCCTTATGGGAAAATCCACGAGTGACAAATCTTTCTTTATATTTCTCAATACTTCCATAAGCAACATGTTTTATTTTGAAGAGCCATTTTGATGACACCACATCCTTACTTTTTGGTCTGGGAACTATTTCCCATACATCATTCTTTATTATGGATTGGTATTCCTCTGTCATGGAATCTGCCCATTCCTTCTTTTGAATGGATTCTTCAAGGAAGGTAGGTTCTTCATCTAGTAGATTACACATCAAAGCCATGTAACTGGAGAATGGCTTTGGTCTTTTCACCTGTCTCGAGGTTCCTTCTAGAATACCATACTTCTCTCCATATTGAATAAGCTCTCTTGCCCAAGCATGCTTTCTTTTATGGGAGAAGGTCATTTGAGGAGGTTCTTGAACTTCTATTATATCATGATCTTCAGGAGTCTCCTCATCGGGGGAAGTTATGAATTCCCTTATAGGTTCTGTAGTTATGGGAACTTCCCTCATGGATTCTACAATCCTGGGATTTATAGGTTCCTCTTCATATACTTCTTCAAGATGGCATCTTCTTGATTTATTAAGTGCTTCTTATTTATCAAAGGTCACGCCCTTGCTGATTTCAATATGGTGGTGACCAGGTATGTAGATTCTGAAGGCCTTGGAGACCTCACAGTATCCCACAAATATTCCCTTCTTTCCGGAGGGTTCCAACTTGTTTCTTTTCTCTTTTGGTATATGAATAAACACTGGACAACCAAATATTTTGAGATGGCTTACCTCTGGCTTCTTTCTGGTGAACATATCTTCCTGGGTCTTGAACCCAAGTGCACTATGGGATAATCGGTTCTGCACATAAACACCTGCCATTGCTGCTTCTTCCCATAAGCACATAGGAAGATATTAATTGTGAATCATGGTCTTTACAACTTCCATAATTATTCTATTCTTCCTTTCAGATACACCATTTTGTTGGGGATCTTGATCCCAACATCTTTGCAGAAGTTTACAAACTCTTTTGAGGTATATTCTCCTCCATTATCTGACTTGAGTATCTTAATCTTCCTTATAGAAGGGTTTTCCATCAAGGCTTTGAATTCCTTGATCTTGCTGAACACTTCAAATATATCCAGGTCTTTTATGAGAATAATCATTAATGAATGATACATAGTATACATACCCATTAATGGAGGATGATGGAATTGGGCCACATACATCTGAATGAATGAGTTCTAGGACTCCTTCTGCCTTGCTGTCCTTCTTCGGAAATGGGTTCTTGATGTTCTTCTCTTGTGCAAATCCATCACATATGCCTTCATGGTCACCTTTGAGTTTTGGTAAACCTGTGACCTCTTTGCATATGTATGGTAGCACCTTGTAGTTGAAGTGAGCTAATCTTCAATGCCAAGATTCTTCAATGGCATGGGTCATGGTAGCTTCTGAGTGACCCTATAGCTTATGCAAGTCACCTTCTTCTCTTCCAATGATGATTTCTCCATTTACGGTTTCTTCTTTAGCATGTTGCCTTCTGCAACCTTCGCTATAGCTTCCTCATGTGACCTGGAGCAATGTCAACAAAACAACAAGCAAGAATAATATCCTTCTTGATAATATAAAGCAATAGCACGAACAATCATCACAATAGCTCCTTTAGAGCTATCACTTATAATTTATTCGAAGCAAAGATTAAAGGTAAGTAATACAATACAAAATGAGGTCAAGACTCTCATAGTGTTGTGACCAAGCATTCTTCCATGGCAACCTGGAACTAACACACGAGGTTTCTCCTATAGGAGGTGTTAGTTGTATTAGGCAAAGCATATACCTCTATATGCTCACATGCTATTAGGTATAATACTTTACAAGGACTTCTATATCAACTATAGTCATCAACTTGTCATGTGTACCTTTGAATCTTATCAACTTGATTAATCAAACCTGGAGCCTTATCCTCAAGAATGAGTGCTTGATTTTCTTCTAGGTCTCCTTCACTCAAGTGATGAGTGATTTCTTCAACCTGTCTGTTGTACTGAGACAATACGCTATCTTGAAAAAAGGTTAGGTTAGAGGATAATCTCTATGATCAACTTTTAATCCTTCTAATAATTTGATCATAGCTTCAACAGGAAACACTGATTAAGATAACGTCATGACAAATAGATGTATATTAGAATAATCACACCTGGGTTGCATCATTCCTCTGAATGTGTTGGATCTTGAGATCCTTCTGTATCTATGGCAAGAGATCCCTTCTCCTGCAAATACTCTTTAGGGTTTAACCATTAAACATATGTAAGTACATACCTCTGATAGCATTTGCAGGTAGTGGCTCCATCTGGTAGCAACGATAATCATTGCCAACTCTTGAGAAAACTTCAAGGGTGATTGCAACTGGTTCTACAACTGGTACTACAACTGCAACTGGTTCTGACACTGCAACTGCAACTGCAACTGAGGGTTTTATGAGAAAACCCTAATTTTTCAAACTTCAAATTTTGAAATTCTGATCCAGGGGATAGATGCGCTAAGCTAAGGCGAGTTAGCTGGTGTAGTCAGAATTTCAAAAATCCAAATTTTACCCCCTCAAACTTGGTCTGCGGATTTCTGGACTGGTGCTTCTGGTTTTCTGGTACTTCTGGTACTCTGGTTTTCTAGTACTTTGTGAAACTAGAGTTTCACTTTCTGGGAGATCTAGCCACTGAAAAGGTTCACTCAAGGTGCCAAAATGATCCTTGGGGGAGGGAACAACTTTCTAGGTGGTTTTGGAGCTGAAAAGCTTCACTTTTGAAAAACTCTAATTTGCAGGTATTGCAGCAGTGACATTTTTCTCTTGCGAAAGATGCTTCCTTCAGGTTGGATCTAATACCATGTTAATATTTTATGCCATTATTATAGTTCTTTGAATTTCAATAGATAAGAGAAACATAAGAACACGATCACTAGGAAATACACATTCACAAGAGACACATCATTTATCTTGGGAAACCCTCTAGGGGAAGAAACCCAACAAAAAATTCCTTATCATAAATTTCCAATACAATGTCAAGAGATAACTCAAACCAATAAAGATATTCCTCTCAAAAAGATGCGCCACTTTTCTCCCTCTCTCCAACCAGTAAGTTGTAGCTTGCCTCTTAGAAAATGAGCAAGTGTGTTGTGTGATAAAGTGAGGTGCTAGCCTCTCTATATATACAAGACGGGCACATGTGAAGGGTCTTCACTGGCAGGGCCGACCTCTCACTCTAGGTGGGTAAACCCACCTTTAGTTTATTTCCGGGTCTCAATAATAACTGGTGGGCCCGACTTCTTATTCTGTCATTTACAATTGTCTGTTGACCAATCCGCAAAAGGGGATTTGGTCCTAATACAATTACCGACATGATTAATCCACAATGGGGATTAATCCTATGAATAAAATAACAATAATAATAAGAATACTCTTTGCAGTTACATTATTTCAATAGTATCTATACCGCGTGGAGGTAGTAGTTCAACATTTAGGATGGCAGGACATGATCCCACCATCAGATTACCAAAATTTTGAGGAGAAGCAACAAAAGAACTTGAAAAAAATTTGTTCATTTGTGCAAAGATCTGGGAAGCAAAACAAATCATTGATGAAGATACTCAACTTGCATAGCTAGCTATTACGCTAAGAGACTGTGCACTAGACTAGTACATGATTCTAGACACAAACTGTGCCTTGGGATGACAAGGACACTGGAAGACATTAAGACATTACTGATAAATGAGTTCTAGAAGCCAAGCTCAGAGGATCAGTACATGAATGAGATGATCGAAATAAGAAAGAAACCAGGAGAGTTTGTATGGAAGATTGATCAGAGATTCAAGTGATTGAAGGGAAAGCTAAAGTATCTCATGACTGAGATGCAACATCGGCACTTGTTTGTCAACTCACTACTCCCACACTTAAAATACCCTTTATGACAACAAAAATTTTAGACATAGGCAAAGGCTCTGCAGGCAACCTTGTAATTGGAAGAAAACCAGTACCAACAAACATACCCATCTATTGAAGAACTGAAAGAGGATTTGAAGAATCTAACATTTCAGCTGAACTGGAATAAGAAGAAGGAAAAACGAGAAGTCGTTTGGTGTACCACATGCAGGAAGGAAGGACACCAGAAGAACAAATGTCCAACATTCAAATAGTATATGGAAACATGAATTCCAAATCCGTTACCACCAGGAGGACTATGGTGTGAAATCTGCAAGAAATCGAGTCACGACCCTTATCACTTCATGATGATGCAGAAATAATAGACAGTCCCAAAGAGCTCAATTGCACCTTTTGAAAGTTAGTGGGCCATGGAAAAAAATATAGTAGAACTATGGATCTGATGCGAGAAAGGACATAAGATGCATATAGGGTACATGCTGAAATGATGATTGGGCAAGAAACACCACAGTTCAATCAAGTCCCAACTCCATACAACATTGCACAATAACAATATAATACTGTGCAACCACCATACAATAATGTGCAGTCACAATACAATACAACACAACCTCAGTATAATACCACACAGTATAATCAAGCACCTTAGTATAATGCACCGAGAGGTGATCGAGCATGCTACATAGGAGGAGGATGAGCCAGAGAAGGTTTTAGACGAGGTAGAGGACCAATCACATGTCACAATTGTCAACAACCGAGACATTATGCAAGGGAATGTCCACTTCCACTAGTGACTTGTATGTATTGTCATGCATCAGATCATGACACAAAAGAATGTTTGACACTACTATTAAAGATTCAAGAGAAGATTAACTAGAACAACAAGAACGTTTAGTGGAACTCAGCTGAAGCAAGGGATGAAGGACGAAACATCAATATTGTTACTCGTGGAGGAGCTAAAATGGGAAATGACGCAGTTTGACAAGAATCAATGCATAATCAATGGGTAAAGAAGAAAACCGAACCAAGGAAGTAGTTCGACACGCATAAGGAAAAGGATATCTTTAATGAATTCAGATAAGAATTTCAGAAGGAGGACATAGCGTCGACTTCAACTGCAAAACATAAGAAGGAAGCACCAAACTACGAGATGCCACCATCATTGGATCATACTGACAGGATGCAATCGATGGGACAAGAAAGTACAATCAAAGGATTTTTGCAATCATGTGTAAAAGTATTAAGTGATCCATCATCTATGAAAATATTGCAAAATATACTAGAAAAATGTAGCATTGATATGGAAGGAAATATAGAACCAAAGATATTTAATCACCTGGACACGAGAAGAAGAACAAGTAGGGAGTTTAGACTGAATGCTAATATTGGGGATTTCAATATGGGAGACATTATACTAGATCTAGGATTTGAAGTTTATGTATTACCAAATAAGACATGGAAGTGCATGGGAGAGTCGACATTAGGATACTCACCTGTTCAATTGAAACTAGCAAATCAACACAGAGTCTTACAAATTGGTAGATTGAAAGGAGTGACAGTCGACTTAGATGGAGTGCGCACTAAAGTAGATTTCAAAGTCATTGAAATAGTAGATGAAACAACACCTTACCCAACGTTGCTTGGTCTATATTGGACATTTGACAAGTAGGCCATAATCAATTTGAAGATCAGGAAAATGAAATTTGAGTCAAGATAATATAGGGTCATCACGCCATTAGACCCATCAGAAGGGGAGAGGTTTATATAACCTACTTGCCTAGACTTAGAGGAAATTGTCTAGTTGTACAAAACAACTACGCACGATGAAGATTACGTAAACCCAACTACAGATAGGGTAATCAGTTGGAGGAGCATTACTTCATGTGCAACAGACTCAGACACCGATTTAGAAAACTGGAAGAAAAGGCTACACGATGTATCCACAATATTATGTGCAAGAATAGACCGCACAGTAAGATGGGTAGACATAGAAATCATAGAACCACCCAGTTTCCACAGAATAAACGATTTGGAAACATACTTGACATAGTATGAAGATGCATTTTTATAGAACCAGAGACTGTTAGCACTTGATCTAGCACTCAAGGCCACACCTGCAAGATGGTGGGGTGCGCACAAGGAGACCATAACAGATTGGTACCAATGTAAGAGACTATTGCGCATAAGGTTTGGCGCAGAACACAAAAACAACAAAAAACAAAAGTATGCTGGACACGGGGCACCAATGAAACACTTGGAGGTGTGTAGAAATCTATGGAAATGACACCCCTAGAGGAATGGCCTCATCACTTCATACACACTCTAGAGGGAATACCAACGAACTGGTATACAGACCAGGAGTTTCGCAAAGGAACTGTGACATGGACGACATTGCAACATAATTTTACCATCACATTTTCATTCAAACATGAAAAACCCAACATAGATGCAGCTATAAAATAGATAAGAGAAGAAATATTTATCAAAGAATCAGATATAGAAGTTATCACAGAAGAGCAACAACGGAATAAAAAGACAGTTAAGGAACTGTTTTCATGCTATCTTGTGCAAGAGGAAGCACCGAATGAAGACGATCCAGATGATATTTAGATTGAAGAAGCAGAATGAGAAAGAGAGGTGGAAGGCCCACCTATAGAATTAGAAGTCATTTCCACGTTGATCAAGGTAAAGAAAGTTAGCATTGGGACAATCGAGCATCCCAAAATGGCCAGCATTGGAGACTACTAGGATGAGAAAACAATAGAAAGAATCACAAAGTTTTTGCGCGAATACAACGACTTGTTTCCCACAACCTTTACAGAGATGAAGGGTATAGCAGGAGAATTAGGAGAGATGAAGATATCACTTAGACCTGAAGTGAGACCTATTAGAAAGTGACGCTACAGGATGAACCCAATATATAAACATAAATTCAAAGTTGAGATTGACAGGATGCTCGAAGCCGACATCATAGAACTGGTTGAGGATTCAGAATGGATAAGTTCAATGGTAGTTCAGTACAAGAAGCAAGGAGGGATCAGGATATGCATCGACTTTAGGAAGTTGAATGATGCATGCTTACACAACCCATTCCCTACACCATTCATAGATGAAGTGTTAGAGAATGTGGGAGGACATGAAGCTTACTCATTCACTGATGGATTCTCAGGATACCATCATATTAATATAGCATAGGAGGACATATACAAGACCACGTTTGTGACATAATGGGGATCTTACCAATACACAATCATTCCATTTGGATTGAAGAATGCACCAACAATATTTTCCAGAGTAGTCATTGTTATGTTTAATGAATTCATCCACCAGTTTCTCGAAGTATACCTGGATGATTGGACAGTCTATAGTTTATTGAAAAACCATGTGGAAGTCTTACGACTAATTTTAGAAAGATGTAGACAGTGTTAGATATCACTAAACATAAAGAAATATATATTTGGAACATTGTTTGGGATACTATTAGGTCATATAGTAAGAAAACAAGGTTTGATAGTAGATCCTGCAAATATCACAGTAATTGTTAACTTACCACCACCAAAAACAGTCTGTCCGCTAAGAGGGACGTTGGGACACACAGGTTATTACAGGAAATTTATCAAAGGATATGCGAAGATCACTGCACTGATGGAAAAAATGTTAAGAAAGGATACAATGTTTTAGTGGAACGACGAGTGTCAACACGGTCTGGATACATTGAAGGAAAATATGGTTACCGCACCGATATTAGTATTTCTAGACTGGGAGAAGACATTCCATGTCCATGTAGATGCATCAACGATAGCACTTGGAGATAGCAGCCAGGAGCAGGAGACTTGGATCACCCAATAGCATTCGTGATCGGAAATTTATTAGACTTCGAACAAAATTATAACACGACTAAAAGAGAAGGCCTAGCTATGGTCTATGCACTTCAGAAGTTCCGACATTACTTATTTGGAAAATACTTTAAGATGTTCACATATCACTCAGCCCTGAAATACCTAGTCAACAAGCCAGTGTTGGGGGGTAGAATCTGTAGATGGTTACTACTATTCCAAGAATTTGACTTTGAAGTAATAGTCAAGCCAGGAAAATTGAACACAGGACCTGATAATCTATCAAGGGTCACAAATGGAGAAGAACCTACGAATTTAGAATATAAATTTTTGGATGCACAATTATTCTCAGTACAGATTGCTGATGAATACTTCACAGATATCATTCAGTACTTGAGTACAGGTACTGCACCGCAAGAATATGGAACCGCACAGAAGAAAAACCTAGAAGTCCGTGTTGCTGACTATCAACTAATTGTAGGACACCTATACAAAATGGGCACAGATAGAATCTTGCGGAGATACATGTTAGAGCATGAAAGACCAAGAGTTTTAGCGAAAGACCATGAGGGAATAGTAGGAGGGCATTATGCAGGTAAAGCTATTGTGCAAAAGGTATTGCAGGTAGGAATTTGGTGGCCAACGATTCACATAGATTCAAAGGAATATTGTCAAACATGCGATGTTTGTCAAAGGGTAGGAAAACCCAACAGAAGGGACGAGATTCCATTGACCCCAAGTAACATTATAGACATTTGACAAGTGGGAAATAGACTTTGTGGGACCAATAAACCCACCAAAAAAAAGAATAGGAGAAAGGTAAATTATCACCGCGATGAAATACTTAACAAGATGGGCGGAAGCCGCACTAGTTAAGGATTGCAGCATAGAAACAACAAAACATTTTCTATTTGAACAAGTAATCACTAGATTTGGGTGCCCAAGAATTTTCATGAGCGACCAAGGCACGCACTTCATAAACAATACCATCAACGCTATGACTGAATAATTTGAATTCCATCACTAGAAGAGCACATCGTATCATCTGCAGGCAAATGGCATAATGGAAGCCTTCAAAAATATTCTAGAGAACGCAACGATAAAGATTTTCAATGTCAATAGGGATGAATGGGACCTCAAAGTACCAACAATATTATGGGCATATAGGAC
This sequence comes from Picea engelmannii, assembly GCA_009831015.1. Lineage (NCBI taxonomy): Eukaryota > Viridiplantae > Streptophyta > Pinopsida > Pinales > Pinaceae > Picea > Picea engelmannii. Next base: position 80,593 of record ML798347.1, on the reverse strand, counting down.
TATGTGCAAAAAGTTGACGGGGCATACACCATTTAAACTAGTTTATGGTCAAGAAGAAGTGGTGTCGCTAGAAGTTTTAGTACCAAGCTTGCGCATAACAATGATCACACAAATGACAGAACAAGGAGAAGTAAAAGAGAGAATGAATCAATTAATGACTATGGAAGAAGACCGAATATTGGTAGGATTCCACCAACAAGTTCAGAAAGCACGAGACAAATCTTGGAACGATAAACACATCAAGAAGAAAACGTTCAAGGAAGGAGATCTAGTGTTGATGTACTATAGAAAATTGTTACAACACCCAGGAAAGCTCAGAATGCATTAGTTAGGACCATACGAAATAAAATCTGTCACAGATGGAGGATATGTACAGTTAAGAGATCTAACAGGCATGGAAATAAGAGGGATGATCAATGGGAATCGACTGAAGTTGTACAAGGATAGTCGACCATCCACCGCGTAGTAAAAAAAAAAAAAAAGAACAAAAAGGAAACAAAACCAAAGAGGGCATAGGGAACCATAGGCAGAAAGGCCACACAAATTTAGAAACACAAAATCAAGGTACATCAAACCAACAATCAAGGAAGCATACTCGACAAGCTACATGGGAAATCCATACAACACACGAGCGAGGGATCCAAGTCTGTTCATGAAAAGAGAATAGACACAGAGCAACAGAGGATAAAGAGCATAGTGTGAGTTCACAAAGATCATAGAGATCACTCGAATCTAGCAAAGACTTGAAATTCACCACCATGGCATCGCCTAAGCAAGCAAAAGCGAGCCAAACTGCAAGGAAAACCAGATTTCAAACCAGGTCACGAAGATAGGACGAAGAAGGTGAAAAAAAACTATCAGAGATCGTTAATGTCGACGAAATCCCATCCCCAGAGACGATGCCAGTACAATCCATGCTGATATTGGAGTAAATTCAACAACCAACAGTAGAGGCCATGAGTGTAGATACGCCAGTAGTGGCGTAGGAGCCACAAAACCATGAAGAAAAAACCCTGAAGGAGATGCAACCAAAGCACACAGAGGTAGCTCCTAAAGTCAATGGAACAACGCTGAAGCTGACAAAAACAATTGAGCCAGATGAGTCTCAAACGACCATCTCAGACCACCCAACAGGGGAGACGATTGAAGATGTCTCGACTTGGCTGGAATGGTATACAGAGAAAAAACTGGAGGTTGTTGGAACTTCAATCCATCCACCAACGACGAAGAAAGACAAGATACAGATACCCATGTCACCTCGCAAGAAACCTGCAGTATAAATCATTCTATCATGCATACCAGAAGGGGTGCATCTAGGACCATAGCTACTCAGTCATATCGAGAAGCTCAAATACTTTGACCATGATGTAGAAGACGAAGCCAAGTTTATGGAACTTACAAAGAGGGTCTTTATCCAGAATACAAGCACAAATAAGATTGGCGAACCAATCGAGCAGCCACTCCAGTGGGTAGCTGGGATACAAAAAATGAGAATTTTAGGTCTATTGGACTTACCACATTTTGGCAGAGGTCAGCACGCAACCGCATGCGTCAAACAACTACTATCATTCACACATGGAAGGGATATATGCTTGGACAAGCCCATCCCCATAGCTATTGATCTTATTGTAAACATAACAGGGCTACCAATTCGAGGAATGGATCCTGTGTTGTTTTTGGGTGACAAAACCAAGGAGAAATCTCTAGCAGAAGAGATAAAAAAGAAGTACGACACCGACAAGGGGACCAGAGGGATCATCATCAAGAGTATTAATAACACAACCACACAATTGGGCATGAAAGTCTTAGCCTACAAGCTACTAAGAAAATGTTGCAGGGAGGAAGTCCCAGCTGGAGTTGTTGTAGTTGCATCCTAGTGTGCAGAAGGCACCGCAATGAGCTGGGCACTGTACCTCTTGAAATTATTCCGGGATGACTGCAAGGATGCATAGGATCTAGGAACAAAGTTTCATTACTCATGGTTGATCATGCTCATAGCCTTTTTGGGCTGGAGGGAACCAAGGTACGTAAAGTTTTATACCAGACCCAAACAAAACTAGGGAAAGAGGTATTCACTACTAAAGGAAATGACGAGCGAAGTCACAAGAGTATGAATGGATCCATATTTGAAGGGTACCCATGGGACCTACAGGAAGTGATCTCCTAGATGTGGAGAATCACACCATAAGTTGTCGCACAATATGCAGACATAGCCACTTTCTAGGCCGCATGACATGCAATGTGGATACATGAAAAGAAGGATCCAGATAAATAGTGGCTACAAATGCACTACTTCATCACCGAGGGTGAAATTGACATGGTCATCAGTGAATGGGACGATGAATGGAGAATTCCATCCATTACCCATGAAGTGCCGGAAAGAACAATAGAAGAAGAGGCAGAGCAGGGAGAAACTCAGCCTCCAGAAATCCAAGTGCCCAAGAGACCAAGAATGGGCCAAGGAAAGACAACACAGACAGATGAAGGGATAAATAAGACATGGACTGATATGGGGAAGAAGGATAGTACGTAGCCGACCAAGGAGAAAAAACAACAGGTCGAGCCCACACAAGAGACAAAAGAAAATCCCAACACACATGAACCATGGGGAAATAAGAGGCCAACCACACAGACAAGAGGCATGCACAAGAAATCAAAGGCATAATGAACATCGCCAAAATATATGATCACAAAGCATTATGGGGAAATGATCACCATAATGATCCAAGATTGTCTATCCGAGGACTTCAACCATGCTACACTCCACAGGGATAAGATCTAAGAGGAGTTGGTAGACACGAGACAACTCATCAAGCAGATCGGGGAAGGGTCAATAACAAGTAGAAGGGGAATCAAACCATAAACACCGCATATCGAAGGAAGAATGCAGGAAGAAGAATGAGAATCAGTCCAGGAAATATTTCAGCCACACGTAACATTCCACATCTACCCTGGTATGATGTGCATAGACGAAATTGTGGGGAAAACACACTTGAAGGACTTAATCCAAATCCAAATTGTGTTGACAAGGATACCATCAAGAGTGCTACACATGTTGCAAGTGAGCGTAAACCATGAGGTACAGTCTCACACATGAAGAGAATTAACTGAATTGAACCAGGCAACAAAGAAGAGGGACGCGCTGGAAATAGTATATGAGAAGGCTAAATCTGAGACCTAGGAGGAAAGGGAGCGCATAAAATGATTGGAGCAGAACATGGTAGGAACGTACAAGAAGATTCCACAAGCTATGTGGAGTGAGGCAATCACAACAACAAAAAATATTGATCAGATTGCACAAGAAATTGATCAATACTATAAGGATATTGAGGATCTCTGAGAACAACTTATACCAACCACTCCACCAACAGTCAAGGAACAAAGGAAGCAGGAAGCAACAACACAACTGTAGGAGATAGAGAAGCATTTTAGCATAGCATCTGACTTGTTTGATAAAGCAACACAACTTTGGACTAGGTTGGAGGAGGATCAACAGGTCCAAAAATGGGACATGGAAGAAGAAAGGATCAACGCTGCGATCCAAGAGCTCAAGCAGAAGCAAAAGATAATACCAATTACATAATTCTTCAAAGTGACACAAGACATGAAGAGATTGCAGGTAGAGCTAATCACTGCGTAAACCCAGAAACAAGAGTGACAGGCTCAAATGGAACCATTGCAAGAGCGGGTAGCAGAAGTCCTGGCACAGGAAGAGGAAACTAAGACACAGATAACACATACCCAAGAAGAATGTGCAGGATTGATCAGCGACGAAATTGCATTCCAAGTAGTGGACACAATCAAGGAGAATACTATGTGGGCACAGACACAAGCAGTAGAGCTCAAGGAAAATTTCCAGACGATCACCAAGGAGATCGAGGAAGCTCATAAGGATTAGGTGGCTCAGGAAGAGCCACATGTCAGTGTTGGGGGCATATTGGAAGCATGCCTAAGTAGAAAGAAAGATGATCATGGGGAAAGAAAGCATGTAGAGAGTGGAGCAACAGCTGGAAGGAAACATAGCATGCGTGCATGCAAGAAAGCGTGCAAAAGGAAATCAAGAGATGGAAAGAAGAACAACACGCACACATGAGAGGAAGACCTAATGCCAGTAGGGTTATAGTTTTGGTAATATATTGTAATGGTTGAAGAGACAAAGAGGTATAAATACTGATACAAAGGTATTATAGGGGGTTGTTCACGGATTTTTTAGTTGTTCCGACTTAGTTAGTAATCGGGTTTACATTTTGCTGTATGAACTATTTTGTAAACTGTTGAGCTAGAGGAGATGAGAGAAGGTAGATCTTAAGGATTAGATCATAGGTTGAGGAGCCTGGTGCGATCTAGTTTGCCTCATATAGATCTTACCCATCTGAGGAGAGTTGTAAGTGCACGACATTGTAGATGCAAAACTATCATAATAAAAGAGCCAAGAGAAAAATATTTGTGGACGTATCCCAGGAGGGGTTGAACCACGGTAATATCTGTGTAATTCGATGAATTCATGCATATATTATCCTCTTTTCAGTAGTTATTTTTTGTGCTTAATGAGTGATTGAGTTATTATACTTCTTGTTTAAATGTTGTTGTGACATTGAGGGAATAAGCTGTTGAAGTTACTGCATAGTCATGAAGAATAGTATGTTTCATTTACCAGTTCTAACAATGGTTCAATGGTCGAGTTCTCATATCTCATACTCAATCCTGGATGTAAACACCTGAGTCTTATAGTCACCCATTAAATCTATCTCGGGTGAGACTGTGTAATGCGTTATGTGTATTGTGTTTCCTTTTGGTTTACCAGGAGGGTCGATAGTTTTAGAGGCTTTGTTGGAAACCTGAAAGATATGAACCTTGGGTCAATAACTTAGATGGTATAAAAGAATATATAACCAAAATATACCATCACCAATCCGTCCCGTTCCATGGGTGTATAGTTATTCTCTGTTATAGAAAACTTCCTTCTTGCAAAAGAAATTGGGTGATCTATGTCTTCTTCCCCTAGCTGAGATATAACTTCTCCCAATGCTATGGATGATGCGTTGATGTTTACATGAAAATCCTTGTTCCAATCTGGAAAAAATAAAATCGAAGAAATCACCAACTTCTGTTTCAGGGTGTCCAACCCATTCTAACAGTCTTCATTCCATTGAAACTTTTCTTCCTTCTTTAGTAACTTCTCCATTGGTGTTTTTATTTGTTCATATCCCTTGATGAATTTCCTATAGTAACTTGTATGACCCAACCTCTTCCTCGGTTTTCTGAATGATCTAGGTGGTTCTAACTCCAAAATGACTACAATCTTAGCGAGGTCTACCAATAGTCCATGTTTGCACACTACATGTCCTAACATAATTCCAAACGATGCACAAAAAATGCACTTCTTCAATTTCAATGAAATATGACACTGCTTGCAATGATTTAACATAAGTATAAGGACTTATATATGATCCTTTAGTAAAATGAACACTATCCAATCATCCAAGTAGACTTCTAGAAACTTTTGGATGAAGTCCTTGAATGCTACAAATACTACCATGGAAAACACCACAGGGGAATTATTCAATCCAAAGGGCATAACCGTGTACGGATAACTTCCCCATTTCGTCGCAAAAGTGGTCTTTTGTTGATCCTCCTGCATGATTCGTATCTGATGGAACCCAAAGAATCTGTCTGTAAAATAAAAAGTTTTCTGGCTGCCCATGTTCTATAGTACCTCATCTATGAATGGTGTTGGAAATGGTTCATGTAAGTATGTGTCATTTAACTTCCTAAGATATACAAAAATCCTAATACCACATGTCTTCTTTTCCTTCACCACCATCAGACTAATCCACTTAGATTATTCGACCAGTTCAATGATTCATGCGTCCAACATCTTATCTATTTCATCTTTTACCTTCTCCTTATATCGTGGATTGAGCCTGTAAGGCCTATGGTGAACTGACTTAGCTCCTAGTTTTAGTGGGATATTAATCTCTCCTAAGTCTCCTGATATTCCCTTCATCTCTGAAAAATTCATTGGAAATAATTCCTAGTGTTCTCACAGTAAGTCTGCAATCTTTTCAACCATCTCTTCATTCCATTAGTCCCATATCTACACAAGCTTGGGATTCTCTGTCATCCCAATTTTTACCTTCCACGTTTTTATCGGTTGGGTATATGTGGTGGATTTGAGATTTGGTCCTTCTAGGGATTGTTCTCCTTCTGTCTCGGATATCTGTACATTCCTAGGATCCTCTTCATCATACTCTTCCTTGGCTACATTAGAGAATTCCAACATATTACTGACATTCATCTTGTTTTTGTTCTCGCTGCATATTGGTATCACCTCCATCGTCTCTTCTTTCGAGATGATATTCGTCTGAATAAACTGTAGCGCTGCATATACGGATGGGGATTAATTTTCAAATGTAAATGTGATTTTGAACCTCTGGATCAATGCTTCCCATTTTGCTGTCTCCCTGCGCAATTCCAACTCCAAGTACCAGTTCTTTGAAATTGTGCCTAGTGTGTGTATAAATCTGTGTCTCCACTCCTCCTCTGGTATTGAACCCAACAAAGCCCTGCATTGTTCCACATGACCTGCTAGGTCACTCTCCCCTATATATTTCTTCACAATGTTTTTTCCTTTAGTGCCAAACCTTATTTTCATTAGTCTGTTGCATTGTAGCCAATATTTCATTCCCTCCTTGTGTGCAACCCACCATTTGGCTGGAGTCTCTTTTGATACCAAATCTAGTGCTAACAACCTTTGTTTTTCATATACTTTCAACTCAAATGTTTTTACAAACACACTTATATCAGATAATCGATCATACCTGGGAAGTTTACATAGCTTTGTTCCAATCCAATGCACAGATCGATTCATGCACGCACATCGTCTAGTAGATGCTTCATGCATTATATGTTTCCAATGCTCTGTAACTGCTTCAGAATATCACACACATTAACTGACACTTATCCAAATCAACACACCATTTTCTATTGGGTTGACATAATCCTCCATTCGCGTAGTAATTTTATATAAATTGTCAATGCCATTCCCTCTTGTTGGTTCTATGTATCGTTTTCCTTCTGATGGGTCTAAGGGTGCCATAACCTTCAAATCAAAAAATTCAAACACCATCTCCCTCTTCTTCAATTTGATGATCACTTGGTTATAAAAATCCCATTCTAGTCCCATCAGTGATGGATATGGTTTAATTCCATCCATAATTTCAATAACTTCAAAATATACCACATTGCACACCCCGTCTATGTTCACAGGTACTCCTGTCAACCAACAAATCAGAACTATTTTGTGCTAATTATATAATCTATTATGAACAGGAGACCATACCAACTTGGGTTTTCCCATGTCTACTTAGGTAACATATTCACGTCAAAACCTAATTCCAAAATAATATTATCCACATCATACTCTCCAATCTGCACACTAAATCAAAATTCTTCATTGGTTCGCTTCATGTGGAATACCTGATTTACCATTCTTTGTGAAATTCGAGTTTCCATTCCTCTTGTGTAGTGATAAATAATATCATATAATGTACTCAACGTAGCCTCATCTTTTCTTAGTTCTACACAATTTCTCAAGAATTCTATTAGCATACTTAACTTCCCCTTAATATTTTATGGAATTGCACGATCTTCTTCATGATGTGTCACAGATGTTGATGCTCCCAATCCATTTAGAGTACTTATTTCCTTTCCATCTGATATGTCTCATTTTATTGATGAGGATCAAAGGTTGGTATGGTCCCTACTGACTTTATTACCCATTTGTTTTTCTACTTTCCTTCATTTTTCCTATCAGTCCCTGTTTTATCTCCTCCATGCATAACCATGACTACTCTGGTCCCTTAATTATGTCTTTCAGTTGATATCATTTGCACATTCAGATTCAGATTCAGGTTTTGGTTTCCTCTGGCCTTCCAATTCACAACTAGTTGGGGACAATATTCTGTTGAATGATCCATTTCTCTGCAATATGTGCACATCATGCATGGATTCAGGAAGTCACGGGCCATGTGTCCAGGTTGATTACAATTGTAACATAGAATCAGTTCTTTTCCTCCTTTTCCAAAATTCCCTCTACCTCGGCCTCGACCAAAGTTTCCTTTGTTCCCATGATTGAAATATGTTTGATTGTTGTATTGTGGACCCCCTTCTTTTGCGGGAGAATTTTCTTCTTGTATTATGTACATATCATATGTGTTCTCCCTCATCAAGTCAAACACGTGACAATATTTGTCCTCATGTCCTACAGATTTGAAAGAATTGCACGACAAGTTCTTTGGAATACTCTAGTACTTTTGTAGTAGTGGACACTCCATTGGGTGATGGCCCCATTTCTTTCATATCTCGTAGTATCCTCCTCCCGATAAGGGATTCAGTGATCTTGTGGAAAAATATTGCATGAATGTTGGGAATTCATCCTTATGATGACCTTCAGTCCTACATTTTGTACACCAAACTTTCTCTCATTTCTCCTTTCCTTTTTTCAGTTCTTCCAATTGAATTGTTAATGCATCCAACTGCATTTGAACTTGCGTCATGCCGCCACTGTCTCCCATCGGAGATGACTCCAATTTCATCGCAATATCTAGTGCCTCAGGCTATGAAACAACCTTATAATAGATCAATGGCCTGTGAATGTGTGGTAGAATCCCTGTAATAAACCATTCTTGGTGTTGTTGATCTAGGATATGGAAAGGTAATCTACTCATCACATCCTTAAATATATGATCGAAATCCCATACCGACTCAGTTTGTGCTTGTTTGATCTCCTTCAATCCCTTGATGTACTGCGACTCTAATTTTGTCTTCTTGAAATCCTTCAAAAATACTTGCTTAATCTCCGCTAATGTCCTTGCTTGTCCTATAGGCGTGGTTCTCTGTAACTTCATATACCATACTAGCGCATGACCTCTAAATGTTGTCTCTAATTGTGGAATATTCACAACTTCATCATGTATGTTATTTGCAACCCAAATCTAGACCACCACTATGGCTCATTCGTTACTTATGTAGCCTATATATATTGTAAATTATTCACTCTTTGAGTGTGGAATACTGTTAATGAGAATTCTTCAATTCTTTCTATCTTTCTTCTTCTTTCTTAATTTATCTCTGCAAATGTGTAGTATTTTCTAGCTAGATCTATTCTGTGCAGGTTCAACACATTTACAACTACTACTCGGTCCTCCTTAGATAACTATAATTGATTTTGAAAAATATACTAACATTAATTTTAATTGTGGTGATGCCAGATCCTAACATGGAATCGATGCCAGATCCTGTATGGTTAGGAATTTTCGGTTCTTCTATTATTGGAATGGAATGGAACTTCTCCTCTTCTCCCCCTAGGTATGGTACCTCCATGATTCAAACTAGTGCATAAGGTTCTCTCCCCTCTGGCTCACTGCACGACTCTCTTCTCTCAACCTCAATCTTTTTCCTCTTGTACCTCCTCCCTCTGCGTAACTCTCAAAAAGCTTATCCTTCATTTGGTATATCTTTGTCTTTCATCCTCAGTCCTTCCCTACCTCTTTAATTGTTTCTTTCCTTCTCTCAAAAAATCCTCCTATCATCCCACAATTCCCCTATTTGAACGAACCCCCTTAGAAGTCGGATTACATCACCATCACGTGATTTTCACACAATAGCATATTTATCTATGTATTTAATTATTCAAGAACCTTCTGTGCGGACCTTTTAAAAAGTCCCTTTATGTGACACTATATGATTGAATACAATCTACGACGAACTCTGTAACATAACCACCTAGTATGCTATCCAACCAAAAATAAACTTCTTGAGTAGTTTGGTTACTTACATAATTCAACTATTTTACCAATTCAAGAGTCTTGTTTCCTTGTGTTGTAGCACTGAACCTTACCATTTTCTCCTCCAATATTTCTAGCCACTCTATCAGAATAACTGGAAATTCTCCAAAGAAAATTTCATGCAGATATGTGAACACATACTTTTGCATCCATTGCTTATCACTCATCCAAGGGTTCCTTCTCTCTTGTTGTGTGAATTCACATTCCTTCCTTTCCAACCATTATGATATCTCCTTCTTAGTCATCCTCCAAAACATCCCCTTAATCGCAAAGTCTCGGTCCCGACAACATAATGATTTGTTGTCTCTATTCTGTGCACAAGTTGTAAGACCCAAGGTTCGGTTTATCTAAGACCAACAAAACCCACCTAAAACCGGCCCTTTTGGAATAATGTACTTTCACATATGAAGTCTAGCCTGGGGTATCTATGGGGATTTCAAAAACCAGGCTTCTACAATTGTAAGGGAATGAGAGGAAAACATTCGGTTCATTCTTCCTTAATATGTTATGCGTATAATTCGATTATGTCCCGTTATTAACTTACACATCGTTCATATTTCTATCCTTATCATATTCCATTTTATTGTCACAATCATAAATCATTATACCATTTGTTATTATCAGATGAAGCTATTCTACAAGGAATGAAAATAATATTCATAATCAAACACAAAAATATAGACAACAGAGGATTTCGTAACACATCTCTATCATTTCTTTATTAATCCTTCTCAACCTACAGTTGTTACATGAAATAGCTCTGGACTTAGTATCAATCAAAATTTAACTTGAGCTAATATATCATAATCAAACTTCATCAGAATAATACCTAGCTGAACCAACAGATTGAACCCAAAACGATGATAACAATTACGATCAACCCAACCCCTAATCTCCCAATTCCTTAAATATTTATATCAAATGCTAGGGAAAAAAACCTAATCTATTCATCCCAAAAATATCCCATTAAAATGCATGTCCAACCCAATTAAATGGTTGTTCAATGCCTTTCTTATGCTTTTCATGCTTCATGTCACTTTTTTGTTGTTCTTCTATTTTTGGCATGTCGGGTTGTCATTCTCCTGTTATTCTTTATTTCCTTCCTTTATTCTTTGAGTTGCACATTGTCTTCCTTTTGCGCATTTTCCTCCTTCTGTTCACTTTTCTCCTTCTTCACACTCTCCTTATACTTAGGATTTTTCCTCGAAACTTTTCCAAAACTACAAAAATTACTTTCAAGGTTGCCTGTCTGATCCGAAAAGATATTTTAACAACACTGGTTGAGTTATTTTGGCATGAGTTAAATTACCATTTAGGAAATTAATGAAAGAGGGAGAATGAAATAGGAAACACAAAAACCATTAAGAAATATACATATATGGAAATAAGCATGCAGAACAACAAACCATAAACACCAAAGTGATAACAGAGTTTGACAATCTCTCCTACGTCTTCGAGCCTAAGCTTAGTGGGTGAGGCTTTCTTATTTCTGTTAGAATATTTAAAATTAAATAATAATAGTTTCAAAAGGATTACAAGTGGATCTGTTTATGTTCTATAATATCTCAAGAACCCATCAAAACCGACGACACTGAAAACGGATGAACGAAACTCCCAGAAATGGCCCACAAAGGTGCACCCCTCAATAGCTTCCATGCATAAAAATATCTTTGCCTCAATAATTCATCATAATTTTCCTAATATATACCTCCCCCCATGGCTTCAAGAACCTTTGGTTTATATAGGCCTAAAGTTGGTAACAAACTCCCAACTTCCCCCCAATATCTGGCCTAAAAAAGGGCCCAAGATCCTCCAAAAATGGATTGAATCTCCCAAATCTGGCTAATAATCCATTAAAAATCTTATAATAATGTTTAAAACCCACTTTAGGCATAAATTAAGGGTGCAACCCCTTTATATCGGGCTCTTGGTCACATAGGTTCCCTCCATGTGGCCCTGGGCTGGCGTTGATTTGTTGGCCTCCTCTGAGATAAGCTATTGGTCCTCTATTGCATGGACATATGGCCAAGGGCTAAGTCACCACACACTCTATACTGTTTAGGCCCCTTGGTTTCTAGCTCCAGGTCACGCCCTTGGTCAACGGGCTATCCTGGCCAACTAGGCACCATCTATACATCCGTGCTAACCATTTAACACATGGGCATATGGTACAGTCCACGCCATCATAGGAACCGAGATCTAAAAGTACGGGCTAAACAACTTCCTACGCCATACCATAGTGTAAGTTTATATGCATATGTGTTGTGCCCAGGGGATGGGGCTAGGCCCCAACCCTTTTTCTCCACCCAAAATACCATACAACAAGCTTAAATATAAGTTTTGTGCTATATAGTTAAGCACTACTGTGTATGCGGGCTGGTAGCCTAGCCTACGCAAAGACTTGGCCTCCCATGGAGGTCACGGGTTCAACCCCCACAGACCCTCAAATTGTTTTTTAACCAAAGCCAAATAAAGGGGTGCCACGTGGCAGCCCATGAATGGGCCAGATGGCACCTTACCATTCACCAAATTCAATGCCATGTGTCAAGCACTGTTTTGACCATATTTCTGCTATGTGTCTTCCTAGTCATCATCCACAGTACTTGCCACGTCAGCCAACTACTGCGTGTCATACAGTTGTACAGCCTTGCCATGTCAGCCCGTGCCACGTGCCACTTTTGTAGTGGTGCCATGTGTCACACTTTGACTCATCCACCTGTTAGCTATCATGCCCAGTCAACAACCTACCACTATACCCTACCATGCCACCTATATGGTCATATGACCTATACAGTCAGTTGCCATGTCAACACTGTACGAATTGTATGGACTGTACAGTCAACATTTTTTTGCCTATTTGACCAAATGAACAGATCGAGATATATTCTGCATATGACATCTATTTGATCATGTTCAAGTTGCATTGGATTCATAACGTTGAGGCCTACACACATGTATGTTTTAAAGAGATTCTAAGAACTTTCATTTTTAGGCCTTGCTAGACCCATCTTGGCTCTTGGATCCAATTCTGGATCACACCTCCCCACTAAAGACCTTTTGTTCCTCCAAAATGTTACAAAATTGACCTTATTGATTACATACTCATAAGGATAAAAAAAAAACTATGTTGCTCAAAGTGATGTTATAACATGTCATCATTTCAACATGTGTGATTACATCAATGGAAGAAAAATACAATGAAGATATGACATCCACTTCTAGAAAAACCAAGTCACTGTTTTCTTTCCTTCATGGTGTTCCTCTTGCTTTGTTGATAATGCCTCTTACTTTGTGAGTACATGCACAATCCTTTTGTCCTTCTTTGGATGAAGCTCCAGATTAAGCTTCCAACATTTAGCCTTTTGATGTCCACCCCTATTGCCATAAGTGCAGTGGGTTTTTGGCATCCAGACTTGTTTTCCCTTATCTTTCTTCCGATGTGAATTTGAGTCTTTATGCTGTGTCTCCTTTTTGGTCAACATAAACTTCCTGTACAAAGATTGTCTCTTCCAACATTTGGCCACACAATTCTTAGGTGAATGGAAAAAAGTACAAGGATACATATTCCACAAGTTTTGGATTACACGATTATGCTTTTTATAATCAAAAAGAGATTTTGAAAAACCATGACCATTATACTTGTCTTCTTGATATTCACTTTTCTTTGGAGATGACTTGCATTCACTATCACCATCATGGAGTGATACCTCATCACCTTTTGTGAAGTTTTCTCGCAATGACTTAGGCTGGTCTTTTGAAGCATCACTTGCTTCCAATGTTTTGGAGAATGCTCCAATCTCCTCTTCGACATATCCCAATCCTAGATAATGAGGTATTTTCACAACCTTTATGGGATTAACGATACCTTGGCCCTTATTTCCAAGGCACTTTCCTTCATATCCCATCTTGGTTAGCAATTTCAAACCTATACCTTTTGTATGTTTTTCAAATGCACTAAAAGAACCATCTTGATGGGAACCTTGCGAAATTGATGAATGACTTCCACTGCATATGTCAGAGATTTTTTCTGAATTCGGTGTAGAATGAAATTCCTTTAATGCTTCTTCGCTTTTGTCATTCTTTGAAGATTTCCCTTGAACCAGTCTCTTTCATTCCAAGTAATCTTCATACAACACTTTCACCATCTCCAACATGGCAAAGAGAGTTTTTATCATATCCTTCTCATCTTGAGAAAGTCCCTCTTTAGATGCCATTTTCTCAACTGAGATGAGATTTTCCCTGGTAAACATGCAAACTCAAAAACCAACCATCAACATGCTTTGATACCTCTTGATCCGAAAAGATCCTTTAACGACAATGGTTGAGTTATTTTTGCATGAGTTAAATTACCATTTAGGAAATTAATGAAAGAGGAAACACAACAACCACTAAGAAATATACAGATATGGAAATAAGCATGAAGAACAACAAACCATAAACACCAAAGTGATAACGGAGTTCAAAAATCTTGCCTATGTCTCCGGGCCTAAGCTCAGTGGGTGAGGCTTTCTTATTTATGTTCTAATATTTAAAAGTACATCATAATAGTTCCAAAAGTATTACAAATTAATTTGGTTGTGTTCTACCAGATGTCAAGAACCCATCAAAACTGACGACACTGAAAACGGATGAACGAAGCTGCCAGAAATAGCCCGCAAAGGTGCACTCCTCAATAGATTCCCTGCATAAAAATGGATTTGCCTCAATAAGTCATCATCATTTTCCTGATCTGAACCTCCCTCTATGACTTCAAGAACCTCTATTTTATGTAGGCCTGAAGTTAGTAAAAAACTCCCAACTTTCCCCCAAGATTTGGCCTCAAAAAGGGCCAAAGATCCTCCAAAAATGGATCAAATCTCCCAAATTTGGTTAATAATCCATTAAAAAATCTTATATTAATGTTTAAAACCAACTTTAGGCATAAATTAAAGGTGCATCCCCTTTATGTTGGGATCCAAGTCACCTGGGCGCCCTCCATGTGGCCCTTGGTTGGCGTTGATTTGTTGGCCCCCTCTGAGATAAGATCCTGGTCATTTGCTGCATGGCCATATGGCCAAGGGCTAAGTTGCCACATGCTCTATACCATTTAGGCCCCTTGGTTTCTAGCTCCAGGTCACGCCCTTCGTCGACGGGCTAGCCTAACCGACTGGGCACCATCCATACATTCGTGCTAACCATTTAACACATGGGCATATGGTATAGTCCACACCATCGGAGGAACCGACAGCCAAAACTCTGGGTTAAACAACTTCCCATGCCATACCACAGTGTAAGGTTATATGCATATGTGTTGCGACCGAGGGATGGGGCTAGGCCCCATCCCTTTTTCTCTGCCCGAAATACCATACAACAAGCTTAAATATAAGTTTTGCGTTATATGGTTAAGCACTACTGTGTAGGTGGGTTGGTAGCCTGGCCTATGCGAAGACTTGGTCTCCCATGGAGGTCACGGGTTTGACTCCCACAGACCCTCAAACAAACTTTTAACCAAATCCAAATAAAGGGGTGCCACATGGAAGCCCATTAATGGGCCACGTGCACCTTACCATTCACCACATTCAATGCCACATGTCAAGCACTAATTCAACTATATTTTTGCTACATATCTTCCCAGTCATCATCCATAATACCTTCCATGTCATCCAACTACCATGTGTCATACAGTTTTACGACCTTGCCACATCAGCCTATGCCATGTGTCACCCTTGCAGTGGTGCCACATGTCACACTTTGAATCGTCCACCTATTAGCTATCATGCCCAGTCAACAACCTGCCACATCAGCCTACCACTGTACCCTGCCACATCACTTGTATGACTTGTAAAGTCAGCTACCATGTCATCACTGTATGGACTGTATAGTCAACATTTTTTTGCATGTTTGAGCAAATGAACAGATCACGATATATTTCACATACGACGTCCGTTTAATCCCGTTCAAGTTGTGTTGGGTTCGTAACGTCGAGGCCTACGCACACATTCATTTTGAAGATATTATGATCACTTTTATTTATAGGCCTTCCTGGACCCATCTTGGCTTCTGGATCCAATCCTGGCTCATTGTCCAAGAGTATGCATATGTATTAATAACATGGCATAATTCTGATACCAAGGGAAAATTCTTGAGGGATATACATGGTTAGGTGAAAAGGGTGCATAATTTTGGTATAAAATTAGAATATGTATAAATCTCAAGCTATGGCAAAACCTAGAAATGTGTAATTATATAATTAATGGCATCAAAGTTGTTAATTTATGGAAATATGAGCCAAGTTGAAAGAATTTAGAAATGTACAATGTGTATAGAGATTGAATTATGGTAATGTGGCTCAGAATGGAGTCTAGGTCCATTGCAAAGTGATATTGGAACCATGGTTACAACAATGGAGTTATATGGCCTAGACACTAGTTCAAATGACTATGCAAAAATTATAGTTGCACGCAAAGTGTTTGAGAAAGATCTGTTTGGAAAAATATGTATAAAGGATGTAATTGGGAAATTGTGGGTTTGGAATTTCCCAGATGTGGTTGAATTTAGTAGCAGGTAAGTTATCGAGGCTCAAAGTTTTAAATTTATAGTTACAGAGCTTTGCCTTGCACTGGATTTGAGAAAATGACAAAGTTTTTAATATGTTTGCAATATGTTTGGCAAAATTTCTTGGGTGAAATTGGGAAAATTATTGAAAATTTGGAGGAATTAAAACTCAAGCGTTAAAATCCCCAAAATTTTCACTTGGTATGGGTGTACAAAGGCATGGAATTAGCCATATTATAGAGTTGCAAAGTCCACCATGGAGAATTTGTGGAAAATTGGGAAAAAATCCCCAAATTTTTGAGATTTGCACCTAGAATCATTGTAGAGATGAATAATGGTGTCAATTTGATAAATGTAGGGTGAAATTTGGGTTTGGATTTCTGAATTTGGTGTTTTCATGGCAGCCCACACATACAAGAATTTTATGAAATTTTTTAAAATTATGAAAAATTTGGGAAAATTGGGAAAATTGGAAATTTGGGGTTCCATGATGATGTGGATTATGTACCAATGACGTGGAATGATAGGGTCCATGGAGGAAAAGTAAGGGCCATGGTGTGTAGTTGGCAGGGTTGGTGGGTGACCATGTTGGAAAATGTAGTTATGGTCACAAGTGAAGCTGGTTTTGAATTGTTTCATTTTCACCCATAACCAATGAACAACCACTATGTGTCCCTTTCCAAAATCACTAGTGATAAATGGTTACATGATCATTGGGGTAAATTAACCCTTTTGTTTTTTTATGGCCCATAATCCACCATAGTCATGAATATGTGATCGACGAATGGGGCGATGTGTGTTCATTGATGCACGACAAAAAATGACTCCCTTGTGCTAAGATAAAAATCCAGCTGTAAAAGCATATGAGAAACCTCATGGAGGCCTTGGGAATGGGGAGTGTAGAGGGTTTTTGTCAGTAGGTTTCTATGAAGAAGAGTGGCCTTCATACCATTATTTTCTCTAAGAGACTAAACATTCCCCTAGTGGTATCATGGTTTGGCATGGGGGTGTCCATATTGTAGAGAGGACTAGTGCATATGAGCCTATGGTTGGGTGGAAAAATGCTCACCCTCATTCAATTGGATGGTCGACAACCCATAAAATATAAGTTTCCCCTTGTATTTTATTGTATATTTTATAATCTATGTAAATGTGCAGGTTTTTGCACTTGAAAGAAAAGTATGGATTTATGAATATGAGGGATGAAAGCATGAGCATTTGAATTCTTGTATGATGGAAAATTCCATGCTAGTTAATTTTGAATAATTGCATGTATAAGTAACATGAGGCCTATGGCCAATAACTCTATGAATTTGGAATGAGTTCCCTATGTTCTAGGAATGAATTGCAGAGGAACTCAAAAGGATTGTAGAGTTGACAAAGAAAGTCAGAGTCCTATACATGCCTTCTCAAGAAAATTGGATCTGTATACAAAATCACAACCTAACAAAACTGTGAATTTAGTGACGTCATGGTGACATGGAGCCATGTGTCAGCGACATGGAGGTAACAAAATGCACTTCCACAATGGAAGTTTAGCTATGTCAAATTCCATGGTGGAAGGTTGTAGAGGCGGATGCCATAAGTTCAAGCACATAGGGTAAATCTTGATTGTTCATTGGATGTCGAGAGTAAGTCTCAACCATCCATCAGGAATTTTGTGTATCGAAATATTGTGGTGGAACAACATAACGTTAATCCCTAAGGCCCGAGTGCGTAGGCTTGCCAAAATGCAGGTTTTAGGAAATACATGAGGCTTGGTAGTGATACACCTTGATGGAACACAAATGAAGGAACAAGTATGAAAGTGTTGAGGAAAGTGAACCTCCTGAATATGTTGTGGGAAGATGAGTTCAATCAAGTTAGCCATCATGCATATTTGAGCTTGAAATGGATAAGGGTTGTCAGATTGAGCATATATCAAACATTATGTTCGTTAGAGTCATGTAAATCTATTAAATATCATGTAGTTTGGGAGCTCACTAGTAGATGGGCCGTTGATCGACATGATTTTCAGTCGTTCGATCCATCATATGAGCATATTGTCCTAAAAGGATGAAGTGTGGAAATATAATTCCACGTCAAAAAATAGTGACATGAGTGCCATGTCAACTGAGTGACAGGTGGAGTCCTGTCATTGGGTACACACCAACAAAGGGCATATGAATGTGTGAAGGCCACATGGCAATTGGGTACATGTGGGAGCCACATATACCATTGGTAAGCACTTAAAGGAATAGATCGAGCTTTGAGATTTAATCTTGATTGTTCATTGATGGAATCAATGAACATGGATTATTTGATCTATCAATACTTAGGTTTTGGGGATATCCTATAGTGGTGTAAAGAGAGGAGCCTGATAATGTTGCGAGTTTCGGACCATGTAAGAATTCATGATTATGTTAGTGTTTCCATCCCGATGGGAAAAACTCGATAATGAAATTCTGATGGTTTGGTGGGTTGTGGAACTGCGAAGAAAACCGTGATTCATGGTGTTGTTACATCCTGATAGTGTTGTGGAAAGGAGAGTCTAATGAGGGACCTGATAGCTTCACAGGCTACGGGATTCAAGAATAATTTTTGTGCATGTTAAGTGGTCATCCTGATGGGAAAATCCTGATATTACAATCCATATAGTCTTGCGGTCTGTGAACTTCGAAAGGATACAAAAAAATTACTAATTGGACTTTCTGATGGGATTTCTCTGATAGAAAGGATATCGATATCCTTGTGGGCCTTGGAAGCCCTCATACTTATGTATGAGGGTATAGCAATAGGACATGTCATCCAACAAGTGTGGGTTAGGTCCACATGGATGCTAGAGGACTAGTGATGTTGACTAGCACATGTGAAGTGGGTCCACATGGAGGTTAGTGGACATGATGACATCATCAATTGGAAAATGGATAGAAAGTTGTAAAGGGCATATCTTTCTATCCATAACTCAAAATTGAGCATAGTTATAATAGTTGGAAATATCTCAAAGAGAAGAATTGGCTCATGAGCTCAAAATAAGATTTAGAGCGATTGTGTCTACTAAGTCTATATACATATTATATGTATGTTCATCATCATCACATGTAATTGAAACATATATTTATGCACCTAGAATTGCATTCTTTTTCCTATCAGTGCATATAATTCTAACCTTTTATGCTTTAAATGAACAACACATAACAACCCTTTCAAAACGTTAAGAATAATCAAATATAAGGAGGTAAGTTGAGAGTTTCCCCCTTCATTCTCATGGTTTCATTTTCTTGGCCATGTCCTACACTAGTCAACATCAATCTGAGTCTGCCTGGTGTAGGACATGGAAGAGTTATATTATATACATATTATAACTTTTCCTTTAGAATTTTTATGTTAATAATTGTGAGAAAATCATAAGTTGGAATGATTTTAAATAGATTTGCATGAAAATATGTCAATTGTAGACACACACTACGTTGATGCATATGGTTGAGTGTATGAAATCACATTGTGAATGTAAGATGGTAAAACATGTGCAAATAATAAATGTTTGGATATGTGGTTTGGATTCATAATAGGAATTCATGCTTTTATTTCATCTAAAATTGTAGGTAAGCAACTGAAATGATAATAGTTGTTAGTAACTCTTGGGAATGAGATCATTTTAGGTGTTGTTGGATATTGTAACAAGGAGGCAACATGATGAAGTAGTTCCATGTGGGTGGACTATGGAAGAACTCTGTCAAGAGAACAAAGCTATGCAAACTAATAAATGTTGTGAATTAAACAGTGGGTTGTAGAATCCTATTTGTATAATAATCCTGGATTTCATTTTGAAAGATGGTGCATGTGTTGAAGACATGCAAATGAAATATCAATCATCTTGAATTTTATATGGTTAACGTGTGAGGATGCACTTTATTGAAATTGAAATTGTGAGCTAACCTTGATGTGTTAGTGAGTTGTTGCATTCAGGGAAGGAGGATTATCTGGATGAGGAAATGTTAATATGAACTTGACTAAGACTGATCAAGGGGAAATGGAGCATACATGCCCAAAAAGGGGTAGAGTGCATAAATAACTAGAGGAAGGGGGACACTATTCCCACTCTAAAACTCTAGTTTTTTTAATAGATTTATATGCTTCTGAAGAAGCATGTACAATTTGTGTAGAAAAAAAAATCAATGCAAGTGTTTGATTGAATAACATGATTAAAGCCTATGTAGAGGAGTTGGAAAAATGGAGGATTCCCTAACTCCCCTCACATTGATTTTTATATTCTTTAAGACTGAGAAGGATGATGTATGTGTGAATATTTTAGGCATAATAATGTTGAGGAATGTGTAAAAGTAAAACATATGATTGTGCTTATGTTGCACTCATGAACACATTAAATATAATCAAGTAGAATTCAGTTAGATATTCTAGGGAATATATGAAAAATGTTTGTTGATTCAAAATGCTAGAGCACATAAATTATGATTAGCATGCCAACCGATATGATTATGATTATGGTCACTGTGTGTAGGAATGATTGAATTTGTTGAGGAGAATACTACCAATGGTGGATAACCTCGTGTAGAGTATAGGAAACAAATATGCTATTTGAAGAATTGATTAAGGGACTGTATGAGTCCCCACAAAGAACCAACATATGAGGTAATATTAAAAAGGTTTCTAGCAGCCATGGAGGTATAAATTGATCATGCCTATATAGCATGTGACCTGAAAAGAATTGGGTGAGAATTCCTTTAGGCATGCCTTATATATTTGGTGATATGTATATAATTTTGATTGACTATTGTATGTTATTAATACNTTCTAGCAGCCATGGAGGTATAAATTGATCATGCCTATATAGCATGTGACCTGAAAAGAATTGGGTGAGAATTCCTTTAGGCATGCCTTATATATTTGGTGATATGTATATAATTTTGATTGACTATTGTATGTTATTAATACCCAGGTAGGGTATGATTCAAGGGAAAAAGACTAAATAACAAAGGACAAAACCTCCAATTGATCCGGATTATTTTCGGCACGAAATGAGAGCGGAGATATAATAAAGAAATGCACAGAGATATTGAAGATATTAAATAATATAATAGAAATGTATCAGAGATGCAACCATAAACATATATATACAATAATACACGATTTCTATTAATCATAGAAATGTACAGAGACTGTAAAAATACAGAGTGAAAGACTCGCTAGAATGTTGGCAGCTTATCTCTGAGAAGAGATGTGACGGCTACTCGCATTCGCAAGAAGATGATTACAATGAGGCTCTGAAGGCCCTTTTACAATAAACGGGAATGCCAAAATTCCTAGACATCCAAAAACCTAACCCTGGGAGATGAAGCGCCAAAAGTCATGTGGGCCCCGTTTGGGTAAGTTGGTGCATCAACTTCCCGGGGTCGTAACTTTTCCATACGATCTCCGTTTTAGGCGTGTGATAGCTCGTTGGAAAGGTATTGTCGAGGAGATTAATTTTGGGGGATCAATTATGCCTTTGGATATCATTGAGAACCTCAATATCGAAAAACCTTCATTTGGACCCTCAAAATGGCCTCGGAAGTTAAAACCTGCTAAAAATAGTAAATTGCCAAAATGGCCAGAAAACTGTTTTGAGCCATTTGGAAAAGGTGGGTGGCCACCGATATCCACCTAGATCACCAATGGAAAAACATGGAGTAGAATATTTGAAATGGACTCATGAAAAAGTATGTCATTTTTCATTAGTTAACCAGATTATTTTGAATGGTTGTGCTCATAAGTAACACATGCTAAATGAATTGAGTATATGTATGTGTATAAAAGGGGTAGATATTGGAATGCCCTTATGGAAGGAATACCTTCGAGTAAACTCTTATGGAATGGTAAAGGAAAGTGATGAAATAGCCATGAGTTCTATCACTATGGTCACCAATAAATAATGAATGCATAGGTGCAATTCAAGTAAAATTTTAATTTCATGTTTTGTTATGCTGGTTTTGAGGTCATGATCAACTCAAGACAAGAGACATACTCCTACTGTGTCATTGAATGTTAATGAAATATTTTCTATGTGGTGGGGTGTTGGCTAAGTTCCATCTCACCATGGTGTAATGGTAGACATAGATGTGTGGTGTTCTGGAAGAAATGAAAGGATGCATTGTGTAAATGTGGCCATGGGCAATTCGAACATTAGTCAATTGCATCAGATGTTTGATTGCATTATGGAATGCTTGGTAATATAGATAATGAATATATGAGGAATGATACTCTCATTCCATTTAATATGATTTATAGATAGAAGTGACAAGATTGTTAGTATGTATAATCTAAACATCACTTTGTGAGCCATTGCAATTATACAATGAAATTATAATGTGCATAGAAAGCTAACATTTAGTTTGGTTGAATGAAGGTTGAGAAATTGCAGGAAGGATGGTGTTGGATATAGCAGCAATGTAAGTCCATAAGGAAGGAATGTGCTTGCTATTGCAAAAGCCAAACTGTCATGAGAAGGAATCTCATGTTTGTGAATATGGTTCCTATATGAAATAGATTTGAAATTGATAAGTGGAATTTGAAATCTATGGGAGTAGATTTGAAATAATTTTGAGTTATGAAAATATTGCATGGTTATTGTATGTATGTAATATAGGAGAGATGATAGATATATCATGAAAAGATATATGGTGGATGTTGAGATGGAGAAGCATGAGAAAGAGGCCATTGTTGTGATACCAGAACCCTCCAATATGCCATGATCACCATTAATATTGTTGTGTTGTGATAGAGAAATCCATATGAATACCTCGACTATACGATTCTATGAGTCTCTATACTCTTTCTATGCAAGGAATCCTTGGCCGGAAATATGGATTGCCAAAGGGAATGTGTAAGAAGAGAAGGGGATGCCTAATGCTGGAAGGTGAGTGACTGCAAGAAGGAGAAGACTTGAATAATTCATATTATGATATAACTGGGATCGTGAGCACATTGGGTATGTGAAAGAAGATAGTGAATCAAGTCTAACCATGGAAGCTATTTGGATGAAAATCCATGAATTCATAGATAAGTATTGTGCTTAAATATACATTTCATCCCAAGTTATGAAAAATAATGAAATGCTTATGTATAAAATTGGTTTTCACATGAATATTGTTTGATGATTGTTGTAAGCATGACATGAATTTCTAGAAGTCTTGAAATGGAACAAAATGTGAAGAAAAGAAACTGCAAAAGTAGTTGAAGGATGAAGACATGGTTGGTGTTGTTAAGAGGAGAGGACACTGAGGATGGTGTTCCTTTAAAGGGGGAGGGGAATGTGACACCCCATTTTTTATCCTCAGATTAATTGTAATTAATTGTAATTAGCAAAGGTTTTATCTAAACATAGAGATATTATTACCATGCCATGGTAATCTAAACATTGTAAATGTATTAATTGTTTAATAAACAAACCCAACTAACTAACTGAAGGGTGTGTTGAGGAAAGGTATGAATTACCTTACTCAATCATTTTCAAATCTTGCTTGGCTAGGACAAGATAGTCGAGAATGTCACCCAGGGTTTTATAGCCTCAAAATATTCTCCCAATCTACAAGTATTACTTACTAGGATTGAGATTGATTTATCAATGGAAAGAATGTTGCAATATAAAATAAAATTTAAACAAGTTTCTCTGATGGACAAATATTTTACGATAAAGTAAGCATGGAGATCAAAAATTGAAAATTAACCAAGTCACAAATACACATATATGAGATAGAATAGAAATATGGTTTTATTTTATTCCGAGATATCAAAAGTGTTTTTCTCTTTATAAAACCCCTATGAGGGCATGGACCAAAGTCTGATTTAGAGATCCCTGATGAACACCTTACAAAAATACTCCGACAATAAAGTAAAACTGGAATTTATAATCTGTATCAACTTGCCAAAAATTCCTCCCATTTCGACTCAGTAAGATATCCTTTATCAACCATGAAACTTAATTCACAAATAAAAAAGAATACACAGACTATCAAAGATGGATCAACACCTCTAAAACAAGCGTTTGAAAAGTTTGGTTCAGTTTTGAACCTTGTTGTCTACAATAAGACCATGCTGTCAAAAAGAGAATTAGGCTTTGAATAAACTCAGATATGAATGAAAACTGAAACTATCTCATGCAACCAAAGAGAAAACCTTAGTATCGCTTTCTCCCTCTATTCTCCACTTGTCTCTTCTTCTCATTCAACTTTTATTCTTTCCAAATAAGTTTAAGTAGTTCAACTACTTTATTTAGTTTTGATTTAACTTAACTAATTAGTTTAGGAGAAATAAATAATAATAATATAGTTAAGGGTCTTTAATTAATAATAACTATGTAGGTGGGACCCCTTGTGAATCCCATCATTTCCTTCTTTCAAATCATAAAATATAACTCAAAAAGGATAATCATTTTGATTATATGCCACCCTTGTACCTCCCTTAAATATATTTCAAATTGGATATTTAAATATCAAAAATAATTTATATCATATCCAAAAAAAGAATATATATGTGCACCTTATCCGCATTATCCACAAAATATCAAAACAGAGCTTGTTGTCCAAAAATAATGAAACCCACTAAGCATTGTCTTCATCAACTGAAATCATAAAAACACAATCTAAGAACCATATTTTTCCACTTTGTGAGGCAATTTTTCTTTTTTCACTATTGTTTCCCTTAAATTTCTTAGAAGTAGCCTGTGGTTGATTAGACCCTTGGAGTTGTATCTCACTGATCACATGGGAAAAATCATCCTTCAAATGAACTCGGGAAGAAACAAATTTTAAGGAATCATCGGAGGGAGAAGAAGGGGAGGCAACTTATTTTCCTTTATGATGCAGGAGCATTGCCAACAAAGCACAAACGTGGAAGACAGCTGGGCGCACTAGCGCATATTTTGGAATATTTTGAATTTCAAAGATCAGTGTAATAATGTAATATCTGGCAAAACTTTTTGAGTTATGAACATCTTTAATGATTGGAGGCTAAGACATCACATAAGATCGATGGGGAATGCATTTTTATTAAATATGGAGGATTGTAGTATAGATCTAGAGCTTGCGCTCTTATCTGTCTGACTCAATACTTATTGTAATAGATATGAAGTAGTTGGTGGCAATTAATTTCGATAAGATAGCATAGAGTAGTTGGAAGGAAAGGATCGAAGAGAAACCATTTTGTATAAATCTTTGTAATATTTCCCAGTAAGGGTTGTTGTTGGTAGTTGATTGTTGATTGTTGTTGAAGGAGGCTGAATCTAATGTATAGATTTCCATTGTAAACTGGGAGATACAAAGATATATTATATGAACGTATGTAATTTCTAGTCAGATGAATATAACAAAGGAACATATTGTCCCGAATGCATGTTGTTATGTGTCTATCTGAATGAGTGAATGGTAGTCTTTCTGTTATTTTTCAATACTTTGTTATCTCTTATTCTTGAGTCCGTGACCACATTTGCTTTGTTGAATGTATGAGTCATTGTGATGGATAGATAATTTTCCATTGTTTCTTTTCATTGAGTGGGTGCAAGGTGTGCATAGTGTCCACAAGGAGTGTGTGACCGAGTATGTTCTGACTCGAAAGCTTATAAGAGATAGTGAAACTTGTATGTGTGCCAGGAGCGCATTGACGTCCACAAGGAGTGAGTGACAGAGTTTTCAGACTCGAAATCTCAGGAGGAGTAGTGTGATTTAAAAAACGAGAGACAAAAATGGTTGGAGAACAATCACCAAGAGTGCGAAGTCATCCACATGGAGAAGTTGAAGTTGTGGAGAAAATCTGTTGCAAGGTGTGCACAGATCGATATTTCAGATAAGCGTCGAAGAAAGAATTCAGAGGAACCCAAGGAAGTTAAATCTCAGGAGGGAGAACGGTGGAAATATTCAAGGGAATAATTTCCTGAGCTCTTCATTGGAATTTAGTGAATGAGATTTGTTCTTGGAGGGAGGCAAACAATTCTAGACCATTAGATCTGGTAAAGCTATGAGGAGAACAACTGTGAAGTGTTTTGGTACTTTGAAGTTTGGCAAGTTCGAGGACTTGATGAAAGTAGAGTCGTGAAGTCTAGAGTCGCGATTCCATATTGACCATTGATAGTAGAAGGGCATGTGGCAACGGATTACCGAGTTTAGGAATCAAAAGATTGAAGGTTTGTGGGAAGAAGGCCTAGAATTTCACGAAGTTGTGAAGTTCAAACCATAATGGGGTTGACGAATCTAAGGAGATGCATGGCGAGACATTGGAAGCTCAAAGACAAGCAATTCGGGAAAAGTTGAGGGAAGGATTTGAGATATCCTTGAAGTCCGAACCACGAAGAGGTAAAACCGCATTCATAGCCGTGGACACTTGCAGAATAAACCTGTGTGTGTGGGTAGAGTAATTTTGGGTGCTCGCAGATACCCATGGAGTTGTTATGAATAATCATTTCAAATGATCCAAGACCGAGAGGTCGAGAAACCCTTTTGGAGGGAAAGGGGTCTGTGTCACTTTATCTTGCACAGGTTGGGGAATATCATTTTTTAGTCTCTTACTAGCATGTGAAGATTGAACTGGCAAAACAACACGAGAAATTTGGACATTGGGATTGACAAGTGGTGGCAAAGGTAATGGCATATTGGGCCATCCATGATGGTGAGAGACATGCGGGTTAACAATCTCTTTCCATCCATCATTTGTAGGGACTTCCAGCTGCAAGGACACATGTGGAGGAATGAGAATGCCAGGGATGTTCTGAGGAGGCTGGAAAGGGGGTCTTTTTGGTCTAGGGTACATTATTCCATGACCAATCCAATTAAATAACCCATCTTGGAACAACTGGTTTAATTCTTGAGGGTCAACATCAAAATGGATAGAAAATGTAGGCCTTCTATGGCCTCAGTTCCAATTTCCTTCTGTTATTTATGCCATTATTTCCCCTACTAAACAATCTCATCCTGTAGAAACAATTCATTAGTAATGAATCTCTTAATAAACCATACATGACATTCTTCTCACATGAATAAAAATTTGGCTCAAAAATTGACACGAGATACATGCAAATCCATCCATAACAAACCATTCATTAATTTCCAAGTGAACAAGGGGTGATAGGGTTCATGGGAAATATGGAGGTAGTGTAATGAGTGAAAAGTGGTATAATGATAGGGGTTGATACACAAATATTGTTCAACAATTAATCAAACAATTTACTGTGTAATAAAATATCAAAATATCAGTCACCAACCCTTTCTATGTTGCTTTTACACAAACTTTTCCTCTTAAATTGATTTCACAGAACATAGATGCAATAACTGAAATCAGGATTATGAGGGGAATGTAATGAGTGGAAAATGATAGAATGACAGGGAATCAATATGGATATTGTTCAATTGAAAAAAAAGCAACACATGCAATCAAAACATATCTTTTCCCAAACCTTCAAAGTTTAATAGTGTTCCTTTTTCAAAAACAATAATTTAAATTGGTACTTTCTTTGACAAATTTTCTTGTTGGCTTCCAATTTATTTTATACAATAATCTATATGCCCATAATTATTTAATCATAGAAGCCGTTGTATCGACATAATCATTATATGATAGTCATAACGAACAACATTGCAATCGTTATAAGACACCATAATCTCCTTTGATCCATGGCCATAACATTAACTTCAATGCTTAATCCCTTAAAACCAATAGGAACACACATACAATGTTGAAAATCAATTCATATCCATCATTTATTTAGTCACTATTCAACACAATCAATGTGGAAGTTATAACTGTTACACATTATTTTCGTCATCCCTATGACCATTAATGATGCAAACCTATCTGTTACCTTCAGAGGGGTCGGTGGCCTGAGTTCTTGAAGAGAGAAGGGAGAAGAAATTTTCCTGAGAAAAGAAGTTGCATTTTCCCTTGTAAAAACCCTATAAAAAGGGAAGTTCGTAGGTTTCTATATAGGCAGGGTGTGATAATGACTAACTCTCGCAGGTTGCACCATAGCTGGGTTGGGAGAGGTTCATAGGTTGCTCTATAGGCAGGGTGCCAGAATGCTTACATGTGGGAAAAACGAGCGTTTTCTTGAATCTTCTAGAATGAGAAACTTCCATGGTGAGGTGGCATCTGAATGGTTTGGATCTTACTCGCTTTCATGATTTAGTGGGATCATCCTAACCTCCTCACCTTATCCTCTTCAACTTATAAAAGGAGAGGAGCTCTCATGGAGAAAGTTAGCTTGTAGCTTTTGGAGCTTGGAGCTTTTGGGATTGGCTAAGTTGGATTTGGTTTGGAATTATTATCTTGGTTAGAGTGGTTTTGAGTTTTTCCTTTGTCAAGATAGATTGTGAATATTATCATATCTGTGCTCTTAGAATTCTTGGAGTGAAAGTGTGTGGGGAACAAAGGACAGTTGGAAGGGACCTTACGACATCAAGGCCATGGTTGTAATCTATCTTTCACATTTAATATGATACAGTAATATGATTCTTTCCTATAAATCTTGTTGTGTTTTATTGTATGATTCCTTGATCACATACATAGGTTTATATCGAGTTTATGCTATTACTATCACTTTGGTTGGTTGTGTTCTTTTGTAGGTTCATCATTGTATGAGCGTTGGAACAGAGCTAGGATGGTGATGGCGAGAGGAAGCGACATTTAAACAGTATGTCACTCATCCCTCTTTAGTTAGTAAATTCAATATCTAAAACTTAAGGAAAGCATCATGTTCTGGTGTGTTTTGTTCTAGATCTAGGTGGATCTAGGGAGATTTGTTAGTGTCCGCACCTACCGATTAGTCCGATAACAATAACTCTTATTTGGGCCTCAAACATATATCACACAGGTGCCACTTTTATATAATCCACATAATGATTGAACCCAAAACAATCAATATCTTGAACACAATCTTCAAATGAATGGGCGAGTATGGATTTCTTCCAGA
Source organism: Picea engelmannii (assembly GCA_009831015.1). Lineage (NCBI taxonomy): Eukaryota > Viridiplantae > Streptophyta > Pinopsida > Pinales > Pinaceae > Picea > Picea engelmannii. The sequence goes on along the minus strand of ML798347.1, from coordinate 51,277 downwards.
ATTAACAAACAAGAGACCAAACAAAATCATGCCCAGGTACCCAAGAAAGCATCGTGCTCCCATCAACCATTGAACTTGAGTAAATATGATCAAAAAGTAATATTCAGGGTTCAAGACAACAAGTGGAAGAGACAATAGGTGATTTGACCAGAGAGATTGGCATTTGAATGACACCGACTTCTCATTCTGTAGGTACCCTAGCAAAATTTACCATAGAATAATAACATGCAATAATTATCTCAACTGTAATGGTTTCAAAACAATAGACTGCAACTTCCAACAGATAACACAATTGAATCCAACCCCTTTAACAACACTGCAAAACCAAGTATAAACTTGTGCCCGATCAAAAAGCATGAATAATACTTTCATCAACTTCTGAGTGGCATTATATTCATACTGTGCAATGTTTTCTAGGCAACTATTTTAGTGAGGGCATAGAAAGGTAGCTAACATCTCATGGTTTTTCCAGGACAAGGCACACAATACCCCAATATTCCATCATAAAAAACCACAGAGTCGAACATGGTGTAGGAAAAATTAATCACATAGACCAGTAATGTCAATCCATAGGTAGGGTACTCACTAAGCTCGAAGCTTTGGAAGAATATGATAACCAATTTCAATAGAGAGGCCATCTCGAATACAAAGCCATGAAAAAGCAGGATTCACTGCAATTTTTATTCAACCACTCCATGTGAAGGAATACACACAACAATAATACCACAACCATTTTCTTTTTTAAATACCAACAATCCATAACAACAATCATGAGAAACCAAGGACTCAAACACTAATGCACAGTTCAAAAATATCATAACATCTTGAGAATCACACAGACCATGAGCAACCGGAGCCAAAATTTGATTCAAAGGGAGGAGTAACTATCATGGATGGAAAAGTAAGAAAAAATATACCTGAAAAATCCTACACGAGGAAAAAAAAAAGACTATATAGCTTCTTCACGATCGAGCAATGCGGAGAAGAAACAACCACCAGAGCCAAAACAACGCAAGAATGACTAGGGTGACAACTCGAGGGGAGTTTGAGTGACATGAAGTAAATGAACGTCACTTCTCCCTTCCAACTTCATTGAATTCTTAGTATGATCTAAGCCCATTCACTATAGAAATACACCATTAATCAACCAAAAAAACATTTTCCATAACACTTTTGCAAAGTGTGCACCCCTTGGCAATATTAAACTTCTTCAAATTACCACTTTCTAGGAGCACAACCCATCATGAAACTCTTACAATGCACATGTATATAGTATCAAGGGTTTATATCACCCAAATTCTTGCCATGAATAATATAATGTCAAAACCAAAATTGAATTACAATTTTTTTATCCAAAAGGGAAGCATTATTATCCTCTACGAGAGATCATCCAAACCATTTAATCCCATGTCTTAATCATCAAACCAACACATATTACCATAAAATTTTAAGACATGATATGGAACAAATGAACTGTAGAAGACTATGTTTCTACTATCACATAAGAAAACAAAATATAAGCGTTGCTTATCCACCATAGTGCCATAAGTCTAACAAGGGGGTCCCACCTACTAGTTTATTATTAATATAAATAAATAATAAATCTTGGCAATCATTTGCGAGCATAGCATTCAACGTTGCATTTTTAAGCGTCAACAAACTAGAGAATCCAGAGGGAAATCTGTTTCCAACAGATTAAGAACTCAAAATTTTTGTTTTTGCATACCAGGTGAATCGTAGATCGAAGAATTATTTACCAGAATGATTATGAAACAAGGGGAGTGAGGCAGTTTAAGGGAAAAAAATGATCTGAGAATTTGGGAATAGCTCATGAAAAGTGTTACATATGAGGGGTTTATTCCTGTATTCATAAAATTTGATTGGTCACAGTGAAAGTGTTTATTATTTAAAGGAGAAAAACTTATGGTTTTCTCTTTTTGAATCGCAGGGTGGAGGGAAGAAAGGGAAGATAAAAAGTAGGGATGAAAATCCAATTATCTATCTAACAACAATACTGGAAGTAGAGAGAAATTTCAGTAATATCCATAAGGGGGGCATCATGACAGATGTGTAACTTGATTGTTATTGATTAACAATACTTACGAAATAACATCGCTATGGAAAAAATGATCCAAAGTTTTATTTATGAAAAGAAAAGAACTCAATAAAAGAAAAACAACATAAATGAAACAATAGAAAATGAAGAAAAACAAAGCAAAATCAAAACAATGAAATAGAAAACTATAATATATAAGTGACCTTCATGCAACATTTAACCTTCAAACTGGTTCCACATAGTGTTTCAAGTGGGAACCTTTGGTACTATAGGAAAATAATCGCTCTTCCAAGTCTTTTAGAAGATAAGAATTTTCGCCCAAGACAAAAGCGATTTTAAAAGAACTCAACCATAATTTTTGTAACTTTGAATGTATTCCTCTATCAACATGGGATGAAACCCAAAGCATGACTTTCTCATTTACATTAAATATGACTTCTTTTGTTCTTTTGTTGAAATATTTCTTTACGGTTTGGTGTCTTCTCTTTATGTTCTCCAAGGAAAACATCCTTTGTTCCTCTAAAGCTAACAATGCATTTATCCTTTGAGAGACATTAGAAGAATTTAATTCTTCGATCTGTAGCATTAGACGTAGAGAAGAAAGTTCCAACTCAGTAGGAAAAATAGCTTCTTGACCATAAACAAGTTGAAAGGGAGTGAAACCTATGCTTACCTTGGTAGTAGTATGATCTTCCCACATGGCGTAAGTAAGGAGGGTGTGCCATTGAAGAGGCTTATCTTCAACGAGCCTCTTGATGATCCTAACTATATTTTTGTTAGTAGACTCATCTTGCCCATTTTATTGAGGGTAATAAGTTGATGAGGTAAAATGTTTGACTCCCAGCTTAGCTAGAAACTAAGTCATCATAGCAGAAATGAAAGTGGGACCGTTGTTTGTAATAATTTCTAAAGGAATTCCAAATCTAGAGAAAATATTATTTTCAAGGAAAGAAATAACATGTTCATCCTGTGAAAGTTAAAGTGGGACAACTTCAGTCCACTTAGTGAAATAATCTATGGTTGTTAAGATAAAAACATTCCCTGTTGAAGATGGAGGATTAATAAGACCGATAAATTTCAGACCCCATTTTGAAAAAGGAAAATCAGGGAGGGTAGGTTGCAGAGGCATGGAAAAAAGACGTTCTTTCCCAGTGAAGTTTTGGCACTTGTCACAAGATCTTGAAAAATTATAAGAATATCAAAAAATTGAAGATCAGTAATAACCTTTTCTGATGATTTTAAAAGCAATAGTTTTAGTAGAAAATTGGCCACACACATGAAAACATAATATGAAGATCCATGGGTTTCTTGTAACAATTTTTGTGATTCCTCATCATTCACACACTAAAGTAATATACCATCAATAGATCTCCTGAATAAGAAGTCTCCTAAAATAACATATCTGGAAGATTCAAGACAAAACTTTCTCCTTTGATGAGTATCTAAGCTATCTGGACATTTCTGATTTTGCAAGTAATGCACCATATTTTTATACCAGGGATGTTCAACTATAGAAAAGGTTCGACTATCAATGTAAAATAGTGCTGAAAGAGGATTATCTTGTTTGTCAATTTCTTCACTCGCTTCAGCATGTTGAGCAAAGTGGAGGGCTAAGTCTCGTTGCTTAATGTTTTTCGAAGTCATGATGGTTAAATCATGCTCCTGGATCTTGGCAAACCAATGTGCAATATTCCCTGAAATATAAGTCCATGAAATAAAAAACTTGACAACAGGCAAAAGGAATTTTATGAATGTGTTATTTCCTAAGACAAAGTGGTGAAATTTCTCCACAGATTTAACAAGAGAGAAAACACATTTTTCGATATGAGAATACTTGAATTCATCATCTGATAATATTTGACTCATGTAAGCTATTGGTTTTTCGTTATTCTGGTTCTCACATTGTATGAGAATAGTAGAAACTGCTTCCTCCATGGCATTAGTGTATATAATAAAGTCTTTCTCAAAGTCCGGCTTCGCTAGAACCAGTGCAGAACTGATTTCCTTATTAATCCTTACGAAAGCATTCTTGACATCTCCAGTCCAAGAAAAGGAGTGATATTGCTTGAGAGTATTGTGAATTGGTTTGACCATTACAAAAAAATAGGAAGAAATATACATACAAAGTTAATAATGCCCATAAAGGCTTGAACCTCCTTTTTGGAAGTAGGGGAAGGAAGGTTCAGAATAGTAGTGATCCTTTTTGGATCTATGCTTAGTCCTAAATCATAAACAATATGTCCAAGGAGATTACCCTTGGTAACGTCGAAGATAGACTTAGAAGGATTTAAAGAAATGTCAAACTTTCTACGATAACTTTTCTAAGATGAACAAAATGATCCAATCAGTTCTTTGAATATATAGTCAAGTCATCAAGATAAACCTGAATAATCCTACCGATCAAATCATCAAAATTTATCTGCATATCTCTTTGGAAAGTGGCACCTGCATTAGATAAGAAAAAAGACATGCGTTCATAAGAAAATGTGACCCAACGTGTAGTGACAGTGGTTTTGTATTTGTCGGTCCTTTTTACCTTGATCTGATTATAACAAGAAAAACCATCAAGTAAGGACAACATTTGTGACCCTGCAACTTGTTGCAAAATCATTTCCATATTAGGGAGAGGAAAATGTCCTTTTACAATCGCTCTATTCAATGCACGAAAAATTAACGCACAATTGAATTTAACGAGTTGTCTTTCGAACATGAATCAAATTGGAAACCCACTCAAAATACTTAACAAGAAAAATTATCCCAGCTTTCAAGAGTTTTTCCAACTCCTTCCAAATAGTAGATTCAAGTGCGGGGTTAATGGGTCTTTGTTTTTTCCTAACTGGTTTTATAACTTCCTTTATAGGAATGACATGTTGTATAAGAGAAGGATCAAAACCACGAAGATCCTCATATGACCAAGAAAAAATATCTTGAAATTCACGAAGCAACTCAGTGCATTTAATCTTTTCTTCATCAGTACATTGGGAACCTATCTTAACATTCTTTGGGGAATCGACTGTTCCAATGTTCAAGGGAATGGTTTCACCCACTTTCATTTTTTACTCCTCGTCTTTATGAGTTTCTTTGTTTCCTATTCAATCGATGAAAATTAACTTTCTAGAGGAGTCGATCCTTTCAAAATTTTGTTGTTTTCCATGGATATAATCTCCTTGGGCTTATATGGTTCATTTTGTATGAAAGCGAAATGCCTTCATCACTAGGGAATACATGCCATGACTCTACATTTTCAGGAATATGAGGATGCTATAAAGATTGAAAAGTACAATTAGGTCTTTGTGGCAGAAGTTGCCGAGTAGGAGAGGCTGCAAATACAACTAACCTATCAACCATTGAATTAAGTTCCCTTTTAACATGAGTGATGTTAAATGATAATAAGTTTGAGATAAGAATCCAAACAAATTGGGTGTATCATTTCATCAAATTGTTGTTAGGAGAATATATTTTACGTACAAGTTTTAAAACAAGTTTAGAGTCCCCCAAAAATGTAATGTGTCCACAACCTAAATTAAAGGCATTTTCAATGCCTAGCAATAATGCTTCAAATTCAGTGATGTTGTTTATGCAAGCAAATTCTAACTTATAGGAAAAGTTGTGAATTTTACCTACAGGTGAGTATAAGATAATGCCTGCTCCATTACCTTCATTGGAGCATGAGTCATCAAAGTGCATGTGACACATACCATCCTCTAGATCAATTTGTTCCCTCATAGTGTCATCCTCATCCACAAATATGGAGTACACTCCTAAGTCCTCCTCGACATGGTTTATGTTAGGCTGTGGAATACTTTCTATGTACGGTGATATTCTTCCTTCCCTTAGGACTATGATATTATTTTCATTCTGAGGAACGAATAAGTGTGTCCCATCAAGTGAAAGATATCCACCTGTCAAGGCTTGCCAGTCTCTTCCTAAGATGATATAATAGTTACTTACTGGCATGCCAATTACCTGGATGTTAAGGGTTGTCCTTATTTCAGGATGTGCGCACAAAACCAAAGTCACGTCTTTGATTTCTCCTATAGTCGATTATTGTAGACTATTATATGAGAGCATGCTTCTAGAATTTTCATTAGTACAAGATAAGCCTAGCTCTTCCATAATAATTTTTGACATTACACTTGGGCCCGAACCATCGTCAAATAGGCAACAATAGGTTATTTTATCCATAATTTTTAAATAAATGAAAAATGGAGGGTTTTTTAAAGGGTGTCTAAAATTATTTACACCTACTTTATTTACCATAGAATCCTCTTCTTTTGCTTCTTCAGAGAGATTGAATATGGTGGAATATTTTCCTTCCATGAAATGTTTTAGATAATTTTGTTGTTCAACGACAACCATGTCTAGAAGAGTAACATCGAACTTGATATTAGCTAAATGGTTGAGAATGTTATATTTGGAAGAGGGAAGAGGGGAGGGAATTCCTTGTTTGTCAAGAGTTTTAGTAGTTTTTTCAATAGCATATTGCAAAGATGAGCTTGGGCTAGAAGAAATACGAGGGGGATCATATTTTCCTTTTGAAGTGTAGGATTTATTCCTAGTTTTTATAATCAAGACATCTCCCGGTTCTACCCAATCTAGAAAAAAAATGGTGGTTGCATGCCTTTTGCTAAAGATTTTATCCCTGGCACTCTTCTTTACCTCACAAGTACTTTCCTCATGATTTTCCTCACAAAAGTTAAACCAATTGCGAGACGTGATGGCTTTGGGAAGAAATTTTTTTTCATTGGTATTCCTAAGAGGTGATGAGGAAGAAGATGATGCCCCAGGAGTAAGTGAAGGGACATTTCCCTTTTGCTCGTATGTTATCATCCGATTTTTCATATCCTGTACAAGTTGTAGGAGGGCATACATGTCTTTTTGTTTAATTGAGTCCCCCCTTGGGGAGACCTGTTCTTTCTAGCTGTTCTTCATACTCTAGACAAGTATGAAGAGTGGAACCAAGATTGTCAATAGGCTTTTCTTCAAGCCTATGATGATAAGGGGAAGATAGATAATTATAGTAATGCATAAAAGCGGCTTGGTTCTGGGGGCAAATAAGTTCAGGAATTTGATTATACAACTTGGTGAAATGAAGGTTGAAAGACTTAATAGTCTCACTGTCATTGTACACAATTTTATTGTATTCCCATTATTGTCCAGATGGGATTTTAGACTTCCCATAAGTGGATTTGAACCGGTAAACTAACTCTTCACAAGTGGAAAGAATCTTGGGAGGGAGATCGAAGAAATTTGTCATTTCTTTCCCTTCGAGGGAGTTGAGAAATAAGCGCATACAAGTATCATTGTCATTAGCTCCTATATTGTGGCATACATTAGAGAATGTCACTAAGCGTTCATTTGTAGTGTCTGTGTTATTTCCTGAAAACCTAGGAGATTTTCTTTAAATTTTGGTAGCGGATGAGTAGCATGTGTTAGGTTCAAGGGAGAGGATACATGCTATCGGGTAGTAGTAGCATCTTCCTCGAATTGGTAAATCCCATACTTCTTTATGACCTTATCAGGGTTAGTAGTTGATTGGACAAGAACTTGATGGTTATACAAACTACCAATCACTAACGAGGTTGAAGGTTGAGACGATGAGGCACCTCCAGTACCACCAGAGCCACCTGTAGATGCCATGTTGTAGATGATGGGTATGAGTGAGAAAGGTGAACTAGACGAATCAGATAAAGTTATCCTTAGAGTACCTTGTTGTTTGATAGAATAGTTTTCCTTCTTCCTATTTCAATGATAGGAGTGATTTCAAGAGACAATCCTCTTCTTCTCCTAGAGATGTGAGGATTTGAGGACATGAAAAACAAAAAATGAACTTTAGGAAAAAGAGGGCTACAACTGATTCCTAGGATGCCTTTTTATGGCCTCCCAACGTTCACGAATACTTATGTCTTGTTCAATTACCTCCCACGAGCGTTCAAGCTCAGCCCAGATATAAGCGTTTCTAAGATGGTATTGAATAAAGTTAAGGCAATGCTGGTTTGTTCTTTAAGACCGTGCTCAATATTGGTCTTCCTTGTAACATGTACTATCATTAGGAAAAGAAAACAGTCAAAGAATAAAAAACAAAAGAAGAAATATTCAATAATAATTATGAATACAATCAACTAAAGAGATATGGAAGATCTCCCCAATATGGTCACCAAATAAATGTTGAGGAAAGGTATGGATTACCTTACTCAATCATTTTTGAATCTTTCCTGGCTAGGACAAGATAGTTAGGAATGTAACCTAGGGTTTTATAGCCTCAAACTATTCTCACAATCCACAAGTATTAATTACTAGGATTGAGGCTGATTTATTAATGGAAAGAATGTTGCAATATAAAATAAAATTTATACAAGTTTCTATGATGAACATAGATTTTACGATAAAGTAAGCATGGAGATCAAAATGTGAAAAGTAACCAAGTGACAAATACACATATATGAGATAGAATAGAAATATGATTCTATTTCATTCTGAGATATCAAAAGTGTTTTTCTCTTTACAAAACCCCTGCGAGGGCATGGACCAAAGTCTGATTTAGAGATCCTCGATGAAAACCATACAAAAAGAATCTGACAATAAATTAAAACTAAAATTTATAATCTGGATAATCTTTCCACAAACCGCTGCCATTTCAACTCTGCAAGATATCCTTTATCAACCATGAAACTTAATTCACAAACATACAAGAATACACAGACTATCAAGGATGGATCAACACCTCAAAAACAAGCATCTAAAAAGTTTGGTTTTGATTTGAACCTTGCTGTCTACAATAAGACCCCATTGTCAAAAAGAGAATTAGGCTTTGAATAAACTCAGATATGAATGAAAACTGAAACTATCTCATGCAACCAAAGAGAAAACCTTAGTCTTTATTTCTCCCTCTATTCTCTCCTTGTCTCTTATTCTCATTCAACTTTTATTCTTTCCAAATAAGTTGAAGTAGTTCAACTACTTTCTTTAGTTAAGTTGATTTAACTTAACTAATTATCTTAAGAGAAATAAATAATAATAATATAGTTAAGGGTCTTTAATTAATAATAACTAGGTAGGTGGGACCCCTTGTGAATCCCATCATTTCCTTCTTTCAAATCATAAAATATAACACAAAAAGGATAATCATTTTGACTATATGCCACCCTTGTAGCTCCCTTAAATATCTTTCAAAATGGATATTTAAATATAATAAATAATTTATATCATATCCAAAAAAAGAATATATATGTCCACATTATCCACATTATCCACAAAATATCAAAACAGAGCTTGTTGTCCAAAAATATTGAAACCCACTAAGCACTGTCTTCATCAACTACAATCATAAAAACACAATCTAAAAACCATATTTTCCACTTTGTGAGGCAATTTTTCTTTTTTCATTGTTGTTTCCCTTAGATTTCTCGGAAGTATCCTGTAGTTGATTAGAACCTTGGGGATGTATCTTGTTGATCACATGGGAAAAATTATCCTTCAAATTTATGCTGGAAGACACATATTTTAAGGAATCATCAGAGGGAGAAGAAGGGGAGGCATATGCTTTTCCTTTATCTTGCACAGGTTGGGGAATATCAGTTTTTAGTCTCTTACTAGCATGTGAAGATTGAACTAGCGAAACATCATAGGTAATATAGACATTGGGATTGAGAGGTGGTGGAAAAGGAAATGACCTAGTGGGCCAACCACGATGGTGAGAGACAGGTGGGTTGACGATATGTTTCCATCCATCATTTGCAGGTACTTCCAGTTGCAAGGACACATGTAGAGGAACGAGAATTCCAGGAATGTTCTGAGGAGGCTGGAAAGGGGGTCTTTCTAGTTAAGGGTGCACTATTCCATGACCAATCCAATTAAAGAACCCAACTTGGAACAACTGGTTCAATTCTTGAGGATCAACGTCAAAATGGATAGAAAATCTAGGCCTTTTATGGCCTCGGTTCCAATTTCCCCTGCCTTTGTTATTTCTGCCATTGTTTCCCCTACTGAAAAATATCATCCTATAGTAGCATTTCATCAATAATGAAGCTCTTAATAAATCATACATGACACTTTTCTTAAATTAATAAAAAATTGTCTCAATAATTGACACGAGATACATGCAAATCCATCCATAACAAACCATTCATTAATTTCCAAGTGAACAAGGGGTGATAGGGTTCATGGGAAATATGGAGGTAGTGTAATGAGCGAAAAGTGGTATAATGATAGGGGATTGATACACGAATACTATTTAACAATTAATCAAACAATTTTCTTTGTAATAAAATATCAAAATATCAGTCACCAACCCTTTCTATGTCGCTTTTACACAAACTTTTCCTCTTAAATTTATTTCACAGAACATGGATGCAATAAGTGAAATCAGGATTATGAGGGGAATGTAATGAGCTAAAAATGATAGAATGACAGGGAATCAATATGGATACTTTTCAATTGAAAATAAATCAACACATGCAATCAAAACATAATTGTTCCCAGACCTTAAAGTTTAACAATGTTCCTTTTTCAAAAAAAAAATATCGAACTGGTACTTTGGAAAATTTGCTTGCTGGATTCCAAATTATTTTACACAATAATCTATATGCCCAGAAATCACAACAACCATTGTATCCACATAATCATTATATGACATTCATAATGGACAATAATGCAATCGCTACAATACACCACAATATCCTTTGAGCCACGACCATAACATTAACTTCAATGCTTAATCCCTTAAAACTAACAAGAACATGCATACAATGTTTAAAATCAACTCATACCCATCACTTATTTAGTTACTTTTCAATGCAATCAATATGGACATTATAACTCTTATTCAGGCCTCAAATTTTTTTCACATAGGTGTCACTTTTATACAATCCACATAATGATTGAACACAAGCTTCAAATGAATGGGCGAGTATGTATTTCTTCCAGAATTAGCAAAAAGGAGACCAAACAAAATTGTTCCTAGATACCCAGGCAAGCATCGTACTCCCATCAACCATCGAAATGGAGTTAATATGCTTACAAAGTAATATTCAAGGTTTAAGACAACAAGTGGAATATACAACATGCAATTCGACTAGAGAGCTTGGCATTGAATGGCACAGACAACTCATTTTGTAGGTACCCTATCAAAATTTATCACAGAACAATAACATGCAACAATTCTCTCAACTGTAAGGGTTTCAAAACAACAAACAACACAAATGAATCTAGCCCCTTTAACAACACTGCAAAACCAAGTATAAACCCGTGCCTGACCAAAAAGCATGAAAAATGATTTCATCAACTTCTAGGTGGCGTTATATTCATAATGTGCAGTGTTTTCCAGGAAAATTTGTCGGTGAGGGAATAGAAAGGTAGCTAATATCTCAGGGTTTTTCCAAGACAAGGCATGAAATACCCCAATCTTCCATCATAAAAAAAAACAGAGTCAAACATGGCGTGGGAAAAATTAATCTCAAAGACCAGTAATGTCAATCCTTAGGTAGGGTACTTGCAAATCCTAGAGCTTTGGAAGACTATGATAACCAATTTCAACAGAGAGGCCAACTCAAATACGAAGCCATGGAAAAGAAGGCTTCACTGCAATTTTTATTCAACCGTTCCATGTGAAGGATTATACACATCAAGAAGACCACAACCATTTTCTTTTTTAAATTCCAACAATCCAAAACAACCATCATGAGAAACCAAGGACACAAACACCAATAAACAATTCAAAAATATCATAACATCTTGATAAACACACAAACCATGAGCAACTAGAGATAAAATTTGATTCAAAGGGAAGAGTAACTATCATGGCTGGAAAAGGAAAACCCATACTTGGAAAATCCTGTGTGAGGAAAAAATCAAGATTGTATACCTCCTTCGTGACCGAGCAATGCAGAGAAAAAAAACTACCAGAGCCAAAACAATGCAAGAATGACTAGGGTGACAAATCAATGGGAGTTTGAGTGACGTTCAGTAAATGCATGTCGCTTCTCCCTTCCAACTTCATTGAATTCTTAGTACGATCCAAGCCCATTCACCATAGCACTACACCATTAATCAACCAAAAAAACATTTTCCATATCACTTTTGCAAAGTGCACACCCCTTGGCAATATTAAACTTCTTCAAATGACCACTTGCTAGGAACACAACCCAACATGAAAATATTACAATGTGCATGTCCATAGTATCAAGGGTTGTTATCACCCAAATTCTTTCCATGAATAATATAATACCAAAACCAAAATGATTATAATTATTTTATCCAAAAGGGAAACATTATTATCCTCTATGAGAGATCATCCAAACCATTTAATGCCATGTTTTAATCATCAAACCAACACATATTACCATAACATTTTAAACCATGATCTAGAACAAATAAATTGTAGAAGACTGTGTTGTTTCCATCACATAAGCAAAAAAAATATAAGCGTTGTTTATCCACCATAGTGCCATAAGTCTAACGAGGGGGTCCCACCTACTAGTTTATTATTAATATAAATAAATAATAAAACTTGGCAATCATTTGCGAGCATAACATTCATCGTTACATTTTTAAGCGTCAACAAGGTGGAGCACTAGTATTGTCCATGCTACCATAAGAGGGAATAATGAAGGGGCATAGAGGGGTTCATCATGCCAAAGGAATCCCAAGCCACCTTGCTAAGTTATTTGGGGATAATTAGTTAATTCCCTTTTTCCCAAAGTCATAGGAAATCAATTAATGAGAGGGGGTTGGTAGCTAAACAACCAACCACCCACAATGAATGGAATGATGTAGGATTGGCTAGGAAAACTAAATATTTTCAGCTAGGGTGGAACAACACCACCTCATTCTCCATGATTGACCCAATTTCTCTTATGAAAAAGAAAAGAGGGGAGATCGAGAACATTCGTAGAGAAGGAAGGAAGAAACCCATATGTGGGATAAAGAGACATAAAATAATAAAGAGAGGATTAGGGAATGTGCAAAGGATACACAAGCATAGAAGATATAGAGACAGAGAAAGAGAACACACATGGATAGATAGAGAACCTGAACTTGACCCAGGCTAAGAGGGTTGTGAGCTTGATGTGTGCATAGTGATGGAAAGGACTCCCTTGTGCTGAGATAAAAATCCACCTTGAAAAACACATGATAAACCTTATGGAGGCCCTTGGCATGGTGACTATACATAGTTTATGTCAATAGGTTTTTGTGAAGGAGAGTGGCCTTCACATCGTTATTTTTTCTAAGATACTGAACATTCCCTTGGTGGTATCATGGTATGGCATGGGGATGGACAGATTGCAGAGAGGACTAGTGCATATGAGCCTATGGTTGGGTGGAAAATCACTCACCCTTAGTTAATTGGCTGGCTGACATCCCATACAATATAAGTTTACCATTGCATTTTCTTGTATATTTACGCTGAAAGGTGTCCTCCCTATTGGAATTGATGGTTTAATGAACCTTTTAATTACGAATTCCAATATTATGGACAACAATTAAAGATTATGGCATATTCTTCATCTTACACTCAAATCAATGAATGTTATTTAATGTTCATAACTTCCTTGCATTTATAAAGGCACCCATTAACCTGTTTACTTTTTCACATTCACTTTTTATGATTAAGAAATTACAAAGCTAAGTTTTCAATTTCCACAAAGTATACTTATAAAAATACAACCAACATTACCTGACTTTTAAAATTTACATGTTAATTAAATTTTTACTGTTTGGACACTTGATTTCTAGGTTTGGATGATTGGACACCTGATAGACATGTTTGGGTGAATAGAAAGGAATTACTTTACTCCTCATGCCTCATTGCGATGCATCTCTTGTTGGATAGTTGGTTTGGACAATTGGTTTTCATTGATGTCAAACCTTGGAGAAGTATGGAAGCCCTAGATATGTGGTTGAGATTGATGGTTAGTTAGTTTTCATTGATGGAGTGGTTGAGATCAGGAAATGTGATGAGTGCATTTGATGGAGTCTACATGAATCCCCAGAGGTGTGGGTACGATACCTAAATTTGGTTGAGTAATATGGACATGAAGAAAAATGTAAATGTAGGTAATACACTCATAGATGGATAGTCATTGTCATTCTATTTCCGGTGATAGGTGGTATGCCATGTGGTTCCTCATGGTTAGGGAGATATGACCTTGTAAATTTGGAATCCCCAAAGAATGGTTAAGAAGCCACTGAGCAGTTACAAGTCAATTAATGAATGAGTAAATTGGTTGTAACAATAAAGTCAAGAAGCCCAAAGAATAAGGAAAGAGGTTACCTAGAAAAAGTATAAATACATCTCAAGGAGAATCTCATAAGTACACACACACTTACATTGAATATATATATTGTGAATGTTATGGTCTAATATTTTGGTCTTTTGGTGTATATGACGACAAGTCTGAGGAAGTGGAGAAAGTGAGAGGAAAGAGTGAAATTTTTAGAGCTACAAAGTGTTAGGGTTTTTCTGTAACCCTAATTTGGCATGCCCTCACAGGTCAACTTGAGGGTGTCAAGCGAAGCACCCATGTGGGTTGCCTATGGGACGTCACGTGAGACCCCACATGACAAGGAGTCTTAGTCCCACAAGGCTAAGAAAAATCTAGTACAAATGTTGGTACCAGGTTGATGAAGGCTGTGACAGTGTTACAATTTAGTACTATAGTACAACAGGTCAATACAGGTTACATGTATGCTTATGTGATTGTATCTTATGCTTGGTGATGGTATGGTACATGATTGAGAAGCATGTCTTGTTGATGCATGGTACATCTTGGTGATATTAGTATGGTACATTGATTAGTAGTACATATTGGCTATATTGGTATATTGGTATATGGTTTGGTTACATGGTGATGATGCTATGGTACATGTTTGAGGTGTATTCTTGGTATACTCTTGAAGCATTAACACATGGTGTATGGTTGTCATTGATATTGACACATTGTTGAGAAATACAATTGGTATATGACAACACATATATGAGATACATCTCTTAGTGATGTTGGTACTTTGTTGAGGTACACCATTGATGGTACTTGCTTGATATATCCTATGGTGCATGGTGTATGGCATGATTGAAAGAGATGATACATGGTTGATATACTTGGTATAGTACATGAATGATGTACTTGGTGTGGTACATGGTTTGTGATTGAGGTATATGGTACAAGTGTTGATGTACATTGTTGATGTACATGGTTGATGTGCATGGTTGGCACATGGTATGGTATAGGTGTTGAGGTACATGGTTGATGGTTGAGGTACATGATACATGTGTTGGTTCATGGTTGATTCACTTGTTGTGGCACATGTGTTGGTTCATGGTTGATGCACTTGTTGCGGTACAAGATGTGGTACATGGTTTATGCTTGGTATGATATCTTGTAATGGTATGTTGGTGATCTTGGTACATGCTCAGTAGAGGTATGTGTTTGTGATGTTGGACATCTAGTTTATAGGTGTCCTTGGTATATGATCCATGTGATAGGATATGGTTGAGTATCGGTGATAGTGACAGGTTGGACAGGTTGATCAATAATAGGTTGGATAGGTTGATCAGTGACA
>ML798347.1:0-28330 GCA_009831015.1 Picea engelmannii | reverse complement strand
AATTATGTTTTGATTGCATGTGTTGATTTATTTTCAATTGAAAAGTATCCATATTGATTCCCTGTCATTCTATCATTTTTAGCTCATTACATTCCCCTCATAATCCTGATTTCACTTATTGCATCCATGTTCTGTGAAATAAAGTTAAGAGGAAAAGTCTGTGTAAAAGCGACATAGAAAGGGTTGGTGCCTGATATTTTTATATTTTATTACAAAGAAAATTGTTTGATTAATTGTTAAATAGTATTCGTGTATCAATCCCCTATCATTATACCACTTTTCGCTCATTACACTACCTCCATATTTCCCACGAACCCTATCACCCCTTGTTCACTTGGAAATTAATGAATGGTTTGTTATGGATGGATTTGCATGTATCTCGTGTCAATTATTGAGCCCTTTTTTTATTAATTTAAGAAAAGTGTCATGTATGATTTATTAAGAGCTTCATTACTGATGAGATGCTACTACAGGATGATATTTTTCAGTAGGGGAAACAATGGCAGAAATAACAAAGGCAGGGGAAATTGGAACCGAGGCCATAGAAGGCCTAGCTTTTCTATCCATTTTGGCGTTGATCCTCAAGAATTGAACCAGTTGTTCCAAGTTGGGTTCTTGAATTGGATTGGTCATGGAATAGTGCACCCTTAACCAGAAAGACCCCCTTTCTAGCCTCCTCGGAACATCCCTGGAATTCTCGTTCCTCTACATGTGTCCTTGCAACTGGAAGTACCTGCAAATGATGGATGGAAACATATCGTCAACCCACCTGTCTCTCACCATCGTGGTTGGCCCACTATGTCATTTCCTTTTCCACCACCTCTCAATCCCAATGTCTAGATTACCTATGATGTTTCGCTAGTTCAATCTCCACATGCTAGTAAGAGACTAAAAACTGATATTCCCCAACCTATGCAAGATAAAGGAAAAGCAAATGCCTCCCCTTCTTCTCCCTCTGATGATTCCTTAAAATATGTGTCTTCCAGCATAAATTTGAAGGATAATTGTTCCCATGTGATCAAAAAGATACATCCCCAAGGTTCTAATCAACCACGGGATACTTCCGAGAAATCTAAGGGAAACAACAGTGAAAAAAGAAAAATTGCCTCACAAAGTGGCAAATATGGTTTTTAGATTGTGTTTTTATGATTTTAGTTGATGAAGACAATGCTTAGTGGGTTTCAATATTTTTGGACAACAAGCTCTGTTTTGATATTTTGTGGATAATGTGGATAATGTGGACATATATATTCTTTTTTTGGATATGATATAAATTATTTATGATATTTAAATATCCATTTTGAAATATATTTAAGGGAGCTACAAGGGTGGCATATAGTCAAAATGATTATCCTTTTTGTGTTATATTTTATGATTTGAAAGAAGGAAATGACGAGATTCACAAGGGGTCCCACCTACCTAGTTATTATTAATTAAAGACCCTTAACTATATTATTATTATTTATTTCTCTTAAACTAATTAGTTAAGTTAAATCAACTTAACTAAAGAAAGTAGTTGAACTACTTCAACTTATTTGGAAATAATAAAAGTTGAATGAGAAGAAGAGACAAGGAGAGAATAGAGGGAGAAAGAGAGACTAAGGTTTTCTCTTTGGTTGCATGAGATAGTTTCAGTTTTCATTCATATCTGAGTTTATTCAAAGCCTAATTCTCTTTTTGACAATGGGGTCTTATTGTAGACAGCAAGGTTCAAAAATGAACCAAACTTTTTAGATGCTTGTTTTTGAGGTGTTGATCCATCCTTGATAGTATGTGTATTCTTGTATGTTTGTGAATTAAGTTTCATGGTTGATAAAGGATATCTTGCAGAGTCGAAATGGAAGCAGTTTGTGGCAAGATTATCCAGATTATAGATTTTAGTTTTAATTTATTGTCAGATTCTTTTTGTATGGTTTTCATCGGGGATCTCTAAATCGGACTTTGGTCCATGCCCTCGCAGGCGTTTTGTAAAGAGAAAAACACTTTTGATATCTCAGAATGAAATAGAATCATATTTCTATTCTATCTCATATATGTGTATTTGTCACTTGGTTACTTTTCACATTTTGATCTCCATGCTTACTTTATCATAAAATCTATGTTCATCATAGAAACTTGTATAAATTTTATTTTATTTTGCAACATTCTTTCCATTAATAAATCAGCCTCAATCCTAGTAATTAATACTTGTGGATTGTGAGAATAGTTTGAGGCTATAAAACCCCAGGTTACATTCCTAACTATCTTGTCCTAGCCAGGAAATATTCAAAAATGATTGAGTAAGGTAATCCATACCTTTCCTCAACATTTATTTGGCGACCATATTGGGGAGATCTTCCATATCTCTTTAGTTGATTGTATTCATAATTATCATTGAATATTTCTGCTTTTGTTTTTTATTCTTTGATTGTTTTCTTTTCCTAATGATAGGACATGTTACAAGGAAGACCAATATTGAGCATGGTCTTAAAGAACAAACCAGCATTGCCTTAACTTTATTCAGTACCATCTTAGAAACGCTTATACCCAGGCTGAGCTTGAACACTCGTGGGAGGTAATTGAACAAGACATAAGTATTTGTGAATGTTGGGAGGCCATAAAAAGGAATCCTAGGAATTAGTTGTAGCCCTCTTTTTCCTAAAGTTCAGTTTTTGTTTTTCATGTCCTCAAATCCTCACATCTCTAGGAGAAGAAGAGGATTGTCTCTTGAAATCACTCCTATCATTGAAATAGGAAAAAGGAAAACTATTATATCAACCAACAAGGTACTCTAAGGATAACTTTATCTGATTCGTCTAGTTCACCTTTCTCACTCATACCCATCATCTACAACATGGAATCTACAGGTGGCTCTGGTGGTACTAGAGGTGCCTCATCGTCTCAACCTTCAACCTCGTTAGTGATTGGTAGTTTGTATAACCATCAAGTTCTTGTCCAATCAACTACTAACCCTGCTAAGGTCATAAAGAAGTGTGGTATTTTCCAATTCGAGAAAGATGCTACTACTACCCGATAGCATGTATCCTCTCCCTTGAACCTAACACCTGCTACTCGTCCGCTACCAAAATTTAAAGAAAATCTTCCTAGGTTTTCAGGAAATAACACAGACACTACAAATGAACACTTAGTGACATTCTCTAATGTATGTCACAATATAGGAGCTAATGACAATGATACTTGTATGCGCTTATTTTTCAACTCCCTCAAAGGGAAAGAAATGACAAATTTCTTCGATCTCCCTCCCAAGATTCTTTCCACTTGTGAAGAGTTAGTTTACCGGTTCAAATCCACTTATGGGAAGTCTAAAATCCCAACTGAACAATAATGGGAATACAATAACATTGTTTACAATGATGGTGAGACTATTAAGTCTTTCAACCTTCATTTCACCAAGTTGAATAATCAAATTCCTAAACTTATTCGCCCCCAGAACCAAGCCGCTTTTATGCATTACTATAATTCTATATCTTCCCCTTATCAGCATAGGCTTGAAGAAAAGCCTATTGACAATCTTGGTTCCACTCTTCATACTTGTCTAGAGTATGAAGAACAACTAGAAAGAACAGGTCTCCCCAAGGGGGGACTCGATTAAACAAACATACATGTATGCCCTCCTACAACTTGTACAAGATATCAAAAAATGGATGATAACATATGAGCAAAAGGGAAATGTCCCTTCACTTACTCCTGGGGCATCATCTTCTTCCTCATCACCTCTTAGGAATACCAATGAAAACAACTTTCTTCCCAAATCCATCATGTCTCGCAATTGGTGTAACTTTTGTGAGGAAAATCATGAGGAAAGTACTTGTGAGGTAAAGAAGAGTGCCAGGGATAAAATCTTTAGCAAAAGGCACGCAACCACCATTTTTTTCTCTAGATTGGGCAGAACCAGGAGATGTCTTGATTATAAAAACTAGGAATAAATCCTACACTTCAAAAGGAAAATATGATCCCCCTCGTACTTCTTCTAGCCCAAGCTCATCTTTGCAATATGTTATTGAACAAGCTACTAAAACTCTTGACAGTCAAGGAATTCCCTCCCCTCTTCCCTCTTCCAAATATAACATTCTTAACCATTTAGCTAATATCAAGGTCGATTTTACTCTTCTAGACATGGTTGTCGTTGAACAACAAAATCATCTAAAACATTTCATGGAAGGAAAATATTCCACCATATTCAATCTCTCTGAAGAAGCAAAAGAAGAGGATTCTATGGTAAATAAAGTAGGTGTAAATAATTTTAGACACCCTTTAAAAAACCCTCCATTTTTCATTTATTTAAAAATTATGGATAAAATAACCTATTGTTGCCTATTTGACGATGGTTCGGGCCCAAGTGTAATGTCGAAAATTATTATGAAGAGCTAGGCTTATCTTGTACTAATGAAAATTCTAGAAGCATGCTCTCATATAATAGTCTACAACAATCGACTATAGGAGAAATCAAAGATGTGACTTTGGTTTTGTGCACACATCCTGAAATAAGGATAACCCTTAACATATAGGTAATTAACATTCCAATAAGTAACTATTATATCATCTTAGGAAGAGAC
This sequence comes from Picea engelmannii, assembly GCA_009831015.1. Classification (NCBI taxonomy): domain Eukaryota; kingdom Viridiplantae; phylum Streptophyta; class Pinopsida; order Pinales; family Pinaceae; genus Picea; species Picea engelmannii. The sequence continues at coordinate 23,774 of ML798347.1, read as the reverse complement.
TGGCAAGCCTTGACAGGTGGATATCTTTCACTTGATGGGACACACTTATTCGTTCCTCAGAATGAAAATAATATCATAGTCCTAAGGAAAGGAAGAATCTCACCGTACATAGAAAGTATTCCACAGCCTAACATAAACCATGTCGAGGAGGACTTAGGAGTGTACTCCATCTTTGTGGATGAGGATGACACTATGAGGAAACAAATTGATCTAGAGGATGGTATGTGCCACATGCACTTTGATGACTCATGCTCCAATGAAGGTAATGGAGCAGGCATTATCTTATACTCACCTGTAGGTAAAATTCACAACTTTTCCTATAAGTTAGAATTTGCTTGCACAAACAACATCACTGAATTTGAAGCATTATTGCTAGGCATTGAAAATGACTATAATTTAGGTTGTGGACACATTACATTTTTTGGGGACTCTAAACTTGTTTTAAAACTTATACGTAAAATATATTATCCTAACAACAATTTGATGAAATGCTACACCCAATTTGTTTGGATTCTTATCTCAAACTTATTATCATTTAACATCACTCATGTTAAAAGGGAACTTAATTCAATGGTTGATAGGTTAGTTGTATTTGTAGCCTCTCCTACTCGACAACTTCTACCACAAAGACCTAATTGTACTTTTCAATCTTCATAGCATCCTCATATTCCTAAAAATGTAGAGTCATGGCAGGTATTCCCTAGTGATGAAGGCATTTGCGCTTTCATACAAAATGAACCATATAAGCCCAAGGAGATTATATCCATGGAAAACAACAAAATTCTGAAAGGATCGACTCCTCTAGAAAGTTCATTTTCATCGATTGAATAGGAAACAAAGAAACTCATAAAGACAAGGAGTAAAAAATGAAAGTGGGTGAAACCATTCCCTTGAACATTGGAACAGTCGATTCCCCAAAGAATGTTAAGATAGGTGCCCAATGTACTGATGAAGAAAAGATTAAATTCACTGAGTTGCTTCATGAATTTCAAGATATTTTTTCTTGGTCATATGAGGATCTTCGTGGTTTTGATCCTTCTCTTATACAACATGCCATTCCTATAAAGGAAGTTATAAAACCAGATAGGAAAAAACAAAGACCCATTAACCCCGCACTTGAATCTACTATTAGGGAGTTGGAAAAACTCTTGAAAGTTGGGATAATTTTTCTTGTTAAGTATTTTGAGTGGGTTTCCAATTTGATTCCTGTTCGAAAGACAACTCATCGGATTCGATTGTGCATTAATTTTCGTGCATTGAATAGAGCGATGGTAAAAGGACATTTTCCTCTCCCTAATATGGAAATAATTTTGCAACAAGTTGCAAGGTCACAAATGATGTCCTTACTTGATGGTTTTTCTTCTTATAATCAGATCAAGGTAAAAAAGATTGACAAATACAAAACCATTGTCACTACACGTTGGGTCACATTTGCTTATGAACACATGCCTTTTGTCTTATCTAATGTAGGTTCCACTCTCCAAAGAGCTATGCAGATAGATTTTGATATTTGATCGGTAGGATTATTCAGGTTTATCTTGATGACTTGACTATATATTCAAAGAACCGATTGGATCATTTTGTTCATCTTAGAAAAGTTATCGTAGAAAGTTTGACATTTCTTTAAATCCTTCTAAGTCTATCTTCGACGTTACCAAGGGTAAGCTCCTTGGACATATTGTTTATGATTTAGGACTAAGCATAGATCCAGAAAGGATCACTACTATTCTGAACCTTCCTGCCCCTACTTCCAAAAAGGAGGTTCAAGCCTTTATGGGCATTATTAACTTTGTATGTAGATTTCTTCCTGTTTTTTTGTAATGGTCAAACCAATTCACAATACTCTCAAGCAATATCGCTCCTTTTCTTGGACTGAAGATGTCAAGAATGCTTTTGTAAGGATTAATAAGGAAATCAGTTCCGCACTGGTTCTGGCGAAGCCGGACTTTGAGAAAGAATTTATTATATACACTAATTCCATGGAGGAAGCAGTTTCTACTATTCTCATACAATGTGAGAACCAGAATAACGAAAAACTAGTAGCTTACATGAGTCAAATCTTATTAGATGATGAATTCAAGTATTCTTATATCGAAAAATGTGTTTTCTCTCTCGTTAAATCTGTGGAGAAATTTCACCACTTTGTCTTAGGAAATAACACATTGGTAAAAGTCCCTTTGCCTGTTGTCAAGCTTTTGCTTTCACAGACTTATCTTTCAGGGAATATTGCACATTGGTTTGCCAAGATCCAGGAGCATGATTTAACCATCATGACTTCGAAAAAAATTAAGTGATGAGACTTAGCCCTCCACTTTGCTCAACATGCTGAAGCGAGTGAAGAAATTGACGAACAATATAATCCTCTTTCAGCACTATTTTACATTGATAGTCGAACCGTTTCTATAGTTGAATATCCCTAGTATAAAAATATGGTGTATTACTTGCAAAATTAGAAATGTCCAGATAGCTTAGATACTCATCAAAGGAGAAAGCTTTGTCTTGAATCTTCCAGATATGTTATTTTAGGAGACTTCTTATTCAGGAGATCTATCAATGGTATATTACTTTAGTGTGTGAATGATGAGGAATCACAAAAATTGTTACAAGAAACCCATGGATCTTCATATTATGTTTTCATGTGTGTGGCCACTTTTCTACTAAAACTACTGCTTTTAAAATCATCAGAAAAGGTTATTACTGGCCTTCAATTTTTTTATATTCTTATAATTTTTCAAGATCTTGTGACAAGTGCCAAAACTTCACTAGGAAAGAACGTCTTTTTTCCATGCCTCTGCAACCTATCCTCCCTGATTTTCCTTTTTCAAAATGGGGTCTGAAATTTATCGGTCTTATTAATCCTCCATCTTCAACAGGGAAGGTTTTTATCTTAACAACCATAGATTATTTCACTAAGTGGACTGAAGTTGTCCCACTTTAACTTTCACAGGATGAACATGTTATTTCTTTCCTTGAAACTAATATTTTCTCTAGATTTGGCATTCCTTTAGAAATTATTACAAACAACGGTCCCACTTTCATTTCTACTAAGATGACTTAGTTTCTAGCTAAGCTGGGAGTCAAACATTTTACCTCATCAACTTATTACCCTCAAGAAAATGGGCAAGATGAGTCTACTAACAAAAATCTAGTTAGGATCATCAAGAGGCTCGTTGAAAGTAAGCCTCTTCAATGGCACACCCTCCTTACTTACGCCCTGTGGGAAGATCATACTACTACCAAGGTAAGCACAGGTTTCACTCCCTTTCAACTTGTTTATGGTCAAGAAGCTATTTTTCCTACCGAGCTGGAACTTTCTTCTCTACGGCTGATGCTACAGATCAAAGAATTCAATTCTTCTAATGTCTCTCAAAGGATAATTGCATTGTTAGCTTTAGAGGAACAAAGGATGTTTTCCTTGGAGAACATAAAGAGAAGACACCAAACCGTAAAGAAATATTTCAACAAAAGCACAAAAGATGTCATATTTAATGTAAATGAGAAAGTCATGCTTTGGGATTCATCCCATGTTGATAGAGGAATACATTCAAAGTTACAAAAATTATGGTTGAGTTCTTTTAAAATCGCTTTTGTCTTGGGCATAAATTCTTATCTTGTAAAAGACTTGGAAGAGCGATTATTTTCCTATAGTAAAAAAGGTTCCCACTTGAAACACTATGTGGAACCAGTTTGAAGGTTAAATGTTGCATGAAGGTCACTTCTATATTATAGTTTTCTATTTCATTTTTTTTATTTTGCTTTGTTTTTTTTCATTTTCTATTGTTTCATTTCTGTTGTTTTTCTTTTATTGAGTTCTTTTCTTTTCAGAAATAAAACTTTGGATCAGTTTTTCCATAGCGATGTTATTTCATAAGTATTGTTAATCAATAACAATCAAGTTACACATCTGTCATGATGCCCCCCTTATAGATATCACTGAAATTGCTCTCTACTTCCAGTGTTGTTGTTAGATAGATAATTAGATTTTCATCCCTACTTTTTATCTTCCCTTTCTTCCCTCCACCCTGAGATTCAAAAAGAGAAAACCATAAGTTTTTCTCCTTTAAATAATAAACACTTTCACTGTGACCAATCAAATTTTATGCATACAAGAATAAACCCCTCATATGTAACACTTTTCATGAGCTATTACCAAATTCTCAGATCATTTTTTTCCCTTAAACTGCCTCACTCCCCTTGTTTCATAATCATTCTGGTAAATAATTCTTCGATCTACGATTCACCTGGTATGAAAAAACGAACATTTTGAGTTCTTAATCTATTGGAAACAGATTTCCCTCTAGAGTCTCTAGTTTGTTGACGCTTAAAAATGCAACGATGAATGCTATGCTCGCAAATGATTGCCAAGATTTATTATTTATTTATATTAATAATAAACTAGTAGGTGGGACCCCTTGTTAGACTTATGGCACTATGGTGGATAAGAAACGCTTATATTTTGTTTTCTTATGTGATAGTAGAAACATAGTCTTCTATATTTCATTTGTTCCATATCATGTCTTAAAATTTTATGGTAATATGTGTTGGTTTGATGATTAAGACATGGAATTAAATGGTTTGGATGATCTCTCATAGAGGATAATAATGCTTCCCTTTTGGATAAAAGAATTGTAATTCAATTTTGGTTTTGATATTATATTATTCATGGCAAGAATTTGGGTGATATCAACCCTTGATACTATAGACATGTGCATTGTAAGAGTTTCATGTTGGGTTGTACTCCTAGAAAGTGGTAATTTGAAGAAGTTTAATATTGCCAAGGGGTGTGCACTTTGCAAAAGTGATATGGAAAATATTTTTTTGGTTGATTAATGGTGTATTTCTATGGTGAATGGGCTTGGATCATACCAAGAATTCAATGAAGTTGGAAGGGAGAAGTGACGTGCATTTACTTCACGTCACTCAAACTCCCCTCGAGTTGTCACCCTAGTCATTCTTGCATTGTTTTGGCTCTGGTGGTTGTTGCTTCTCCGCATTGCTCGATCGTGAAGAAGGTACATAGTCTTTTTTTTTTCCTCGCGTAGGATTTTTCAGCTATAATTTTTCTTACTTTTCCATCCATGATAGTTACTCCTCCCTTTGAATCAAATTTTGGCTCTGGTTGCTCGTGCTCTGTGTGATTCTCAAGATGTTATGATATTTTTGAACTGTGTATTGGTGTTTGAGTCCTTGGTTTCTCATGATGGTTGTTATGGATTGTTGGTATTTAAAAAAGAAAATGGTTGTGGTCTTCTTTCTGTGTATAATCCTTCGCATGGAGTGGTTGAATAAAAATTGCAGTGAATCCTGCTTTTTCATGGCTTTGTATTCAAGATGGCCTCTCTGTTGAAATTGGTTATCATATTCTTCCAAAGCTTTGGGCTTTGTGAGTACCCTACCTATGGATTGACATTACTGGTCTATGTGATTAATTTTTCCCACACCATGTTCGACTCTGTGGTTTTTTATGATGGAATATTGGGGTATTGTGTGCCTTGTCCTAGAAAAACCATGAGATGTTAGCTACCTTGCTATGCCCTCATTGAAACAGTTGCCTGGAAAACATTGCATAGTATGAATATAACGCCACTCAAAAGTTGATGAAAGTATTATTCATTCTTTTTGATCGGGCACAAGTTTATACTTGGTTTTGCTGTGTTGTTAAAGGGTTGGATTCAATTGTGTTATCTGTTGGAAGTTGCAGTTTGTTGTTTTGAAACCCTTACAGTTGAGATAATTATTGCATGTTATTATTCTGTGGTAAATTTTGCTAGGGTACCTACAGAATGAGAAGTTTGTGTCATTCAAATGCCAATCTCTCTGGTTAAATCGCCTATTGTCTCTTCCACTTGTTGTCTTGAACCTTGAATATTACTTTGTGATCGTATTTACTCAAGTTCAATGGTTTATGGGAGCACGATTCTTTCCTAGGTACCCGGGCATGATTTTGTTTGGTCTCTTATTTGTTAATTCTGGAAGAAATCCATACTCGCCCATTCATTTGAAGCTTGTGTTCAAGATATTGATTGTTTTGGGTTCAATCATTATGTGGATTATATAAAAGTGGCACATGTGTGATAAATGTTTGAGGCCCAAATAAGAGTTATTGTTATCAGACTAATCGATAGGTGCGGACACTAAAAGATCTCCCTAGATCCACCTAGATCTAGAACAAAACACACCAGAACATGACACTTTCCTTAAGTTTTAGATATTGAATTTACTAACTAAAGAGGGATGAGTGGCATACCATTTAAATGTCGCTTCCTCTCGCCATCACCATCCTAGATCTATTCCAACACTCGTACAATAATGAACCTTCAAAAGAACACAACCAACCAAAGTGATAGTAATAGCATAAACTCAATATAAACCTATGTATGTGATCAAGGAATCATACAATAAAACACAACAAGCTTTATAGGAAAGAATCATATTATTGTATCATATTAAATGTGAAAGAGAGATTACAACCATGGCCTTGATGTCATAAGGTCCCTTCCAACTGTCCTTCGTTCCCCACACACTTTCACTCCAAGAATTTTGAGAGCACAGATCTGATAATATTCACAGTCTATCTTGACAAAGGAAAAACTCAAAACCAGTCTAACCAAGCTAATAATTCCAAGCCAAATCCAACTTAGCCAATCCCAAAAGCTCCAAGCTCCAAAAGCTACAAGCTAACTTTCTCCATGAGAGCTCCTCTCCTTTTATAAGTTGAAGAGGATAAGGTGAGGAGGTTAGGATGATCCCACTAAATCATGAAAGCGAATAAGATCCAAACCATTCAGATGCCACCTCACTATGGAAGTTTCTCCTTCTAGAAGATTCAGGAAAACGCTCGTTTTTCCCATGTGTAAGCATTCTCGCACTCTGCCTATAGAGCAACCTGCGAACCTCTCGCAACCTAGCTATGGTGCAACCTGCGAGAATTAGTCATTCTCGCACCCTTCCTATATAGAAACCTGCGAACTTCCCTTTTTATAGGGTTTTTACAAGGGAAAATGCAACTTCTTTTCTCAGGAAAAGTTCTTCTCCCTTATCTCTTCAAGAACTCAGGCCACTGACCCCTCTGAAGGCAATAGATAGGTTTACATCATTAACGGTCATAGGGATGACGAAAATAATGTGTAACAGTTATAACTTCCACATTGATTGTGTTGAATAGTGACTAAATAAATGATGGATATGAATTGATTTTCAACATTGTATGCGTGTTCCTATTGGTTTTAAGGGATTAAGCATTGAAGTTAATGTTATGTTCATGGATCAAAGGAGATTGTGGTGTCTTATAACGATTGCAATGTTGTTTGTTATGACTGTCATATAATGATTATGTGGATACAACGGCTTCTATGATTAAATAATTATGGGCATATAGATTATTGTATAAAATAAATTGGAAGCCAACAAGAAAATTTGTCAAAGAAAGTACCAATTTAAATTATTGTTTTTCAAAAAGGAACACTATTAAACTTTGAAGGTTTGGGAAAAGATATGTTTTGATTGCATGTGTTGCTTTTTTTTCAATTGAACAATATCCATATTGATTCTCTGTCATTCTATCATTTTCCACTCATTACATTCCCCTCATAATCCTAATTTCAGTTATTGCATCTATGTTCTGTGAAATCAATTTAAGAGGAAAAGTTTGTGTAAAAGCAACATAGAAAGGGTTGGTGACTGATATTTTGATATTTTATTACACAGTAAATTGTTTGATTAATTGTTGAACAATATTCGTGTATCAACCCCTATCATTATACCACTTTTCACTCATTACACTACCTCCATATTTCCCATGAACCCTATCACCCCTTGTTCACTTGGAAATTAATGAATGGTTTGTTATGGATGGATTTGCATGTATTTCGTGTCAATTTTTGAGCCAAATTTTGATTCATGTGAGAAGAATGTCATGTATGGTTTATTAAGAGCTTCATTACTAATGAACTGTTGCTATAGGATGAGATTGTTTAGTAGGGGAAACAATGGCATAAATAACAGAGGGAAATTGGAACTGAGGCCATAGAAGGCCTACATTTTCTATCCATTTTGATGTTGACCCTCAAGAATTAAACCAGTTGTTCCAAGATGGGTTCTTTAATTGGATTGGTCATGGAATAATGTACCCTAGACCAGAAAGACCCCCTTTCCAGCCTCCTCAGAACATCCCTGGCATTCTCATTCCTCGACATGTGTCCTTGCAGCCGTAAGTCCCTGCAAATGATGGATGGAAAGAGATTGTTAACCCGCATGTCTCTCACCATCATAGATGGCCCAATATGTCATTACCTTTTCCACCACTTGTCAATCTCAATGTCCAGATTTCTTGTGTTGTTTCGCCAGTTCAATCTTCACATGCTAGTAAGAGACTAAAAAATGATATTCCCCAACCTGTGCAAGATAAAGTGACGCAAACCCCCTTCCCTCCAAAAGGGTTTCTCGACCTCCCGGTCTTGGATCATTTGAATTTATGATTCATAGCGACTCCATGGGTATCTACGAGCACCCAAAATTACTCTACCCACACACATAGGTTTATTCTGCAAGTGTCCACGGCTATGAACGTGGGTTTACCTCTTCATGGTTCAGACTTCAGGGATATCTCAAATCCTTCCCTCAACTTTTCCCAAAGCGCTTGTCTTCGAGCTTCCAATGTCTCACCATGCATCTCCTTAGATTCGTCAACCCCATTGTGGTTCAAACTTCGCAACTTCATGAAATTCTAGGCCTTCTGCCCACAAACCTTCGATCTTTTGATTCCTAAACTCGGTAATCCATTTCCACGTGCCCTTCTGCTATCAATGGTCAATATGGAATCGTGACTCTAGACTTCACGACTCTAATTTCATCAAGTCCTCGAACTTTCCAAACTTAGAAGTACCAAAACACTTCACGGTTGTTCTCCTCATAGCTTTACCAGATCTAATGGTCTAGAATTGTTCGCCTCCCTCCAAGAACGAATCTCATTCACTGAATTCGAGTGAAGACCTCAGGAAATTCTTCCCTTGAATATTTCCACCGTTCTCCCTCCTGATATTTAACTTCCTTGGGTTCCTCTGAATGATTTCTTTGACGCTTATCTGAAATATCGATCTGTGCACACCTTGTAATAGATTTTCACCACAACTTCAACTTCTCCATTTGTATGAATTCGCACTCTTGGTGATTGTTCTCCAACCATTTTTGTCTCTCGTTTTTGAAATCACACTACTCCTCCTGAGATTTCGAGTCTGAAATATCTGTCACTCACTCCTTGTGGACGTCAATGCGCTCCTGGCACACATACAAGTTTCACTATCTCTTCTGAGCTTTCGAGTCGGAACATACTCGGTCACACACTCCTTGTGGACACTATGCACACCTTGCACCCGCTCAATGAAAAGAAACAATGGAAAATTATCTATCCATCACAATGACTCATACATTCAACAAAGCAAATGTGGTCATGGACTCAAGAATAAGAGATAACAAAGTATTGAAAAATAATAGAAATTCTACCATTCACTCATTCAGATAGACACATAACAACATGCATTTGGACAATATGTTCCTTTGTTATATTCATCTGACTAGAAATTACATACGTTCATACAATATATCTTTGTATCTCCCAGTTTACAATGGAAATCTATACATTAGATTCAACCTCCTTCAACAACAATCAACAACCAACTACCAACAACAACCCTTACTGGGAAATATTACAAAGATTTATACAAAAGGTTTTCTCTTCGATCCTTTCCCTCCAACTACTCTATACTATCTTATCGAAATTAATTGCCACCAACTACTTCATATCTATTACAATAAGTATTGAGTCAAACAGATAAGAGCGCAAGCTCTAGATCTGTACTACAATCCTCCATATTAAATAAAAATGCATTCCCCATCGATCTTATGTGATGGCTTAGCCTCCAATCATTAAAGATGTTCATAACTCAAAAAAAATTGTCAGATATTACATTATTACACTGATCTTAGAAATTCAAAATATTTCAAAATATGCACTAGTGCGCCCAGCTGTCTTCCACGTTTGTGCTTTGTTGGCGATGCTCTTGCATCATAAAGGACAATAAGTTGCCTCCCATTCTTCTCCCTCTGATGATTCCTTAAAATTTGTTTCTTCTCGCGTGCATTTGAAGGATGATTTTTCCCATGTGATCAGTGAGATACAACTTCAAGGGTCTAATCAACCATAGGCTACTTCTGAGAAATTTAAGGGAAACAACATTGAAAAAAGAAAAATTGCCTCACAAAGTGGAAAAATATGGTTCTTAGATTGTGTTTTTATGATTTCAGTTGATGAAGACAATGCTTAGTGGATTTCATTATTTTTGGACAACAAGCTCTGTTTTGATATTTTGTGGATAATGCGGATAATGTGGATAAGGTGCACATATATATTTTTTTTTGGATATGATATAAATTATTTTTGATATTTAAATATCCAGTTTGAAATATATTTAAGGGAGGTACAAGGGTGGCATATAATCAAAATGATTATCCTTTTTGTGTTATATTTTATGATTTGAAAGAAGGAAATGATGGGATTCACAAGGGGTCCCACCTACATAGTTATTATTAATTAAAGACCCTTAACTATATTATTATTATTTATTTCTCCTAAACTAATTAGTTAAGTTAAATCAACACTAAATAAAGTAGTTGAACTACTTAAACTTATTTGGAAAGAATAAAAGTTGAATGAGAAGAAGAGACAAGGGGAGAATAGAGGGAGAAAGCGATACTAAGGTTTTCTTTTTGGTTGCATGAGATAGTTTCAGTTTTCATTCATATATGAGTTTATTCAAAGCCTAATTCTCTTTTTGACAGCATGGTCTTATTGTAGACAACAAGGTTCAAAACTGAACCAAACTTTTCAAACGCTTGTTTTAGAGGTGTTGATCCATCTTTTATAGTCTGTGTATTCTTTTTTATTTGTGAATTAAGTTTCATGGTTGATAAAGGATATCTTACTGAGTCGAAATGGGAGGAGTTTTTGGCAAGTTGATACAGATTATAAATTCCAGTTTTACTTTATTGTCGGAGTATTTTTGTAAGGCGTTCATCAGGGATCTCTAAATCAGACTTTGGTCCATGCCCTCATAGGGGTTTTGTAAAGAGAAAAACACTTTTGATATCTTGGAATGAAATAAAACCATATTTCTATTATATCTCACATATGTGTATTTGTGACTTGGTTAATTTTCAATTTTTGATCTCCATGCTTACTTTATCGTAAAATATGTGTCCATCACAGAAACTTGTTTAAATTTTATTTTATGTTGCAACATTCTTTCCATTAATAAATCAGTCTCAATCCTAGTAAGTAATACTTGTAGATTGGGAGAATATTTTGAGGCTATAAAACCCTGGGTGACATTCCCGACTATCTTTTCCTAGCCAGGAAAGATTTGAAAATGATTGAGTAAGGTAATTCATACCTTTCCTCAACACACCCTTCAGTTAGTTAGTTGGGTTTTTTTATTAAACAATTAATACATTTACAATGTTTAGATTACCGTGGCATGGTAATAATATCTCTATGTTGAGATAAAACCTGTGCTAATTACAATTAATTACAATTAATCTGAGGATAAAAAATGGGGTGTCACATTCCCCTCCCCCTTTAAAGGAACACCATCCTCAGTGTCCTCTCCTCTTAACAACACCAACCATGTCTTCATCCTTCAACTACTTTTGCAGTTTCTTTTCTTCACATTTTGTTCCATTTCAAGACTTCTAGAAATTCATGTCATGCTTACAACAATCATCAAACAATATTCATGTGAAAACCAATTTTATACATAAGCATTTCATTATTTTTCATAACTTGGGATGAAATGTATATTTAAGCACAATACTTATCTATGAATTCATGGATTTTCATCCAAATAGCTTCCATGGTTAGACTTGATTCACTATCTTCTTTCACATACCCAATGTGCTCACGATCCCAGTTATATCATAATATGAATTATTCAAGTCTTCTCCTTCTTGCAGTCACTCACCTTCCAGCATTAGGCATCCCCTTCTCTTCTTACACATTCCCTTTGGCAATCCATATTTCCGGCCAAGGATTCCTTGCATAGAAAGAGTATAGAGACTCATAGAATCGTATAGTCGAGGTATTCATATGGATTTCTCTATCACAACACAACAATATTAATGGTGATCATGGCATATTGGAGGGTTCTGGTATCACAACAATGGCCTCTTTCTCATGCTTCTCCATCTCAACATCCACCATATATCTTTTCATGATATATCTATCATCTCTCCTATATTACATACATACAATAACCATGCAATATTTTCATAACTCAAAATTATTTCAAATCTACTCCCATAGATTTCAAATTCCACTTATCAATTTCAAATCTATTTCATATAGGAACCATATTCACAAACATGAGATTCCTTCTCATGACAGTTTGGCTTTTGCAATAGCAAGCACATTCCTTCCTTATGGACTTACATTGCTACTATATCCAACACCATCCTTCCTGCAATTTCTCAACCTTCATTCAACCAAACTAAATGTTATCTTTCTATGCACATTATAATTTCATTGTATATTTACAATGGCTCACAAAGTGATATTTGGATTATACATACTAACAATATCGTCACTTCTATCTATAAATCATATTAAATGGAATGAGAGTATCATTCCTCGTATATTCATTATCTATATTACCAAGGTTTCCATAATGTAATCAAACATCTGATGCAATTGACTAATGTGTGAATTACCCATGGCCACATTTACACAATGCATCCTTTCATTTCTTCCAGAACACCACACATCTATGTCTACCATTACACCATGGAGAGATGGAACTTAGCCAACACCCCACCACATAGAAAATATTTCATTAACATTCAATGACACAATAGGAGTATGTCTCTTGTCTTGAGTTGATCATGACCTCAAAACCAGCATAACAAAACATGAAATTAAAATTTTACTTAAATTGCACCTATGCATTCATTATCTATTGGTGACCATAGTGATAGCACTCATGGCTATTTCATCACTTTCCTTTACCATTCCATAAGAGTTTACTCGAAGGTCTTCCTTCCATAAGTCCATTCCAATATCTACCCCTTGTATACACATACATATACTCAATTCATTTAGCATGTGTTACTTATGAGCACAACCATTCAAAATAATCTGGTTAACTAATGAAAAATGGCATACTTTTTCATGAGTCCATTTCAAATATTCTACTCCATATTTTTCCATTGGAGGTTTTATCCTTTGTTATTTAGTCTTTTTCCCTTGAATCATACCCTACCTGAGTATTAATAACATACAATAGTCAATCAAAATTATATACATATCACCAAATATATAAGGCATGCCTAAAGGAATTCTCACCCAATTCTTTTCAGGTCACATGCTATATAGGCATGATCAATTTATACCTCCATGGCTGCTAGAAACCTTTTTAATATTACCTCATATGTTGGTTCTTTGTGGGGACTCATACAGTCCCTTAATCAATTCTTCAAATAGCATATTTGTTTCCTATACTCTACACGAGGTTATCCACCATTGGTAGTATTCTCCTCAACAAATTCAATCATTCCTACACACAGTGACCATAATCATAATCATATCGGTTGGCATGCTAATCATAATTTATGTGCTCTAGCATTTTGAATCAACAAACATTTTTCATATATTCCCTAGAATATCTAACTGAATTCTACTTGATTATATTTAATGTGTTCATGAGTGCAACATAAGCACAATCATATGTTTTACTTTTACACATTCCTCAACATTATTATGCCTAAAATATTCACACATACATCATCCTTCTCAGTCTTAAAGAATATAAAAATCAATGTGAGGGGAGTTAGGGAATCCTCCATTTTTCCAACTCCTCTACATAGGCTTTAATCATGTTATTCAATCAAACACTTGCATTGATTTTTTTTTCTACACAAATTGTACATGCTTCTTCAGAAGCATATAAATCTATTAAAAAAACTAGAGTTTTAGAGTGGGAATAGTGTCCCCCTTCCTCTAGTTATTTATGCACTCTACCCCTTTTTGGGCATGTATGCTCCATTTCCCCTTGATCAGTCTTAGTCAAGTTCATATTAACATTTCCTCATCCAGATAATCCTCCTTCCCTGAATGCAACAACTCACTAACACATCAAGGTTAGCTCACAATTTCAATTTCAATAAAGTGCATCCTCACACGTTAACCATATAAAATTCAAGATGATTGATATTTCATTTGCATGTCTTCAACACATGCACCATCTTTCAAAATGAAATCCAGGATTATTATACAAATAGGATTCTACAACCCACTGTTTAATTCACAACATTTATTAGTTTGCATAGCTTTGTTCTCTTGACAGAGTTCTTCCATAGTCCACCCACATGGAACTACTTCATCATGTTGCCTCCTTGTTACAATATCCAACAACACCTAAAATGATCTCATTCCCAAGAGTTACTAACAACTATTATCATTTCAGTTGCTTACCTACAATTTTAGATGAAATAAAAGCATGAATTCCTATTATGAATCCAAACCACATATCCAAACATTTATTATTTGCACATGTTTTACCATCTTACATTCACAATGTGATTTCATACACTCAACCATATGCATCAACGTAGTGTGTGTCTACAATTGACATATTTTCATGCAAATCTATTTAAAATCATTCCAACTTATGATTTTCTCACAATTATTAACATAAAAATTCTAAAGGAAAAGTTATAATATGTATATAATATAACTCTTCCATGTCCTACACCAGGCAGACTCAGATTGATGTTGACTAGTGTAGGACATGGCCAAGAAAATGAAACCATGAGAATGAAGGGGGAAACTCTCAACTTACCTCCTTATATTTGATTATTCTTAACGTTTTGAAAGGGTTGTTATGTGTTGTTCATTTAAAGCATAAAAGGTTAGAATTATATGCACTGATAGGAAAAAGAATGCAATTCTAGGTGCATAAATATATGTTTCAATTACATGTGATGATGATGAACATACATATAATATGTATATAGACTTAGTAGACACAATCGCTCTAAATCTTATTTTGAGCTCATGAGCCAATTCTTCTCTTTGAGATATTTCCAACTATTATAACTATGCTCAATTTTGAGTTATGGATAGAAAGATATGCCCTTTACAACTTTCTATCCATTTTCCAATTGATGATGTCATCATGTCCACTAACCTCCATGTGGACCCACTTCACATGTGCTAGTCAACATCACTAGTCCTCTAGCATCCATGTGGACCTAACCCACACTTGTTGGATGACATGTCCTATTGCTATACCCTCATACATAAGTATGAGGGCTTCCAAGGCCCACAAGGATATCGATATCCTTTCTATCAGAGAAATCCCATCAGAAAGTCCAATTAGTAATTTTTTTGTATCCTTTCGAAGTTCACAGACCGCAAGACTATATGGATTGTAATATCAGGATTTTCCCATCAGGATGACCACTTAACATGCACAAAAATTATTCTTGAATCCCGTAGCCTGTGAAGCTATCAGGTCCCTCATTAGACTCTCCTTTCCACAACACTATCAGGATGTAACAACACCATGAATCACGGTTTTCTTCGCAGTTCCACAACCCACCAAACCATCAGAATTTCATTATCGAGTTTTTCCCATCGGGATGGAAACACTAACATAATCATGAATTCTTACATGGTCCGAAACTCGCAACATTATCAGGCTCCTCTCTTTACACCACTATAGGATATCCCCAAAACCTAAGTATTGATAGATCAAATAATCCATGTTCATTGATTCCATCAATGAACAATCAAGATTAAATCTCAAAGCTCGATCTATTCCTTTAAGTGCTTACCAATGGTATATGTGGCTCCCACATGTACCCAATTGCCATGTGGCCTTCACACATTCATATGCCCTTTGTTGGTGTGTACCCAATGACAGGACTCCACCTGTCACTCAGTTGACATGGCACTCATGTCACTATTTTTTGACG
This sequence comes from Picea engelmannii, assembly GCA_009831015.1. Taxonomy (NCBI): domain Eukaryota; kingdom Viridiplantae; phylum Streptophyta; class Pinopsida; order Pinales; family Pinaceae; genus Picea; species Picea engelmannii. The sequence goes on along the minus strand of ML798347.1, from coordinate 7,751 downwards.
TGGAATTATATTTCCACACTTCATCCTTTTAGGACAATATGCTCATATGATGGATCGAACGACTGAAAATCATGTCGATCAACGGCCCATCTACTAGTGAGCTCCCAAACTACATGATATTTAATAGATTTACATGACTCTAACGAACATAATGTTTGATATATGCTCAATCTGACAACCCTTATCCATTTCAAGCTCAAATATGCATGATGGCTAACTTGATTGAACTCATCTTCCCACAACATATTCAGGAGGTTCACTTTCCTCAACACTTTCATACTTGTTCCTTCATTTGTGTTCCATCAAGGTGTATCACTACCAAGCCTCATGTATTTCCTAAAACCTGCATTTTGGCAAGCCTACGCACTCGGGCCTTAGGGATTAACGTTATGTTGTTCCACCACAATATTTCGATACACAAAATTCCTGATGGATGGTTGAGACTTACTCTCGACATCCAATGAACAATCAAGATTTACCCTATGTGCTTGAACTTATGGCATCCGCCTCTACAACCTTCCACCATGGAATTTGACATAGCTAAACTTCCATTGTGGAAGTGCATTTTGTTACCTCCATGTCGCTGACACATGGCTCCATGTCACCATGACGTCACTAAATTCACAGTTTTGTTAGGTTGTGATTTTGTATACAGATCCAATTTTCTTGAGAAGGCATGTATAGGACTCTGACTTTCTTTGTCAACTCTACAATCCTTTTGAGTTCCTCTGCAATTCATTCCTAGAACATAGGGAACTCATTCCAAATTCATAGAGTTATTGGCCATAGGCCTCATGTTACTTATACATGCAATTATTCAAAATTAACTAGCATGGAATTTTCCATCATACAAGAATTCAAATGCTCATGCTTTCATCCCTCATATTCATAAATCCATACTTTTCTTTCAAGTGCAAAAACCTGCACATTTACATAGATTATAAAATATACAATAAAATACAAGGGGAAACTTATATTTTATGGGTTGTCGACCATCCAATTGAATGAGGGTGAGCATTTTTCCACCCAACCATAGGCTCATATGCACTAGTCCTCTCTACAATATGGACACCCCCATGCCAAACCATGATACCACTAGGGGAATGTTTAGTCTCTTAGAGAAAATAATGGTATGAAGGCCACTCTTCTTCATAGAAACCTACTGACAAAAACCCTCTACACTCCCCATTCCCAAGGCCTCCATGAGGTTTCTCATATGCTTTTACAGCTGGATTTTTATCTTAGCACAAGGGAGTCATTTTTTGTCGTGCATCAATGAACACACATCGCCCCATTCGTCGATCACATATTCATGACTATGGTGGATTATGGGCCATAAAAAAACAAAAGGGTTAATTTACCCCAATGATCATGTAACCATTTATCACTAGTGATTTTGGAAAGGGACACATAGTGGTTGTTCATTGGTTATGGGTGAAAATGAAACAATTCAAAACCAGCTTCACTTGTGACCATAACTACATTTTCCAACATGGTCACCCACCAACCCTGCCAACTACACACCATGGCCCTTACTTTTCCTCCATGGACCCTATCATTCCACGTCATTGGTACATAATCCACATCATCATGGAACCCCAAATTTCCAATTTTCCCAATTTTCCCAAATTTTTCATAATTTTAAAAAATTTCATAAAATTCTTGTATGTGTGGGCTGCCATGAAAACACCAAATTCAGAAATCCAAACCCAAATTTCACCCTACATTTATCAAATTGACACCATTATTCATCTCTACAATGATTCTAGGTGCAAATCTCAAAAATTTGGGGATTTTTTCCCAATTTTCCACAAATTCTCCATGGTGGACTTTGCAACTCTATAATATGGCTAATTCCATGCCTTTGTACACCCATACCAAGTGAAAATTTTGGGGATTTTAACGCTTGAGTTTTAATTCCTCCAAATTTTCAATAATTTTCCCAATTTCACCCAAGAAATTTTGCCAAACATATTGCAAACATATTAAAAACTTTGTCATTTTCTCAAATCCAGTGCAAGGCAAAGCTCTGTAACTATAAATTTAAAACTTTGAGCCTCGATAACTTACCTGCTACTAAATTCAACCACATCTGGGAAATTCCAAACCCACAATTTCCCAATTACATCCTTTATACATATTTTTCCAAACAGATCTTTCTCAAACACTTTGCGTGCAACTATAATTTTTGCATAGTCATTTGAACTAGTGTCTAGGCCATATAACTCCATTGTTGTAACCATGGTTCCAATATCACTTTGCAATGGACCTAGACTCCATTCTGAGCCACATTACCATAATTCAATCTCTATACACATTGTACATTTCTAAATTCTTTCAACTTGGCTCATATTTCCATAAATTAACAACTTTGATGCCATTAATTATATAATTACACATTTCTAGGTTTTGCCATAGCTTGAGATTTATACATATTCTAATTTTATACCAAAATTATGCACCCTTTTCACCTAACCATGTATATCCCTCAAGAATTTTCCCTTGGTATCAGAATTATGCCATGTTATTAATACATATGCATACTCTTGGACAATGAGCCAGGATTGGATCCAGAAGCCAAGATGGGTCCAGGAAGGCCTATAAATAAAAGTGATCATAATATCTTCAAAATGAATGTGTGCGTAGGCCTCGACGTTACGAACCCAACACAACTTGAACGGGATTAAACGGACGTCGTATGTGAAATATATCGTGATCTGTTCATTTGCTCAAACATGCAAAAAAATGTTGACTATACAGTCCATACAGTGATGACATGGTAGCTGACTTTACAAGTCATACAAGTGATGTGGCAGGGTACAGTGGTAGGCTGATGTGGCAGGTTGTTGACTGGGCATGATAGCTAATAGGTGGACGATTCAAAGTGTGACATGTGGCACCACTGCAAGGGTGACACATGGCATAGGCTGATGTGGCAAGGTCGTAAAACTGTATGACACATGGTAGTTGGATGACATGGAAGGTATTATGGATGATGACTGGGAAGATATGTAGCAAAAATATAGTTGAATTAGTGCTTGACATGTGGCATTGAATGTGGTGAATGGTAAGGTGCACGTGGCCCATTAATGGGCTTCCATGTGGCACCCCTTTATTTGGATTTGGTTAAAAGTTTGTTTGAGGGTCTGTGGGAGTCAAACCCGTGACCTCCATGGGAGACCAAGTCTTCGCATAGGCCAGGCTACCAACCCACCTACACAGTAGTGCTTAACCATATAACGCAAAACTTATATTTAAGCTTGTTGTATGGTATTTCGGGCAGAGAAAAAGGGATGGGGCCTAGCCCCATCCCTCGGTCGCAACACATATGCATATAACCTTACACTGTGGTATGGCATGGGAAGTTGTTTAACCCAGAGTTTTGGCTGTCGGTTCCTCCGATGGTGTGGACTATACCATATGCCCATGTGTTAAATGGTTAGCACGAATGTATGGATGGTGCCCAGTCGGTTAGGCTAGCCCGTCGACGAAGGGCGTGACCTGGAGCTAGAAACCAAGGGGCCTAAATGGTATAGAGCATGTGGCAACTTAGCCCTTGGCCATATGGCCATGCAGCAAATGACCAGGATCTTATCTCAGAGGGGGCCAACAAATCAACGCCAACCAAGGGCCACATGGAGGGCGCCCAGGTGACTTGGATCCCAACATAAAGGGGATGCACCTTTAATTTATGCCTAAAGTTGGTTTTAAACATTAATATAAGATTTTTTAATGGATTATTAACCAAATTTGGGAGATTTGATCCATTTTTGGAGGATCTTTGGCCCTTTTTGAGGCCAAATCTTGGGGGAAAGTTGGGAGTTTTTTACTAACTTCAGGCCTACATAAAATAGAGGTTCTTGAAGTCATAGAGGGAGGTTCAGATCAGGAAAATGATGATGACTTATTGAGGCAAATCCATTTTTATGCAGGGAATCTATTGAGGAGTGCACCTTTGCGGGCTATTTCTGGCAGCTTCGTTCATCCGTTTTCAGTGTCGTCAGTTTTGATGGGTTCTTGACATCTGGTAGAACACAACCAAATTAATTTGTAATACTTTTGGAACTATTATGATGTACTTTTAAATATTAGAACATAAATAAGAAAGCCTCACCCACTGAGCTTAGGCCCGGAGACATAGGCAAGATTTTTGAACTCCGTTATCACTTTGGTGTTTATGGTTTGTTGTTCTTCATGCTTATTTCCATATCTGTATATTTCTTAGTGGTTGTTGTGTTTCCTCTTTCATTAATTTCCTAAATGGTAATTTAACTCATGCAAAAATAACTCAACCATTGTCGTTAAAGGATCTTTTCGGATCAAGAGGTATCAAAGCATGTTGATGGTTGGTTTTTGAGTTTGCATGTTTACCAGGGAAAATCTCATCTCAGTTGAGAAAATGGCATCTAAAGAGGGACTTTCTCAAGATGAGAAGGATATGATAAAAACTCTCTTTGCCATGTTGGAGATGGTGAAAGTGTTGTATGAAGATTACTTGGAATGAAAGAGACTGGTTCAAGGGAAATCTTCAAAGAATGACAAAAGCGAAGAAGCATTAAAGGAATTTCATTCTACACCGAATTCAGAAAAAATCTCTGACATATGCAGTGGAAGTCATTCATCAATTTCGCAAGGTTCCCATCAAGATGGTTCTTTTAGTGCATTTGAAAAACATACAAAAGGTATAGGTTTGAAATTGCTAACCAAGATGGGATATGAAGGAAAGTGCCTTGGAAATAAGGGCCAAGGTATCGTTAATCCCATAAAGGTTGTGAAAATACCTCATTATCTAGGATTGGGATATGTCGAAGAGGAGATTGGAGCATTCTCCAAAACATTGGAAGCAAGTGATGCTTCAAAAGACCAGCCTAAGTCATTGCGAGAAAACTTCACAAAAGGTGATGAGGTATCACTCCATGATGGTGATAGTGAATGCAAGTCATCTCCAAAGAAAAGTGAATATCAAGAAGACAAGTATAATGGTCATGGTTTTTCAAAATCTCTTTTTGATTATAAAAAGCATAATCGTGTAATCCAAAACTTGTGGAATATGTATCCTTGTACTTTTTTCCATTCACCTAAGAATTGTGTGGCCAAATGTTGGAAGAGACAATCTTTGTACAGGAAGTTTATGTTGACCAAAAAGGAGACACAGCATAAAGACTCAAATTCACATCGGAAGAAAGATAAGGGAAAACAAGTCTGGATGCCAAAAACCCACTGCACTTATGGCAATAGGGGTGGACATCAAAAGGCTAAATGTTGGAAGCTTAATCTGGAGCTTCATCCAAAGAAGGACAAAAGGATTGTGCATGTACTCACAAAGTAAGAGGCATTATCAACAAAGCAAGAGGAACACCATGAAGGAAAGAAAACAGTGACTTGGTTTTTCTAGAAGTGGATGTCATATCTTCATTGTATTTTTCTTCCATTGATGTAATCACACATGTTGAAATGATGACATGTTATAACATCACTTTGAGCAACATAGTTTTTTTTTTATCCTTATGAGTATGTAATCAATAAGGTCAATTTTGTAACATTTTGGAGGAACAAAAGGTCTTTAGTGGGGAGGTGTGATCCAGAATTGGATCCAAGAGCCAAGATGGGTCTAGCAAGGCCTAAAAATGAAAGTTCTTAGAATCTCTTTAAAACATACATGTGTGTAGGCCTCAACGTTATGAATCCAATGCAACTTGAACATGATCAAATAGATGTCATATGCAGAATATATCTCGATCTGTTCATTTGGTCAAATAGGCAAAAAAATGTTGACTGTACAGTCCATACAATTCGTACAGTGTTGACATGGCAACTGACTGTATAGGTCATATGACCATATAGGTGGCATGGTAGGGTATAGTGGTAGGTTGTTGACTGGGCATGATAGCTAACAGGTGGATGAGTCAAAGTGTGACACATGGCACCACTACAAAAGTGGCACGTGGCACGGGCTGACATGGCAAGGCTGTACAACTGTATGACACGCAGTAGTTGGCTGACGTGGCAAGTACTGTGGATGATGACTAGGAAGACACATAGCAGAAATATGGTCAAAACAGTGCTTGACACATGGCATTGAATTTGGTGAATGGTAAGGTGCCATCTGGCCCATTCATGGGCTGCCACGTGGCACCCCTTTATTTGGCTTTGGTTAAAAAACAATTTGAGGGTCTGTGGGGGTTGAACCCGTGACCTCCATGGGAGGCCAAGTCTTTGCGTAGGCTAGGCTACCAGCCCGCATACACAGTAGTGCTTAACTATATAGCACAAAACTTATATTTAAGCTTGTTGTATGGTATTTTGGGTGGAGAAAAAGGGTTGGGGCCTAGCCCCATCCCCTGGGCACAACACATATGCATATAAACTTACACTATGGTATGGCGTAGGAAGTTGTTTAGCCCGTACTTTTAGATCTCGGTTCCTATGATGGCGTGGACTGTACCATATGCCCATGTGTTAAATGGTTAGCACGGATGTATAGATGGTGCCTAGTTGGCCAGGATAGCCCGTTGACCAAGGGCGTGACCTGGAGCTAGAAACCAAGGGGCCTAAACAGTATAGAGTGTGTGGTGACTTAGCCCTTGGCCATATGTCCATGCAATAGAGGACCAATAGCTTATCTCAGAGGAGGCCAACAAATCAACGCCAGCCCAGGGCCACATGGAGGGAACCTATGTGACCAAGAGCCCGATATAAAGGGGTTGCACCCTTAATTTATGCCTAAAGTGGGTTTTAAACATTATTATAAGATTTTTAATGGATTATTAGCCAGATTTGGGAGATTCAATCCATTTTTGGAGGATCTTGGGCCCTTTTTTAGGCCAGATATTGGGGGGAAGTTGGGAGTTTGTTACCAACTTTAGGCCTATATAAACCAAAGGTTCTTGAAGCCATGGGGGGAGGTATATATTAGGAAAATTATGATGAATTATTGAGGCAAAGATATTTTTATGCATGGAAGCTATTGAGGGGTGCACCTTTGTGGGCCATTTCTGGGAGTTTCGTTCATCCGTTTTCAGTGTCGTCGGTTTTGATGGGTTCTTGAGATATTATAGAACATAAACAGATCCACTTGTAATCCTTTTGAAACTATTATTATTTAATTTTAAATATTCTAACAGAAATAAGAAAGCCTCACCCACTAAGCTTAGGCTCGAAGACGTAGGAGAGATTGTCAAACTCTGTTATCACTTTGGTGTTTATGGTTTGTTGTTCTGCATGCTTATTTCCATATATGTATATTTCTTAATGGTTTTTGTGTTTCCTATTTCATTCTCCCTCTTTCATTAATTTCCTAAATGGTAATTTAACTCATGCCAAAATAACTCAACCAGTGTTGTTAAAATATCTTTTCGGATCAGACAGGCAACCTTGAAAGTAATTTTTGTAGTTTTGGAAAAGTTTCGAGGAAAAATCCTAAGTATAAGGAGAGTGTGAAGAAGGAGAAAAGTGAACAGAAGGAGGAAAATGCGCAAAAGGAAGACAATGTGCAACTCAAAGAATAAAGGAAGGAAATAAAGAATAACAGGAGAATGACAACCCGACATGCCAAAAATAGAAGAACAACAAAAAAGTGACATGAAGCATGAAAAGCATAAGAAAGGCATTGAACAACCATTTAATTGGGTTGGACATGCATTTTAATGGGATATTTTTGGGATGAATAGATTAGGTTTTTTTCCCTAGCATTTGATATAAATATTTAAGGAATTGGGAGATTAGGGGTTGGGTTGATCGTAATTGTTATC